>WUAM01000323.1:10147614-10170508 GCA_024336885.1 Actenoides hombroni
AGAGAAAGAGAAAGAGAAAGAGAAAGAGAAAGAGAAAGAGAAAGAGAAAGAGAAAGAGAAAGAGAAAGAGAAAGAGACCTGGGGGTTTGGGTTCATGGCAAGTAGAACCTGAGCCTACACTGTGCCCTGGCAGCCAAAAGGTCTCTGTCCTGCACAGCATATTTGACCACTTGAGGTGTTTGTACCACTCTGCACTGCACTGATACAGCTCCTGTACTGTGTGCAGTTATGGGCACCTCAATATAAGAAGAACATCAAACTATTAGAGTGTGTCCAGAGAAGGGTGATCAAGATGGTAAAAGTTTTCAAGAGTAGACTTATGAGGAGCAGCTCAAGTCCCTTGGCTTGTTCAGGTTGGAAAGTCTATGCCTTCCACAAGGGAGCAGCAGAGGGGGAGATGCTGACCTCCCCTCTCTGGTGACCAGTGATATGACTTGAGGAAATGGAATGAAGCTGCATCAGGGGAAGTTCAGGATATTAGGAAAAGGTTCTTCACTGAGAAGGTAGTCAGTTGCTGCAACAGGCTCCTAAGGGAAGTGGTCATGGCCCCAAGCCTGTCAGAGTTCAAGGGACATCTGGATGGCACTGTTAATCATATGATTTAATTTTACATAGTCCTGTGAAGAGCAGGGAGTTGGACTCAATGATCCTGACAGGTTCCTTCCAACTTGAGATATTCTGATTCTATGAAAAGCAGTGTGGGACCAGGCCAGGGATGTAGTTGAGGCAGCTGACAGTCCAGCTCACCAGGCAAGTGTCCAGGGGTAAGGCAGGTACAAGGTCAAGCCAGTGAGTGAAATTTATGGGTCTGGACTAGCAACATCCTATAGCAAAGAAAATCATGTACTTGCCTGTAAAACATTCTAAAAAGGTCTTATGTCATTTCCTGAGGGCAAAGGGGATGTTATCAGTGGCTATTCAGAGTTCTAATAGTTTTCTCATCCTTGTCTTTGCTGTTGAATGTACACATTCACAGATCATGCCAGTTCACAAATGCAAGACTGAGCGATATAAGCACTTACACTTAATGTATAGCTTACTGTTAAGTGTCCTTCAGATAGATATCAGTTGACAAGCTCATTTTTTTTTCTATATATCTAATGACTTTTGTACCCACTTTGAACTAAGTAGAACAGGAACTCTTAACCAAGGAAATAATGAGGCCCTCAGGTGTCTTAAGTTGGGTATCCAGTACCACTGCTCATTTTATAAAATTTCATTTGAACTAGGATGATACTTTCTAAATTATGTATGATTATAAACTGATCAGTTGAGTACAGGGCCACATTTCCACACATAATAAAAACCATTAAATATACAGTACACCACTAATGTTTATATAGCTAATTTTCTTTCCAAAATTTATTATGCTTTTTAGGGCTTGTTGTATTTAAATGGAGAAGGTCTTTATAACTTCATTCTTACATTTTCTACTCCACTACATGAATGCTGAAATTGATTCAGCAGTTGTGGAGAAGACTGCATCTGTTTCATTAAGATACTTACAGTCTAAAATTTTTCTGGAAGGTATGTGATGTCTCCTTGAACTGCTGCCAGCAATCTAAAACTCATTTATTCACGAATGAACTTGGCAGTAAAAATTCTAGTTTATACAAGTTTTCTCTTTCTCCCCCTTGTCTCCAAAACCAATCTTTTGACATCATTAATATTTTAAGAAAAGATAAAATACATTTGTGTTCATAATATGATTATGAAGTGTTACTGTAGCTTTACAGAACTGTTCTTGAATGAACACTGTTGTGCATACTGTTATATGTAAGCCATATGCTTTCTAATTCTTTATCATTTTATGGAGGTAGGTTAGGATTTTCCACAAGCTGTTAAATATTTTCAACTTCTGTGAGTATAGTTACAATTCTTGACTTTTGCAAAGACCATCTTGTCAAAGTGCAAATATATGTAAAAGAACAAATGTGATCTGAGATCCACCAACCAAGGTTGCACAAATTTATTTACTCTGCTAACTGTCACCTGGATGGACTAGCACTGAGCTGTTAAGGGTCTGAAAACATTTTTATATGTTTTCTTTCTTGTAACTGTTCAAATGAATTCATAGTTCTTGGTTTATGCTTTCTAACTTCATAAACTTTTTTTGGGCCATATGCTGTTAAACAGTCTCCCTGCTAGTCTATCTGACCTTTTTAAAATTTCCTCCTTAGGCTCCTATGTTATAAGTTCAAACAATAAGTTCAAACCATTTAAATGCACCAAAACATGAAAGCCAATTAGAGAGAAATCTGTTATTAATTTCCTAATTTCACAGTGTCACTAACACAAACAACAGTTACACCACTTCTTTAGGATACACTGTGGTATTTTTTTACACCTTTTTTTTTTTTTTGGGAAGTCAGGTTTTCCTCTGGCTAAAACAACTACTTCTTCCAGTTCACCCAAGGTTTATGCCAGCAAATGTAAGCTAGTGGAGCAGAACAGGGGAGAAAGATTAAAGAAATGCAGAATAATTACTGGAGATAATGTGAGGGGAGTGCAAAGCTTTTTTTCCCCAGTTTAATTTTTTTTTCAAAGAAACAGCATTAAATTTTTCAGAAAGCAGTCATGATGTTGACAGAATGTAAGTGTATAAAATAAAAAAAGTTCTTGTATCTGTCTTTAGATTGACTAATGACTATCTGGATGTAGAATTAATTTAAGTGTTTGTCATCCATGTCTTGAGAGAGGGAAGGTCTTCCACAGTTACATGAAGAATTAGTTGTATGTAAACATGGAATTTATTCCATTTGGCCCTATTCTGTACATGAGACTTGGTTTGAGGAAAAATTTAAAGGATATTGGACAACTTCATATGTGAAAATATTATTAAACCTTTAAGGATGATTGTGATTAACCGGTGAAAAAAAAATGCAACAGAAAGTGACTATTAAAATTTTCAAATGAAGGTAGGATGCCAAGTTTTGTTTCAATCAAAAACAAGTTATTAGACTCAATATCAAGTTAAATGAGTGAAATGTTATGACCTGAAGTCTCAGTCCTACAGGTGCCTTACAGGTGTTTCCTGGCAGCTGCCCATGTTTTCCTTTTTAAGTCCTGTAAGAGAAACAAAAAATAACTGATCCTCCTTTTACTGGAAGTTAGAGTAATTTTAATTGTTTATATTTAATGCTGACTAGTAGCAATCATGATATTTAGCATCAACCAGCTAACGTATCGTGCAGTTTTGTAGAGATACAAGGATAAACTTCCTGTGACAGAGGTATTGCTAGCATGTACATAAAACCCCTGGAATGTGTGATAAGACACTCAAGATTATTACCCTTCCTCATAGACCCTGAAGTATGTCAAACAAACAAATGATGAAAGAACTCAGTTGAATAAGCCATGAATTCACCGAATTGTGCCAAGACAATTGTATTTTCATAATGTGGAAGTTTCATCACTAAAACCTTGCTTGCATTACAGAAGTTCAGTCCAGACTGTGTCAGGTTCCTCTGACATGTCTAACTCTGAATCTACATTAGATTTTTGCCTTCAGATTCAGGAGATGTATGCAGGCCATATTTTTTTCATGGAGGAGACCACATGAAAAAAGTCCTGAAATGATTCAGAGTTATCTTTATAAAACAGTGGAACTGGAAAGGAGCAGAAATTAACCACAGCATTGTCCAAGTTATTTCAACCAGTAGTGACTTTGTTGTAGTCACAGTCAGTGTACTAACTAATTATAAATGGGTTAAAAAGGTCTGTATAAAATGTGTTTTAATGTACATTTCTCTCTCAGTTTACGACAATATATCATGATGTTGGGGAGGTATTTCAACTATTCCTTTTATATATAATTTCCCATACTTTCTTTATGAAAGAAAAGTATAAAGAAGAAAAAAACATTAATTATTTCAGATAGCAAGTATGTTGGCTGGGCTAACCTAGCTGTGGAGGTAGCAGGTGCTGCCCGCCATGGAGGGACGTTAGTGAGCATACCAGCAGCACAGACCTTCCTTGCCTCTGTGAATGAATTGGGATTCCTTCTTGCAGGGGGTTGGGGGGTCAGGGGTACTTGCTACTCATTACATTCATAGAATTAATACTGCCTAATCCTAGCAAAGACACACTTATGAAAATCTAAAGGAAGAATGGTTTTCATTTTTTCCTCTTCAGAGTTTATAAACAGGTAGGGATTTGAGGGATTCCCGGTTTGTTACTATACAACACACTTATATCACAAATACCCTTGCCTGCTGAGCATTCCCTGCCTGTCTCTAGTTGTTTAGCTGCTGGTGACTCATCTTGCCAACTTGAATTGATCATAGCTTAAAGCAGGGAATTATCTTCTGTTCCAAATGTGACAACTCTTGTTTTATTTTTTTTTAATTTTGATTATGTTCCAATTATCCATTTGTACACTGGTAGTTTTTTATCAAGAGCCAGAAATCACAAATGTTAGTAGTATGGTCACTTAGTGGTTTGAATGTACAGAGAGTTACATAGGTGCTAAATCTTAGTATTGCTATTTCTCAGTTAAAAAGAAACACAGCCTAATCCTGATATTTCTGAATGATACAATCCTTTAACCAAAACTCATAGACACCTTTTTATATTTTTGTATGGTTTCTTTCAGAGAGGTAAGGTTATACTTGCACCATAAACAGCCCTACTACTACACTACTTACTAAGCATATTGCCAGCTTGAGTTTTAAGGAACTGTATTAGTTACCATTTCTGTAGTATTGCATCATTTGGAGCATATATGGAAAAACTGTCTTTAGATTTTAAGCCAGAAATATACAGTTAGTATCTCAAAACACTACTCCATACAGCTTAAATGTATTCTAGTATATATTTTATGATCTTTGTCTGTAACATATACCTACCAGGAATGGATAGTAGAATATTTTTAAGAGAATCAAAAGTTTAGTTTATTCTAAGTGTCTAAATTTGTTATGCAGTAGGCACCAGTCTTACAAAGAGCTGTATGATTTCCCACAGTTTTTGCATTTGATATTCAGCTCTTTATAACTCCTATAATTTGCAGTGGTGTTCTTGCTTTCTTACGGTAAGAGTCTGAAAGAGCTTCTTTCAAACTCAGCTGCATTGAAGTTTGTGTTTCAAACTGCTTTGGATATGCATTTCTCATGAAAATACAAAGGCCTAATTTTAGGAGGGCAAAGACAATAATACCAAGTTTTAATTAGCTGACAATCTTTTTTTGCTTCTGATGGATATTCTGTGTCAACAAGGCCCAATACATACAGTGTGTCAGCACATTTTAGAATTTGCCAGTTCTGTCCAAAATATATAGAATAATATGTGAACCACATATTTAAGATATTCAATAATAGGGCTAGTAGAGTTTCTGACAAGTTCTGCTAATCACACAATGTATCTTGTATTTCTTCTTCCCAGATTTCCAGCCACTGAAAACTAAAGAATTACTTTTTTCCATATTAGTTTCTGACACAAGCCTGTATCATCAATTCTTCTGGCTTGCATTTTCTTTTCGCTGCCCTTCTGACTGCTTTCTGTGAGTGGACTTCTTTTTTTCTAGAAAATTTTGGGAAAAAAAAGAAAATTTTTTAAAAATAAAACAATGGATTGATGAGTTAGAAAAAAAATAAGGCTGGCATAACCACTTTGACTTTCAGTAAAACTAGAATTCACCTTGTTCTAACATGGATCCACTCTGAAAAAAAACTAATAAAGTTACAAAAATTATAAATAATTTCTCTGAACTTTTGTCTCATGGGTAAGAGGGAGAAGAGTGAGGAATGCATCCTCAGACTGTGCAAAGTATCTGTAAAGTTAACCACCTTTTCCCCTCCCTTCTTGCCTCTTCTGGCAGTCTCTCCCTTTTGTAGCAATATTCTGAGCAGTATATCGTTTACTTGGAGAAAAAGGTGACAGGGACCTTCTGCTGGAAACTGTCACACAGAATTGGGTTTGACAGGCTGCATGGGGCTAGGGCTGGTTGCGCGGCTGCCTGAGACTGAAGATTTCATTTTGGGTGGAATAACCAGAGAGGACTGTAGCGTAGGAAGAGCTAGGAAGCAAGTGTGCAGACCAAACCCTGAGCCTGTGTGTACAGTTTTGGAAGAGAGGGAGAGCAGATTGGCCTTCACAGAGAAGGGGAACACTATCTAAAAAGCTTGTAAACTGCTTTATGTGAAGGGAAAAATCATCTGTAAGTATAGATATGTTACTCATTCGTGTTGTTCACTGTTGGTGACACTTCTGATTTATTTTATCTTCTCTTTGTAATATTTTAAATAAATATATTTGTAATCATACAAGAAAGGAAGTGTCTTGCAGCTCAGAATCCTAAACATTTCATGGCAAAAACCAACACAGGACATTGTTTTATTCTTGACAAACTCCTCAAAGTTCTTTCATGCCTGCTCAAGTAATTAAAGTATCCTCAGCTATTGTTCATCGTCCCTTCTGCTATCTGTGCAAACACACAAGGAAAGGATAATGCAATTAGTATCAAATGGAGCACAATGCTTGATGACCTGTTGACATAGAAGATCGGGTTTTGAGAAAGAATATGTGGAAAGATACTCCCTGTTAAATTTCCCATTGCTGCTTTTTGCTAAATCCTCAGAAGTAGGTCATAACTCCTATTATTACAAGGATTTCTGATACAGTAGCCAATCTATGGTTAATTCAACCTGACTTCATCTGCAGGGTGGACACCTACGATTAATTGCAGGCATTTTCCCCCAAATGCTATCTAGGCTAAAAGAAGAAGTTGTGAAGAAAGACCCCAAAAATTTAGGTTAGTTTCTTTTCATTGTGAAAGTTTTTAGCTATGTCCAGGTGTCTTATTACCGGGGTTTTTTAGCATATCTTTTAACTTTTGCAAAAGGCAGAAGTTACTGTTGGTAACTTTGTAAGTTCATAACTGTTGATTTAAAATATGTAGGTAATTCCCCCCCCTTTTTTTTTTGCTAATATTAATTCTCTTTTTTTTTTTCCTCTATTCTATTATGAAAAGTACTACATTTTAAATTACGTGAGTTTTCCTCAACATCTATTTCTGAAATGTTATTTTATCATATAACTGTATATAGAGTTTCAGTGAATTTAATGTTATACAGTTTGGGACTAGTTTAATTTTTTGTGTGCTTACTGAGTACATAGATATCTTTAGGATTATTTCCTGTGTACAGTTTTTTTAATAGTCATGGAGATGCAAAATTGTTTCTTAGATAAGCCTCTGTCTTTGCCTTTTATTCATTGGAAGGTAATTGATTTTCATTTTCTATGTCATAAATACAGGAAAAGTATTTATATTTCATATTTCACTTCTTTACAAAACCAATTACAAATAATTCCAAGCTGAAGACCTCTGTAGAGATCTTTCAGATTATTGGTTGGTTTTGTTTTTCTGTGAATCTACATTGGCATAATGTCTCTATTAAATTATTTTTTAGTAAAAAAATGTATTATAATAATTTTAAAATATACATTATATTGTTATTGCTCTTCCTTTTACCTCACCATTACTACTTTACTTGTTTTCCTGTGTTATTTTAAAAAATCTGCTACGGATACTTAAAAGATTGTTGAAACAGTATTTGTAAGCAGTTTGTCTTTAGTCTTTAAGATGGCTAGACTAACCTAACTAACTATCTAACATCTGACTTACTTTCTAGTCGACGAGGAGAGTGATTCTTCTCCAAAGGGTGATTCATCTGACTTTAATTGTCTGTTACCTTCTGTGCACTGACTATAACAAACTTAACTCATCTGTAAGGCTTAGTTTCTTGACCGTAGTAGAGGTTAAATTTTGGAAAGTATCAAGCTACTCAGATATATGAAGAAAGATTTTCTCAACAGGTACTTGAAGCAACATTTAGAAAAATTTGAAAAGCAATGTGCTTATGGAATGCAGGTCATTTCAAAGACAGACAAAAACTTTGGATTCTTCAGAATCACAATTTTGTTTCCTAAGTACTGTGTTAATTCTATTTGAGATGCTAAAGTTTGTCTCTACTGGAAACAATGCAAGAATCAGGCTTCTTAACTTCAAAATTTCTTTCATGAAAATATGGTTCCTAGGTCACTGATATTTCGAATATCTAAATATGCATCCGGTACTTTTTTCAATAATTGTGGTAGTGTTATATAACTGGAAAAGTTTTCTGGAATACCATCAGAAAGGAATAATGATTGAAAATTGCTTCACAGTATGTAGTGTGTAGTCACAATTAAAATCTTAGGACAGCAACTGAATTTATTTTTTTTTTTGTATGCTTAGAGAAGTCGCCACTGAACACAGGTCTAATCCTAGAATCAAAGGCATTATGAAATTACATCTTGCAGCATGTAAGACTTTTTAAAAATAAACATAATTTTAAGAATCATACTAATCGATTATGTATTAGGTTAAATAGATTATTTCTATCTAGTATCCCATACGGCAACCTGACAATGATTTTCAAACATTGGATTACATTTTGCAGTTTTCTACGCCTTTGTCTCTGCTGTCTGTTGTAACAGAAGTCAGTCATATTTTATTTCCATTACAAGTAGAATATTTGGGCAGCTATAGTAGAGATGAAATATGATTCCTACACTACAGCATAATAGTTAATGAAACAATGAATATATTACTGTTGTTGACTTAAGCATAAAAGCCCAGATATTCTCATTCCGAAATTGTGATAACTTCCTATTTGGTAGATAAATATTTCTATGTATGCTTTCAAAGTCAAAGGTTAAGGTACAGAGTTTTTCAACCCTTTTGGAAAAGGTGAAGATAAGGTGAAATGGCCAGTTAAAACAGCAAGTAATTAATTGAGTCTCTCTGTTAACAGGAAGAAGGTCAAGTGCACATAACTATTGTGATTACACAGTCTGCATTGCAAGCAGCTGAGTCGTTTAACCTCAAATGCATTAGATTGGAAGGCTGAGAAACAATTAAATGAGATTTTACTTCAAAATACCAGCTATGCTTCTGAATTGCTATAGTATTTTGAGATTTGTCAGAGTGACTTGTCATATAGTTTTTCAGTACCAATTAGTTTTATTGCAGGGATTTTTTTTTTCCTTGCTTCATTTTAGCTAACTGGCTGAAATTTTAAATGGTAATTTCTAATGGAGATGTATTTAATTTTTTTCTTTCTGTCCTTTTCTTGACTTTGTCTTGTATGTAATTCTGAAAGTTTCTCAGATGTGCAATTCTGATTGCTGGATCCAAAGTGTAGAAAGAGTTGTTTAATTTTGTTGTGTAGGAAAAATATGTCTACTTTACACTGTAAAGAGTCCACAGTTATCTATGACAAAAGCTGAAAATATGTCAATACTGATGTTTCATGTAACAATGAGGCTGCAACTATATATCATGTTGAAGATACACCAGGGTAAGCCCAGTTGCTTTGAGAGTATGCAGATCATTATTCTTTTTCTTCCAGCTCTGACTCCATCTTATTGTAGGAGATCTCTGCTAAACAGTGTCTGGTACCAGGAGATACATTATGGATGGATATCTACTGTTTTTCTGAATGTATTAGCATTGGAGGGATACTTTCCTGCTCTGTTTAAAAATTCAGGACTAAATCAGAATGTAGAGAGCAGTTAAGGAATGGGAGCCTATGAGAAAGGGAGAGAAGTGTGGATATCCAATAATTGCAGCGCTTGAGAGTATTGTTTACATGTCCTAATTATTGAATGGCTATACAGCAATGTGTATGACTGCTTTATTGAGACAATGCAGGTGATATATTTGGATTGGTTTTTTTGTTTAGGGATTGCTCGGAATTCATCATGAAGTTTCGAGGTAGCATTGTTTTAGCTTATGTGGCAACAGTGTAGAATTTAATAAAAATAAATTACTACCTTTTCAGCACTCTGTGCTTGCAATCTGTAATTATTTTAAAACACTACTTTCAGTAAAAACAATGTATTTTTTGTAGTGAGTGATTTTGGTTTTTAACAGAGATTTGACCAAGTAATGCTAATGTAAGGTGGAGCTAAATTAAGAATTTCAGGATGTAGAAGTACAATTTTCCTGATATTTTCTACTGGAGCTGCTGAGCAAATCAAGCATCACTGGAACTTATGTTTAAGCAGTTGGTGCAACTGCTGTCTTGCAGGACTTATTTTTTAAATTATGGATGAAAAATGGTGAATATTCAAAATCGTTCACTAAACCAATATTTATTAGGATTGGGACCTGCTTCCTCAAATTTAGCCCAGAGGGAATACAGGAGCAACTGAAGAATGTTTTCCATTGCTCTCACTGTCGGCTAATATTGTCAAAATGACATACTATTTCTGCATAATACATCTGTTTGAAAAAAATTGCTCCATTGCAATTCCTTTAAAGTTGAAACACTGTTTAAGGTCAAAACTGGTTTAAACATTGCTACTGATAGGAGAGTGTGGACTCAGTTTTTGTAGTGTGGAATACCATTTGGAAAATGCCTCTTTAGCTGTTGAAGGGGAAGACAAAGGAGAACTTGCAAATAAATCCAATATTTAAAACAAAGAGAAGGGCCTTAGAAATGTCATATCTGAGCAAAATGATCCCATGTTTTATTTCTCATTCTATCAGTAGAAGCTAAAATATGGTTAAGGTCAATCAATTCAGAAACTGGTTTTGTCAGGCAAACCTGTGGCATCGACAATTTTTATCAATAAAATTGCAAAATAACTAGATAAATACAATTTTGATAAAGGCTGTAATATAATTTATTTTGTTTCTTCAAGAAGGCTTTTTACTACCACATAATATCCTGATCTAGAAACCTTCTTTTAATGGAATTAAAGTCAACCATATTAGTCAGATTATAAACAGTCTCAGTTCAACTCTAAAGATGCAGGTATGGTTGGACAGACATCAGTGGATGGTAATATTTCCAGCAGATTGCTTTGTGATCCCAAGCTACATACTGGTTTTGTCAGTTGTCTTTGTAATCATTAGCTAAGCTTGTAAACAATACCGAGATAGACACAGCAGTAAATAAGAAGATGACCATAACATTACAGCATGACCTCAATCATGTTTACTGTCCAAAAACATGCTTTACAGAATGTGAAGTGCAAGTAGTAATCAAAACTTTATTGGTTAACTGTTTTAGCAAGCAGTTTACTCAGAGTGGGGTTTAGATAACAGTTTTTGTATCCTTTTGACATTAGCTCCTAGAATGAAAAGGATGAACTTTTTGCCTGACTATACAAAATAAATGGAATATTAAGAAATAGGAAAGAGATTTTGCATGGAGACAGCATGATAAAGCTAGTTTAGTTTATTTACTATTGAGTATAGTAATGGTCTAAGCTGGATAATGTTAGATTCTCCTGTCTGTGTGCCCAGAAGAAAATGGAAATTTTGAAGGAAGTTTGAAATATGGTCATAAAAGTGGAATTTGAAAACTAACTGTATGTTAACACATTTGAGCAGTTCTAACTGTGGAATACAAGAGAAATTTAAGAACAGTTGTGCCTAAATCTTTCTGCATGAAGAAGAGATACCATGTTGAGGGGTTTTCTGCCTTGGAGGAGAAGGCATGAAATTGAAATTGAGGTTGGATAAATTCAATTTTGAATGCAGATGCAATTTCCTAATAGCAAGGATAATTAAACTTTGGAGCAGTTTCTCTGGATGTCAGTCTCATTGTCACTCAGAGTGTTTGAAATATGATATCATAACCTTCTGTAAAAATGTTTTGTAATTGAATTAGGTACTATCCAAAAAGACAAAAAAGAAAAAAATAGAATATCTGTGGACTACAGCAGTTAAGGCAATCAATATGGTCTCCACTGACATCAGAACTTGCAATCCATATAAAATATGTTGGTTTTTAAGGTATCAACATCATGATTCTTCATGTATTTGAATAAGACTAAAGGTTGTACATAAAAGTGAAAAATTTATGTTGTAAGGCACCTCTACCAAAAACTCAAGGCAGGTTCAACTCTGAAGTTAGGTCAGCTTCTCAGAGCCTTCTTCAGCTGAGCTCGGAGTATATCTGTGATTCCCAGCCACTCTGGGCAACTTGCACCACTGCTTAACTACATTGAGTGTGAAAATTTTTCTGGTATTCAACTGGAATTTTCCTTGCTGCAATTTATGAAGATCCCTTACCTCCCTCTGTTGTGCACCTCTTATAAAATTCTGAATTCCTATTCACTAGTTAGATAGATGACAATAGCAATTAAACTCTTTACCTCATTTCTGATATGAACAAACCCAATTTCCTTAGCCATTGCTGTTACATTATGCTTCTATTCTTTTTATTTTTTCTATTCTACTATTTCTTTGGTGATCTGTCACTTTTTCCAGTTGTGATTACCTTTCTTGTAGTGGTGGATCCAAACCAAATACAGATATTGTACCTGGTTGCTGGATGCATTTAGTGCAGCAATTCCACATAATAGAGATTGACAACATGAATAACAGCAAAAAAGAATAAAATAAGTTTTGTTTTGTTTTTTTTCACTATTATATTACGTGTTATTTTTCACAATATAGAAATTGTCTCAGAACCTGTAAAGTAGTTAGTTAAATATTATGTTTATTATGAGATTCATTATCTTCATAAAGGAGTATGGCATTTACATTCATAAAAATCTTTTGTCTCGTAAAAAGTGAAGCCATATGCTAATAGTAATATACATACGTATGCATATACTTATATACATATAAACAGTGCAAACTTCAGGCACTTTTCACTGCAGCTTTTTTATTAAATACGTGTTATTTGTCCTGTTCTAGAATATTCTGTTAGTATCAGAAGTCTAACAATTTTCACAAGTGGGCACAAAACCCATGCTGGTTGACCAGGATAATGATGGGTAACATTAAACATATGTAGATCATGAAAGTATCTAAGTCAAGCAATCTGTTTGAAATATATTAGCTACTTTTTCATTATGAGTTCACAGTGTAAGGTCTTACCTTCTTTTTCTAATGCATGCATCCAGAAAATCTGAGTGCTCATTCAAGGGAAAAAAGAAATTATTGTATGGTGTAGCATTTATTTAGTTGGACTTTGCTGTTATTCAAGTCTAATTCCTTTAGTTTTGTGACAGTTATTGTCCTAGCATCTGTTGAAAAATACAATTGCTTTTGAGGCATCTGCTCTATCTCTGAACATCAAACATTGTGTTTGATCATTATGCAGGATTGGAAGGTTACTTTTTTTTATTTATTGCAGAGACTGCATGCTCAGCAGGGAATGATATCACATAGTATTTGGGGGTATATGTTAATATATCCCTTTGGAGAGTAGAAATTAATCGACTATCTTCTTTCACTTATCTTGCCAGGGTATCTGGCTATAACCTAAAAAGCACACTTTCTAGAAAAGCCTGTAGAAACTTCAGTTTCAAGCTCTGAAGCATGATTTGCTGTGGGCATTTTTGAGATGAATGTAGTTAGACAGCTCAAAGAATGAAAGCGTCAGATAACACATACAAAAAGTGGAAACATTATGAGAATTTCATGATGAATCAAATGTTAATTAGTTTACGGAGCAATTATTTACAATTGTGCTAAGCAGTATCCACTAGAGTAAATAAATAATCCAAATGACGGAAAGGGAAAAGTTTAGGAGCAATATTGTTACTGAAGTACTCAGTTGCTCAGTCATGAAAGGAGAAATCCTTCAGAGAATTGTCAGCATTTTTATCTGACAGTCACTTGCTAAACTGTGATTTTTCCTTCTGGCTGTATCATACTTTCTGTATTTCCTGGCAAATGTACTTGGTAGTACTGCAGTCCCACACTGTTCAATACATGTTTGAACACAAAAAAATGGATACTGGTCTAAATTTATGTGTGTATATAAATATGTGTGTGTATACGTATATATGTATGTTTTTTGTAAGAGAATATAATTAAAAATAAAAACATACATACATTTTTATTGAGAAGTGATATTGAGGTAGTAAGAAAGATTGTGCTTTCTTGAAATAGAACAAAGTGTCACTTTCTTATAAAGATTCAATTATTATTCTATCCTTCCTCAAGAAACTACCTCTTCTTATGATCTTGTCAATTATTAGTATGCTTCAGACAGTGGTTTTGGTGATACATCACCAAAAGAACCCAGACGACCCTATCTGACCAGTCTTCATCCTAAAATAGTATTTTCTCTCCATGTTGATGTCTCCAGGTCTAAATAGCTGTTCTGCTAAAGCATATAATTTAACTTTACAACTAAATGTGTTTGTAGGGAGAGGAGGTGCTTCTATGTATTCTGTGGGGTTTTTTTTCAGCAGTATCAATTGCATAGACAAAGGGAGACCTGCCCCACAGTAGTGTGTAGGTGGAGGTTAAAATATTGTATCCTGAAGTACTTGCTGTGGGTGAATAAGGAATTTGAATCTGCCCTAATCACTGGGTTGATCTGCCTTCACTTCTACTTAACCTTCCTCTCTCACTTCCTTTCAAAGCAAATGACCAAATGTGAGAGGCTTTAATCCAAAGTTAATGATGTCCTGATAGCATGGGCATTTGTTTTTCTTTTTTTACCATGGTGGAATTGTTCATTAGTTTTTAATGAAAGGTAGATGTGCATGATGACTATACAGATGAAAGTAATACAGAATAAGAAACATACATAGGTTTAGGAGAAGGAGCTAGGATTATTACCAGAAGCTAATTCTGGCAGGTTGCTTATGCTGAATTGCTAAGACTTCATTTGGAAAACCACAAACAATACATACCAAATGTCTAATTTTCCCTTGGTAAATTGTTTATCTTAAAACTCTGAATCTGGATTTTGATGTCATGATTCACGTCTTTGTGCATGGGGCTGGGATTTCTGTATTGCACTGTGAATAAACTTACAGTTTTGAAGAAATTGGAAATTGTTGCTAAAGCAGAGTGAATTGTCTGTCAGAAAGTATTTCAGACAGAGAGGATGTTGCTCTTTTGCTCTGCTATTTTCATCCAGCCATCAGGAGATCCGTAAGTGAAGTTTAAATATTGTTTTGACAGATAAAATCAAAATATTTATCGGTCTTGGATGCTACATTGGGAATTACTTTCTTTTTATATTATACAGTGCTCATTCTCCTGAGGTGCTTGAACAAAGAATACTGTTGTTTAAAGAGAAATTGGTAACAATGAGTTATCCTCAAACTTGGTGACTTGAGAGACACACTGATAGACTTGACTGTTTTCCAATTTTCTTCATTGAAAAGGGAAAAATAATTATAAGTAGAGTAGAATTCAATCTACTTTTTAAGAAGTGGATTTATTTTCTGGAAATGTTTTCCCTAGTGTGTTTCTAGTGTGATGTTAACTGCCACTTGTGCTCTAATATTTTTAATGTGCTTGAGATTTTCATAGTCATTCTGCTTCTACTTGTGCTACTGTCTCTAATTCATATGGCCATATGTACATGCGGAAATATTTTTACTAAGGAAAATGTAAGCTTAACTTTTTGAGAAGCTGATTGAGAAAATAGTGGAGGAATAGTGGCCGCCCTGTGAAACATCAGATCTGGATCTGTCTGGTAAATGTATGGATGGTTGTTGTTAATTCAGAGATATAAAATATAATCATTGTGTATAAGAAATTTCATCTCTTCCCACAAAATATCACTTGAAAGGAACATGCCTGAATATGACCTTTTATATACAGAGAAAGAAAAAATACAATGTGATTTAGGAGAGGTGCAAACAGGTAAATCAACAGTTTCTATTTCCTTCTGTTTTGAATGACTCCTGTTTTCAGAGCTTATTGCTTATTACCTCACTCAGATATCAGTAACAGAGAAGTACTAAGCAATTACTGGTTATTTTGATGGGTTTTTTTCTCCTTCATTATTTAATTTGTTCTACACCTGATGCAAAATTTCAAAGACAGAAATTGCCCATATCTGCACATTTTTGTGATTTCCATAATCAATGAAATCCCAGTGTTACACTAAACACCTTTCAGGAAGGTATCAATATCCATCACTTCAGAACTAGTCTCTCTTATCTCCTGTTCAATCATTGCGGCTTGTGAACAAAATATTCTGCTTGCTTCTTTAAAATCCTTTGCCTATAAGTGTCCATATTATTGGCCACTTTGAGTCCGATGCTCCCTCTCTTACTAGTCCTTTGCCATTTTCATGAATTTTAATCAGAAATTGAAACTATTCTTGCTTCAAATGTTAAAAATATTCCAAATTTATAATACCTATCTACAAGTAATTCCTTGAAGGCTTTCTCAGAAGCTACGTGTTTTGGTTGAATATGTCAGTAATGGCAGAAAAATAAACATTCTTAGAAAAAATATTCATATCTCAGATTTAGAGTGATGTTTATTCAAGGTCATTGCAATTTTTTTTCCACGAAGAAGACAGAGAGGTCAGTAACTGCATTATAATATATATATATACACACACTAATCAAGTGAAAATGCATACATGGGGAATTTCAAAGAACATTTGAAAGTAAGGTGTTAAACCAGAATAGAATTTTAGAAGAACAAACTTAAAATTTGTTTTTATTCAGTCTTTAAGAAATGCACAGGTCATCACATACATTATTTACATGAAAATGTTACAATCTATGCCTAAATGAATTAAACATTAAATCTATTCAACCTTAATCTAGTAAAGGAATTTCTGAAATTAATAAAGTTGTGTTGTTTTTTATTTGACTGTGCTCTGATTGAGAATAAGAGGTAGTCAGTGCTCAAATGAGTGCACATTGAAGCCTGCTAGGGAGCAGCATCAGAAAGTTTTGTGGATAGTCTGTATATATTTATGTGAGCATCTAAAACTAAATTCCTGCCAAGACTGACATGTAAAATGTTATAAAAATATGTATTGTCATCCTCAGAAAGAACATGAAAGACATGAATGACAGGACTGAACTGGAATATAGAACTCTTTGGGTAAAATTAAAGCTAAATTACTGTAAATAGTATCATGGTTTGAAAATTCCAGTGTTAACTAGGGAATCAAAGTATGGTCATTATTTATGTTCAGTGCTCCACACTGCTTCATGAAAATAAGATTTGCAGGCTTGATAAACTGCAAAGTGAAACTATTTGATATTTTGAAATTCAAAGTCATCATTCCTGAATCTTGTTTCATTACATTGAAATATATTTCAAATATATTGACACACACAGAAAAAAACCCAAACCACTTTTTAAATGTTTGAAATACATTTTTGGCTTCATATTTTAAAAATTGAGTCTGAAACAATTTTTCTGTTTAACTTTTGGAACTGAAAGTGAACTGCAAATGCCTTTAGTCATGCAGCACTGCAGGCAACATTTTCATCCAGACTCATCTCACCTTTGCTTCTTAGGGAAAGGTAATCTTAGTGTGCTACCAGTTGACCAGAGCTTAGCTCAAAGGTACTGGTCTCTGGTGAGAATGGCATGGCCAATGCTTTTAGGCATGACAACTGTAACATAAAGCTCTTGCATGTCTAGCAGGCTGTACTTGGAGTCTAATAGACACAACTCAAGCAACAGCAGAAAATTAAAAACATTTGTACCTTCACTGACTTTCCTATATACAAGCAGCAAATAAAAAGAAATTTTTTAATAAGATGAAAACCCTCTACTAAGTTTGAGTAGTTAAATAATTAGAAGTGAAGAATGAAAAAAAAAAAAGAAAAACAATGAAGTAAAGTATACAGAAAAGAAGGAAATTTTATGGTGCACATATATCTACATTAATCTGTCAAAATTATGGTAGAATAACACTTCTAATAGTCCCATCTGTTAATATACATCCAGGAAGTTGAAGTATTCAGGCTGGCATGCAAGTTCAGCTTTGAGTTCTGACAGTATTATATAGTGCATGATCAGAATCCACTCAATAGAACATGTTTATAGGGAAATAACTTAAACTGAAAACATGGTATTGCATTAAGAAGCTTTGGATAAAGCTGAAACTTGCAGAAAATTTTACAGCTTTTTTTTAAACTTCAGCAGTTTCCTAGGCAAGGTTTACCTAAATTAGTGATAGATATTAATAACATAGGGTGACTTTTTTTTTTTTTCCTCAAAGTGAGTGAATGACATGAATGTTTAAACAAAATATGATGGGAAATTCAGGTTTTAATATATTTTTCAGCATCTGGTTTGCTATGATGGTTTGCAATGAGAATGATTATGGTAGCTTCACTTCAGCATAGAACATCATGATTGATACTATATCAAGGAAAACGTGGAATCTCCTAATGACTTTAATAGTGCCTCTTTCTTTGTGGAATTTCTTTTAATTTTCTTAAAACAATGGGAACATTACTGATTGTATAACCTTATCCCCTGTCCCAGGTCTCCTAGAAACCCTGAACAGAAGATCATTAAACGAGTGATTGCTCTTGAAGGGGACATTATCAAGTAAGTATTTTAAGCCTTAGTCTGTGAGTCTTTATAGGAATAGTGCAGCTTTTCAGGGGATTTTAAATAAGTATCCTAGACAACGAGAACTTTCTAGTATTTTCTTTCTATCTATTCTTAACAAGGATGTCAGCAATGTACCTATTTCCTTTTTAGTAAGAGGAGATATGCTACACAAAACTGCTCATTCTCTCTTGAAAGGTACATGGGTACGAATAATGCTTTTTTCTTAGAATAACTGCCATGTATCAAGGCTGGTAATTGTATAGCATTTTTTCAATAAGATTATAGGGCTGTGATTTTTCTTTAACGAGCCCAGTTGCTGTTTCATATTGTGGTTGGCAAATGAAAGTAGGATTTATTTAATTATTTATTTATTTACTTATAGGTTTTGTTTTGTTCCTGTTTTTGGGGGGGTGGGTGTGTGTATTTATTTTTTTATTTAAATTTTTTTTGAGACAAGGAACTGTCATAGATTACTGTCTTCACTGTAGAGTGTAAGAATCTGTAGGGAATATGGTGGAACGTATTTGGAGTAAATTATTCTATTAGAAAAAAAAAGTTTTTGCAAGTGTAGACTCTAGAGTACTTCAAGACTTGGTTTATTCTGACAGATACACCTTTCTACTGGGGCTGGGTGGAAATAAATTACTAGGTTTTAAATAAAAAGTTTTTGTGAGAAGAGTATTATTATGATGAAAATATTTGTTTGAAAGGGTTTCTTTTTTCCCAGGTACAGAGTAGAATTGGCATAGAGCTGGAAGGGTATATCCCTTGTTTCCCACACTAAGATATGAATGACCTTGGGAGCTCTCAGGCAAACTGAGACTCAATTCATTTAGATAATGATTCTTGCTCTGGTGTAGTGAATACTTAAGAAGTACTTGGCAGCTGCAATTCAAATCAAGGATTTCAGTGTGGTCTCATTGAGTCCTAGTTAATAGCAGCACTGGTGGGCTTTTGGGAACTACGGAATATGCCTGTGTCTTTTTTTTTCCCTCTTGCAGTTAATATGATTTCTGTTTTATTTAACAGTTCTGAAACATCTCAGTTTAAGAAATTAAAATAATCTCTGTCATCTCTGTTGAAGCAAAATATCTGAAATAACTGACACTAAGAATATAATGTGATGTCCAAAAATTATGAACACCTACAGCTAAAACTAGCTATCACTTTAAAGAACTAAAAACATAGGAGTAGTGTGTACTACTGAGTGATGCTTTTTATAGACCTATGTCCTTATGAAGGTACTTACTCACTGATGTAGTTGATATTAGTACTGTAATTCATCTAAGTTATAAGACTGATATTCATGATTAAGTGTTCCTCGTTCGTTTCTGTAGCAAAGTCAGAAAGAGATAGCAATATAAGGCAACTTCAAGTGTTACTTTTCACTGTTTTATATTATTCACATATTTGTCTGAATTTTTGAAACTGGATATAGTTTTTGATTACACAAAAGACATTTAGCAACTTAAATTCCAGCTGCAAGAAGTTAATTATGTGCTGTACATTCAAATGCCTTAGGACTCTGAACTTTTCATTAAGTTCTGTGGGTGTTCTTGACCAAATGGACAAAGGTGTAGGGTGTAATACCTGTGAGAGTGAGTACAGAAGTCTGATGAGCCTGTAGGTTAGTGAATCTAACAGAAGACTGTATGATGATCCTCATTTATCTTTGGTAAAACAAGTTAGATTAACTTCTTGATAGAAATATTAATCTCAATAATTCAGATGTGCATTTTTTTCAATTAGAACACATGAATATTGCCCCAGAGATTTTTGTTTTAACTGTAGAAAGTAGTTTTTATCTAAAGAATAGATTATAGGACTATTATAACTTCAATTTTCATTACATATAATTGTCCCTTAATTGTGTATGTTTAGGAAATGTAAGTAATACTTGCCACGTTTCGTAGCACTAGGGTAAAGCAAAACCTCAGTTAATAAGATAAAGCAGCAAAGCTGGCAAGAATTTTCTAAAATTTGTATTATTTTTGTAATGATACTGCAAGCAGGTATGTGACTAGGATATTTGTGAGTGAAACAAATGGTAGCTGAAAGCATGTGTAGAAAACAAATAGAAGATTTTGACTCCTATTTGATATCTGAAGACAGTCTTTATTACAAAACTAAAAGAATTAGTTTTAAAGTCTTAAGATTTTTGTTTGTTTGTTTATATATTTTTATATATTGAGTTATTCCTGATCAGCATAAAATGATGCTCTGAATGAAACTGAAAATAACATGTATCATGTACAAAAATGTATCTGAAAGTATGGAACTTTTCCCTGTTGTTCTGACTCACTTTGTTATGGATGAAATGATGCAAGATATATACTGACCTTGAGGGAATATTTGAACACCCTTGTTCCTAATATCAAGTCTTTGAAACAGAGTATATATGCCTATATGCTAAAACCTCCACTTCTTTTAGCCTTTTGCTTCTCTATTGATCAATCAGAATTCCTTCTTGATGAGAAAACCTCTAGTCTCACTACAGAGCGGTTGTTTCAGTTCCAGGGTACATAAAAATGTGAATCATCAGTCAGATATGGTGAGATTCTAGCACTTACGGGGCTGTTTGTGAGTACAACGGTCTTGCATAGAGGTGGTGGTTATGCAGAGAGTTGTATTGTGTTGGACATTTTATCTGGAAGGCTAGTGTAATGTATAAAGTCTATCTGTTGTTCTGCAAATTTTGCTGTCATGTGACATAATTAATTAATCCTCACAGTCCATGGTGAGTCTTCCAGTTTTCTTCTTGTGAGGAAAGGTTTGCAAATAATTGTGAGTTGGAAGGCATTTTTATTTGATGCTCCATAAGATAGATGATAGACAGACAATATGGTCATTGAGTCTGTAGCTGTGCTTTCATAGATGAATGAATTATCTTTATTCAATCTATTCAGTGCATGATTAGGGATAATTTGTGACAAGAATGCTGTGTTTTCTCATGTTATCAATTAAAATTAATCAGTTAATATTTTACTATTTGTTAGTTACTGAAAGTAATGAAAGATCAGTCTGAGCCACTAGTACCATAGGAAGCGTTCCTTATATTTGGACTTGAGTTCAGGTGCTATGACTCCACAGCAGAAAAAAGATTCTCTTTTGCAATTCTTCTCTTCTAAAAGCATTAAATAAGATATTTC
The DNA here is from genome assembly GCA_024336885.1 of Actenoides hombroni. Lineage (NCBI taxonomy): Eukaryota > Metazoa > Chordata > Aves > Coraciiformes > Alcedinidae > Actenoides > Actenoides hombroni. The sequence goes on from WUAM01000323.1 coordinate 10,169,053, forward strand.
AGTTTTTGAAATATGCTTAGGGGGGTTGAAAAATGCTACAAACTCACTGAATGAAAATTCTGGCATTTCAATTTTCTGTTCTTATTTCCAGTCTGGTTGGTAGTCCAGGTGAATTGAGTTAATCCTCAAAAGAATGTAGAGAATAGACAGAAATTCAACACTTAGCCTTTGAGAATGAGTCTGTAGGTCAGCTTGTATATAGACAATATAGCAAAGTGTAGCTCCCATAGATCAGGTTTTGTTTTGTCTTCCATGAATTCACAGGAGAATTAACTTTAAGTAGAAAATCATTACCATGCTTCCTGAAGACTTTTGAAATAATTCTTCCAAAGGAGGCTTTATTTTAAAAGTCAATATAATCTAATTTGTTAAAAATTAATGTTGGTATTATAAAACACTTTGAATAACTTGAAATTAAACTTATTAAAACTCATTTATCTTAAATGCAATAATGGAAATTCAAAAATCTATAGTAACATATCACAGATGAGTTATTGTACATTTTCAGTAACACAAATAAATGAAAGTTTATGCAATGTAAATCAAAACTGGGATTAAAGTAGTAGCATTTAAAACTAAGTCTGTTCCATAACTTGCTGAACTAATTTGTTTTCCTTCTGACTGTCACAGTTGCACAGGTCTGCAGGAGCTTGGTGTGTCAATTCTGTTTCTTTCATATAATTGTTTGCTTCTTAATACTGTACCTGATTTTAAAATTTTTTGTGAGCCCCTAAGAAGAATAACTTTTAAAAGTTATGTCCAAGGATACTGTTAGGGTATTTAGGAGTCAGTGTTCTGAGGACTGACAGTTCAGCAAAATGATGTTCCATTTAAATGTTGCATATTGCAAAACTGCTCTGAAGATGTCAATAAAGAAATACTCATTCTTTCTCAAAGTATGACAAAGCAGACATAGGTCACTACATTCTTAGGGTGTAAGTCTAAACCAAGCTTCAGTAACTTTTCAATATTTACTACGAGGTTCATCATTAAATTGCAGAAATTATTGCCACAGAATGTTAGTAAGGACAGAGATATAAAAGGGGTTGAAAAAAGGAGTAGAGAATTAATAGCAATTAGGCCTGTCAGCATCTTTATTAAATGCAGCAATAGCAGTAGAACTTCATGTTACCTTAAAATATAACATATACTGCCTTAACACATAACCAAAATCTGGTCATCCTGTCCATTTGTTGGAGAATCCTTTCAGCTTCTAACAAACTGCTCACTGCTCCATGCAGGTGTTTGGTTACTTTTTTTTTTTCCTGAGAGAGTATCACAGAATCATAGAACATAGAATCATAGAATAGTTCAGGCTGGAAGAGACCTTCAAGATCATCAAGTCCAACCTTATTCCTAGCTGTGGTGGGTTGACCCTAGCACGGCACCAGGTGCCCACCAAGCCCTTCTATTGCTCCCCCCACCCCCGTCAGCACGGCACGCAGGGAGAGAATAA
>WUAM01000323.1:10179469-10189643 GCA_024336885.1 Actenoides hombroni
TAACTCTAAACATGGGGTGTTATCACTGCTAGAAGCAGACACTGTCTGTGAGAACAGACTGCTAACTTCAGAAAGTGAAGTTAGTTAGAAGAACTGAGCTGAAAAGAAAATCACTGAACAGAATTAGTTCTGTTCCCACTCAAAGGAGGACAACCATTAAAAGTTCAGTGACTAATTAAAAAAGTCTTCCTGCACAACCTTTACTTTCCATAGGAAAACTGTAAGTTTTACAGGCTTTATAGGTGAGATAACGTACCTGTCTGGTGGCATTTTAGATGTCCTAGTTATCCTGTCTGGTCTTATAAGCCACAGTTCTCTTGAACATTGTGTTATAGCTGTCCTTGTCATGAGGATGTCTCAGTAGACTACCTAAAATAGCACCAGTCACTTATGTGTAGACACACAAGTCACTCTTTATAACAAATTAGATGGTTCATGAGAAGCAATTAAAGATACCATGTTGAAGTTTTGGCAAACATCCAGGAACCTTTTGGGGCTTTAATCCTTAACCCATTTACTGTATGGAAATTTTTCTTTGAATTTCTTATACGTATGTGAAGTTAGCTTAAGGGTGGCATAAATCTTTGGAGTGTGAGGACTACACCTTTAACAACGAGTGAAACTATTTGTGTTTTAATCATTCCTTGTCTCCCAAGAATCTTCACTGGTTGATAGTTGAAGAATGGTCAATAATAGGAGAGTATTCCTGGTGTTAAGGTATTTGACCAGCTTCCAGTTTAATTGTCTTGTAGACGTTATTTAACATATGATTTCTGGGACAGCTGTTTTGTTCTGGAGAAGAAATTTCAGAGCACGGGCTGTCACAGCCTACAGTAAGGACAGAAAGTGATAAGGCACTATTTTTGCTAAATTTATAAGCTCTTTAAATATTTTATATAGTGTACATGGATTTTCAATTTGAATATAGAATACATATATATCTACTCATGTAAATGCATTTTTATAAATATGTATATGTGATATATACATCAATGAGGGAAAACTGCCAAATTTGTCAAGAATCAAGAGGTTAGGATAGGTCTGCTGAGGACAGAGCTGAAAAATAAATTGAAATGAATCATGATTCAGCTATTTAAACCTAGATTCTGTCTTGTCACTGTATAGGCAACAGAATCTTTCAGTCTAAATATAATTAAGTGCATAATATACACTTAAACATACTGACTTTAATTGCAAGAAATTCAAAACATCCATTACTCACTGGATACAAATTCTGCTTAGATTAAATGAAACCAGATTGGAGAAATAAACTTCATGTCTCTTAAACAAGGAGATATTTCTAAGCTGGTGTTGTCACATACATGAAACTCTCCATCTGACAGTCAGAGTGACTGGCAATAAATGCAAATTTGATAATCAATTAAGTTGAATAAAAAGTTGTTTTGCTTTCCCTCTTTTGGGGCTTTGTTTGGTAAAGTTATACAACAAAGATGTCATGAACAGGACATTGAAAACAGGATTTGCATCCCTGTAGATCTGCAGAGAGAATGAAATGTTTCACTTACCCTGAAATTGAGAAATTTGCCAGAAATTGCCCCTTAAATTCAGATTAAATTGAACATAGTTATCTTACTTTCAGTTTTTACCTCAATTTTAAAGTATTGCAGAGATAGAAATGTGATTTGCTACAATAGTTACTTCTAATGTCAGACATGTAAACATCATCAATTGTGATCATCCTGCAAGGTTCTTTGCATAGAGAATGTTGGATAGGTCAGCAGTTGAGAGATAATCAGAATCATTAGTCATGTTTATTCCCTGTCAGCCTTTCAGATACAGTAATTAAGTTAGATATAAAGATCTTATTGCTGAATGGAGTCTGTAGCCCCCAATGGAAGATGCAATGCAGCATGAACCTTGAATTCCAAAATAAAACCTGTGCTTCAAATTGGAGTATCAGAAAAGTAATAATGTTTGCAAAAAAGAATGGAGTTCCAGTTTCAGACAGTTGTATCTCTACTCCAACTCAGCCATGTTCTGATTATACTCATCTTTGGATATTTAAAATGAAATCAGTCTCAGTTTCTGACCAAAACCCAGTAACTGTCAGTTATTTTTAGTGTTGTTTTAAAAGTTTCTTTTAAGTCTTGACTACATGAATTGCCAAAGCATACATCAGCATAATATCAGAATCCCATTACTATCACATTATTGGCTACAGCACATCAAGGCCCTGGGTAAGTTTAAATCAGCTGATTTCACACAGACAAAATCCAATTAAGAATTGCCTTATCGTGAAACTCTGTCTGGCTGTGCTGCAACCCAGACATTCAGACTGTCAAAAGGAAGAAAGGGAACCATCACCAAAAATTAAGAAATGCCAAATGTATATAGACAGAAATACCAGGAAATTATTGTTAAGATGCGATATTTACTGTGCAGTAAAGCTAATGAGAATTCCTGAGAACATTAGCTGATAGAAAATTAATAACCTTGTGTTCTGTAATTTTACTCAAGCTTTTTTAATAATAACATTCAGAGTGATTTTCAGTGAACACGGGGTGGAGTTTGTTGTTAGTTTGGTTTGTTGTTGTTTTTTGGGTTTGTTTTTTTTAATTTTAAAACTTTCATTGGATTTCTGATCACCTGATCAGGATTTTTTATAACAAGTATTCTGACCCACAAAGTTATAAAAGCAAATAAGCTGTCTAGTTCTGCAGGTGACAGTTTCTCCCCATTTTTACAAAGAAATACTTAACTCTTCCTTTTATTTGGTTGTTCTGGAAAACAAAGCACATAATGAAACCCTTCTGAGCTCGTCAATGCCATTGCCATCAATGTCTTCTCTGAAAAGAATCTCCATAAAACTGAAAATGTGTTTATGCACAGGAGATCATGGGAAGCCAAGGAGTGCAACATTTCTAAGGACATCTCTCAGTGCTTATGATGTAAATATTAATCAAAAACAGATCTGAAATTACTTGCATTAATGGAAATCTTTCCATAGTGTTGAGTGAATTTGGATCAGACTTCTGTATTCTGAATGACAGTTACTGAATAGGTGTCTGAATGAGAGGTGTCATTGGCCAAGCTTTCACAGGCCATTTGATCAAGACATGTCAGTACAGGTTTGAAAAATGTCACTTTTTGCTTTTAAAAATTATGGCCCAGTTATCTTAGAAATTATGTCACACATTATATTGACATAAGGCTATTCTGAGACACAAAGATTTAAGAAAGTACTACATCCAGTCAGTAAAATCTAAGTGAAAAAAACTGTGCTGTTGTCTCAGTCATGTTGCAAGCACAGTCTCTTCTCTGTTCCCAGGAACAGTACTTGTAATTTTGTCCTTGTGACAAATGGAAAAGCTCAACAATGATGACAGTATGAGGGACTGAAAACCTGACATATTTCTACAAGTCACTAAAAGTAATAGGTGCAGATGTAATTTTTCTGCTTTTCTTTGGAGGAGGCTCTGGAGATCTGTCACAGTCTTGCACATAGTTTGAGGCAATCCTAAGCACAAGTACAGGCTAGCCGAAGAGTGGATTGAGAGCAGCCCTGCAGAGAAGGACTGAGGGTGTTGGTGGATGAAAAACTGAATATCAGGCAACAATGTGCAAGTGCAGCTCAGAAAGCCAACTGTATCCTGGGCTGCATCAAAAGAAGCATGGCTAGTAAGTCGAGGGAAGTGGTTCTTCCCCTCTACTCTGATCGCATGAAATTCCATCTGGAGTACTGTGTCTAGCTCTGGGGCCCCCAGCATAAAAAAGACATAGACCTGCTCAAGTGGGTCCAGAGGAAGGCCATGATGATGATCAAGGAACTGGAACGTCCCCCCAATGGGGACAGGCTCGGGGAGTAGAAGTTGTTAAGCCTGGAGGAGAGAAGGCTCCAGGGAGACCTTGTAGCAGCCTCCCAGTACCTATAGGAGGCCTGCAGGAAAGCTGGAGAGGGACTTTTTACAAGGGCATGTATTTATATGAGGAGTAACAGTTTTAAACTGAAAGAGGGTAGATTTAGATTAGATATTAGGAAGAAATTTTTATTGTGAGGGTGGTGAGACACAGGAACAGGTTGCCCTGAGAAGTTGTGGATGGCCCATCCCTGGAAGTGTTCAAAGCCAGGTTAGATGGGGCTTTGAGCAACATGGTCTTGTGGCAGGTGTCCCTGCCCATGGCAGTAGGATTGGAACTAGATGATCTTTAAGGTCTCTTCCAACCCAAACTATTCTATGATTCTTGTCAGCCTGAGGAAGTACATCCTCTGATCACTAATTTAATGATTCAAGTAAATACCATCTAGTTTTTTTGGTGGTTTTTACAAAAGAAGGAAAAAATAAATTAAAAAAAGAGAAAGGTAAACCTCTGTAAATCCTTCAGTTAGGCACTTTTGCCAATCTTTCTAATATTTGCAACTTTACAGAAAATAATTTGTATTGCTCTTTCTGGTGAACTCCTTGTTAGTTTGTGTGCATGTATGCTGATTTGGATCCAGTACAACTTTGATTGTAAACCTCTTGTGACATAATGATAGAAAAGCTGTACAGTCATTTCAGATCTGGTGGTAGAGATTCTGGATGCTTGTATGACACAAATAATAAGCGCTTTATTTGTTTACAATTGCCTGCCTGCATGACAGAATTTTACAGTGTGAATCTGACCTCTATTATTGGTGCTCTGTTTGTATAGAAAGCTTAAAGAGTCTTTTAACCTGTAACAGAATTTAGGTATATTGCAGCTTGAAATATTCTAGATAGTACTAATGGTATATTACCCTACAGTGCTTTTATTTAATTGTTTATTTAATGCCTTCATTTTATGTATTTGTCCCTGTTGTTTTTGAAAATCAAATCTATGCTTTAATAATGTGATTTGCAGGAAATAAAGAATAAAGCACTACAAATGAAATGCTTTTAAACAAACTGTAATTAATTACATGTGCAAATGCATTGACTAAGTTTGGGTTTGCATTTAGATAACTAATTATGTTGAAAATGGCATAGAATATTTAAATAGATGCTGGTGCCTCTGTCTCATCCTGCTCTCTCTAGGCTGTTATTCAAGTATGAAACTATTCCCTTATTGTTAGGTATCACCTGCTATAGTTTAAAAGCATGGTTGCATGCCTAATTAGACATATAATTGTGATGTTTCCATATACAAAATATTAAATCTTTTTTTAAAATTAAGGTACATCCTACTGCTTCACAGAAAAGCTATCCCTGAAATGCTGTACAAAAGATCTGCTTACTATTGCAACAATTCTTAACAAATGAAAAATGTTTTTCTCACTGTAAACTACAGAATTCAAGCTGTGTTCCCTTGTATGTCTGGCAGCTATCTAGTTAGTCCCTTTATAATTACTCTTCCAGCTACCTGTTTAAACCTGATTCCAACCTCATACAATCTTTCAAGGTAATTGTTTATAGAAAGAAGCTTAATCCCCCTATAATAGCAATGTTTAGAGGTTTTTAAGAAAAGGGATAGACAATTATCTCTCAGAAATAATGTAGATCTAGCCTAATTGCAAAATTTAGAATGAGGTGAATTGTGTGACCCACATATGTTTATGAATCAGGTTGCCAGTTTTTCAGACCTTTTTCAAATGTCTAGTTACATTTTGCTTGAGATTATAACAATGCCATCCTTTTTAAATGTAATTGTTGGCTTATAAGAGATGAGGATCATATTCCTGGTAAAGAATATCAGAATTGAGAGAACAATCAGAATTAAAGATAGCTTCAGGGATTTTTTTTAATCAGAAATTTTGTATATTAATGGCAAGATAAATTGGATTCTAAGTAATATTTCTTTTGATAGCCATTTCTTTGATCACTCTTCTAAAAGAGAATACTGCTTGCTTATGTTCACATTAAAAGAAGATACTTGTGGTGTACAAGTCAAAGTATACAATTCTAATATACTGTACACTCACATACATGAATTATTTCTATTGAGATACACAGTATTGATTTCTTGTAGAGTGGGTGGTATTTTCATGGTTTAAAAATGAAGACAAGTACTAATTTAACATTGTTTTATTTTAGCATTACATTTAGAAGAGAAGCTGAGGATAGTATTTTGATTTTAAAATTGGCCTGTGGATGACAGAGCACCTTCTATATGAAAAGCATAAAATACTTAAAGAGCTAGCATTACCTTTACCAATTTACAGGCAGTGCTGGAATACTTTTAGGCAGAACATACATGCTTCAGTTAAGTATGAATGGTTACATCATGCTATTTCAATTAAGAGGCAATGAAAATTAACTACTATTTTTGCATAGTTTTGTTATTAAATGCAGCCAAATAGTCTTAAAATTGAACTCATTCTGCATACATCTTTTCCCCTAGGGACTGGCTCCAGAGTAGTTCTTTTGTTTGCTGTTGTACAGAACAAAGAAAACAAAATTCGTAAATCACACTGACTGAAAAAATCAGACCTGGTTGCTACTTAATGAGGCTTTAATCTATTTTGAACAGTGAATTTTTTGTTGGTTTTGTTTTAACATAATTTCCTTTTCTGAAAATTCCTTGGGGAGGAGAGGAGGGAATATAGAACACTAGCATGTCTTCTGTCTGGTCTTTAAGGGAAGCAGAGATTGGGACATTTTTTCAAATCAGAGTATTTTCAATAAATTTCTTCCAAGCCTATTCATAAGCTCATAGAACTGAATTATCACAGAATCATAATGATAGGTGAGGTTGGACGTGACCTCTGGAGACCATCCATTCCAAATTCCCTGCCCAAGCAGGGTCAGCTCCAGCAGATTGCTTATCCCCATAAGCAGAGAAATATTTGTGGAGCAGCTATGGTATCCTGTGAGAATGAACAATTCTATGAAATCTCTGAAAAAAGGATCAGGTGTGAAGACTGTGTACAGTCTGTTGGGGTAGGAAATATAAAGTAGAAATCCTAGAGTGGGATGTGTTGGAGGGAAGGGGGACTGCCCTCCAACCCAGAAGGCTCAGGTATTTGAGCATTAAGTTAAAGTAAAAAGCATGAGGGTTTAAGTAATTATTGTTCAAAGCAGTGTTAACTTTTTATCAGGTATTTGTTGAATATTTATTTTATAAGGCACCAGCATAGAGAAAACTAGTCATCATCTTTCTGTGTTCTTTTCCATAGCATGTTTATGACTGAACTGTGTAAACTACAGATTATCAAAACAGTTCTCCCAGAACAAGTTCAATGCTGCTTAATGCTATATTTTACTTTTTTTTTCTTTGTTTTTTTTTTTTTTGTTTTGTTCTTAATATTCTATGCAGATATATATATATTCCAGAAAATAAATTTGTTGTCTTCCCAGGATAAAGAAAATATGATTGAAATGTACTGAATTGAGGAAATGGTTAACCGAGACCTTGTTTTGTTTATTGTTTTCTATGGGAAATTTTAGTCAATACTACTTCCAGAAGATAATTCTCTTTATCTGTCGATTTACTAGAACTCTTCTTCCAATTACATTTTAAAGGGAAAGCAATTCCCTTCCTTCCTCTCATTCTCCTTTCCTCATCTTTTGGTAAAAATCTGTGCTGGTAAAAGTGCCTAACTTAGCCCTTCTTGATAGATGATTTTAGTATTTATAAGTGTTGCTGCTAGAGACGCACTGTCAATTATCTGTGACAATTTTCTGGATACAGTAAAACACATTTGTACAGGGAAATATGACATAAACATCAGTATGTTGTACTGAATTTTCTTCTAAAAAATCTAAATTGGTTTGGTGCCATGAATTCATCTCTCCTGGTTGACTAGCTTAATATTCATTGTGACAGCTGCAATTTGAAGGTTATTAAGCCTGACCTGGAATTCACTGGTATACAGGTTAATCTACTCAGTTATCTTTTTGTTTCTGTCTGTGTTTTAGCTTTCACCAATCTCCACTTTTAAAGTAGTGATTTGAAAGACCAACCCTGTGATAATGAGAAAGAGAATTGCTCTTTGTAAAAGGTCATTTTTCTTCATTTTTTTTTTCCTTTGCACCTCATTCTTTTTAAAAACAGTTGTCCAGGGATAAACAGGAGAAAAGGGGTGATTTAACATACTCTGGCATCATGCTTCACTAGTTTGCTACAGCAGCAGTCAGTGGAGGAAGTCAGATCTTTATCACTCATGCCACTTCATACAGGTAAGACAAAGTGAGATTAAGAGGGAAAATAAAGAGGAATTCAGTTAATGGACACACATTCCAATAACAATTTGGTGAGAGACAGAAGTTGTTGGGAATGCATCTATTCCCACTCTGAAAAAGACTAATGCTTCTTCTAGAGAGACCTCACTTTGACTACTGTTTTGAAGCTTTAGTGTAAACAAAGTGGAAGATTTTGAACCTAGAGTCTTGACAAACAAAAGTGGTATTTCTTTGTTTTGTCTTATTAAAAATTTAGATTTGATTAATACTGAAAAATGCTTTCCTTTTTAATTTTTTGGTGTTGTTTGGATTTATTTTCAACTGAAAAGCACTCCCTGAGTAGTCTTGGAGTCTGAAGTATGTTATCTTTATCCACAAAATGCACTTTGTACAAGATAACAGAAGTTTATATATGGGCTCATTCTCTCTTCATTTGAGAGGTGACCTTCTGCTAATACTCATCTACTGAGGCTCAGTTCTATGCTAGTATTTAATTTTCCATAACTCTGCCTTCTTTCTCTTCCTATCTAATAGATTTTAAATGATAAAAAACCTGACAGAACATTTTTCTCATAAAACCTTCAGTTCTGTTCATCGCATCTTTTGAAAGAATGAAGCACCACGTGTGTTGTCTCAAACCTTTACTTAACTAATTTAATTAACTTTGAAGTGTTTTTTAGTTAAGGCAGCACCTTTTATTGATATACATCTTCAATTTTTTCATCTACTTTTGTGGAAATTGTATTCATCAAATAGAATTGAAGCTGGAACAATGACCTAATCAGTTTTCCCCTTGAAGAAAGATCAACTCTATTCTAACAACTGTTTGTCTGCCTTATTTATCTACACCTTGCTTAAAGCAATCTTATAACCACCCTTCCAGTGCTTTGCTATCTATATAGACAGTATATTTTTCATAATGATTCATAATAGTAAATTATATTATTGAAAATGAAGCAATTATTTTCTTTTCCTCTAAAGTTATTGGAAAAAATGGGTCATTGTTCCTTCTAAAGCATTTCATACAGCGCTGCAGTTTTTAGGTGGTTCTTCTTGCACTTAGTCTGATTTTTTCAGACTGGAAAAACTAAGGGCCTTCTATTTTTCCTGACAGATCTTATTTATCATAGGATTACAAGAGAATCTGAAGAACAGGCAGGTGCATAGGGATACTTCTCCAGAATATTCTTCTAGCTTTGAGCAATGTCTTGAGGCTGATGATGCCTTTGAATAAACTTTTCACTATTTTCTTCCGTAAGTGTGACCACTTTTCAAACCCTTTGAAACTTGTAGCATCCACAATACCCAGTGCAAGCAGTTCTGAAGGTTCCCTGTGCATTGTTTAAAGAACCAGTCAGTTTTGAACTTAGCAATCACTTTTTATTTATGTTCCTTATATTGTCTGTTGGAAAAGTAGTTCCCTATTTACTTTTCCTGTGCTGTTCACATTTGCTTTTAGTGAATTATCACTCTCTTCTGCCCAATTATCTTTCCCAGGCTAAAATTCCATGTCTGCTTAATGAATATTAAGTTTTACTGGACCATTTTCAATCTCTATCAAGATCTGTCATATTAGGCATCTACATTAGGACTGCACACAGTATTCAAGAGGAGGTACACCACAGTTTTATATAGTAACAGAAAGACTGATTTTGGTTTTTCTCGTCTGCTCCCTACAACGAGTGACATTGGATCTGACTGCTAATAGACATTGAGCTGACCTTTGTTAAAAATTACCAGTATTTTCTCAATTATATCTTTACTGTGTGGTAATTGTTAGATTAGAGCCTGTCCCTGTGTGAAAAAAATTAGGACAAGTGGGGTTTTTTCCACTCCCAGAAGCATTGCTTTGTGTGCACTGAGATCTACATCTGTTTTAGAATCATAGAATTGTCAGGGTTGGAAGGCACCTTAAAGATCATCTAGTTCCAACTCCCCTGCCATGGGCAGGGACACTTCCACTAGAGCAGGTTGCTCAGAGCCCCATCCAGCTTGGCGTTAAAAACTTCCAGGGATGGGGCTTCCACCACCTCTCTGGGCAACCTGTTCCAGTGTCTCACCACCCTCATGATAAA
>WUAM01000323.1:10189743-10200676 GCA_024336885.1 Actenoides hombroni
TGAGCTTCTCATCCACCAGTACTCCCAAGTCCTTTTCTTCAGGGCTGCTCTCAAGCCAGTCACTGCCCAGCCTATACCAGTGCCTGGGATTGCCGTGACCCAGATGGAGGACCTTGCACCTGGTCTTGTTGAACCTCATGAGGTTGGCATGGGCCCACCTCTCCAGCTTATCAAAGTCCCTCTGGATGGCATCCCTACCCTCCACCGTGTCAGCCACCCCACACAGCTTGATGTTGGTGGCAGACTTGCTGAGGGTGCACTCAATGCCACTGTCCGTGTCTCTAACGAAGACATAGTAACATTTGCTCTTTCCTGGATTCTCTCCATGATTCTCATAAGTTCGATGTGGTACTTCAGCTGGGACCTAAGCAACTGACAGAAGAACAAATGAATTGTCCATTTGCCTCATGATTTATATCTGTAATACATATATATATGTAACACATCTCAATACATCTATGTATTACATCTATCACATACACTTGTCTCTTTTTTTCCATCAACGCTATCTCATATTTTGTTTGTGATCAGCTATAATGACCAATTTTTTGTTTTCTCAGTCATTAGAGTGCTCTATTCCTTCCGCTGTTTCCATAGTAAAAATGCAAAGAAGAACTTAGCTTGCACTCAGACTTTTACCCATCCATGGTTTTCTGTGGGATAAGCATAACTCTAAAGAGTACTTTTCACTAGCTGAAATATTAAAGATACTGGAAACACAGAGAATCCGGATACTATGAAATACATTAGAGACCTTTATTCAACTGCATAATATCTCTTGATTCTGTCCACAACTTAGTGATCATCCAGTTGGCACTAAGCTTCTCCAGTGGAGGCTGATTACTGCAGTACATCCCAGAGAATACAAACTGTGCTTTTTGGTGCTCTGGAAGGGTTTGCAATCCCAGTGCAACACCATTTTTCTTGCCTCTCACAATATCTAGAAAAAGGTGCGGCATGATATAGCACGCTGTAATAACCTATGACCTATCCCTACCCTTCTTAACTGGTGCTTTACAGTCAGCACTGCTGCATTTCTGCTTCACATGTTTGCAAAAAACGCACCCCAAACACTAAAGTCACACATTCCTCAGAAACTCTGCTGACTAATAGATACATGGCTTTGGAAGAATGCATCTGATTCATGGGTTGCCAATCAGACATTGTCGATGTAGACTGTATTTCCTAGATGAGCATTATGAGACTGTTTTTGGGAGTGCATCAAAAGCCTTGATAAAATGAAGATATAACACTTGTATTGCTTTTCCCATATCTGGTAGGTCACATGTTTTGTCAGAAAAAAAAATTAAAAAAAGAAAGCATCAATTTAACACAATTCACTCCTTAAAATCTTGTCTGGATTTTTACCATTTCTTCATTGTATAGATGGTTTCAAAAAGAACCTGTCATAATTTCCTCTGGCATAGTTTTGCCTGCAGAAATTAGACCACTGCTCAATAATCACTGGGTCCTTCCTTTTATCTGATATAAACATAGGTATTGTGCTTACTTTTCCTAGGCTTCTGAGATATCTTTTGCCCTGCATGAGTTCATGAAGAAAATCACTACTGTTTCATGGATTGTCTTAGTTAGTCTAAGGGCACTTCATTCTACTCTACTTTCTTGCATACATCCAGAGTCTTATACGACATGTTCTCTTCGGATTCTGGTTTACCACCATAGCTCATCACTAGAATTCCTTTAATTAAGTGTTTAGTCGTGAATTTTTTGGGGGGGGAATACTGATGTAAATAAGGTATTGAGCCCTTCAGCATTCTCTTTGCCCTGTGGCAAAAAAATCATTGTTTTTTTACTCTGTGTAAATATAATGACTAAGTAAGTGAAGCACACTTTCTTTTGCTTTATTTTCCTTTTTTTTTTCTTTTTAATTTAATGGTTTGGTTTTACCCTTTGTTGTTTCATTTAATTTCATTCTTTCCACTTACTGATTTTAAGCCTACAAATTTGTGCTATTCCTTTTTAATGATTCCTTTTTCTACACCTTTGTTTCCACCTTCGGTAAAGTAGCAATGCTTTTTCCCCATGTTCTGTAGTTTTTGATCACTTTCATCAAGGCACATTTAATTTTCAATTTTACCATGTTTCTTCTTACAAGTTAGAATTAAATGAACACTGTTGTGCCCCCTTCCTAATTTATTTTATGCAACAAAAAATATGTTCTGGGGTTTTGGTAAAATGTGTGTCAGATACCCTGTTCCTATCACAACCATTGAGTGAGAAGTTAAAATTTCCTGTTCCAATTACCCTTCCTATTGAAAGTTGCTCTAAAAATCACAAGTCTGCCTCCTACTTTTGATATGTAAAATTATATTGCATAAAATAGGTTGCTAAGATGGATGCAATGAATAGTACTTCATCTGAATGTATCTCCGTTGATAATAATGTTTAGAATAGGTTTGTAACCTTTAAATTTAGCTAAGTAGAATCATAATTAATGGGTTTATACAGTATCTAACAATGGGACTCCAATCTTGAATGCTGCTTTTAACATCTTGGAGAACAAGAACTGTAAAATGCATAAATTTTATTTTAGCATGCAGTGGATAGAAAATCTGGGGTATAAGGGTCATTGGCTGTGGGTCTGAGCAGATAACTGGTAAAAGATATCACTATTTATAATCTTAGAAGGAAAATTCCTCTTTCATAAAGCTATTTAAAATATAGTCCTATCTAATTTCATAGTACAATAGGTTTAAACTAATCACAGTGGAATCTAATCATTGGGAAGGTGATGACCCTTCCTGTCAAGATGTTACCTAATAATAATCTTTGAAATAATAAAGGTTTTGGGGGGAGAATATTTACATAAGCCTTTTTTAAGAAAGAAAAACATTTAAAGATGGCTATTAGAAGACTATAATCTTTATAATACACAGCAAAAGGAAAAGATTCTGTTAATATTTGATCTGGTGATTAGCAATTGATGCTACTTCTCATCCTATGAACATAATGAAGGGAATAACCCTGCCAAAATACTTAAAAAAAAAAAGTATAAAATAACAATTATTATGATTTTTTATTAAATAAAATGCATGTCAAGTACCATAGCATAATGAAAAGTAAATGTGTTAACATATACTTTGTGTGTGTGTATATATATATGTATATATATATATACACTACTCAACTTCCAGTCAATTGTTATAAAATTTGTTGGCATATGAAGTGTGATAATGTCTGAGAAAGAGCCAGGCATGTGCTGCAGAAATCAGAGATATTGGTGCAATGTGACAGATGAGTTGGACTGTAATAGAATAAATTGTATCAGCAGAGACGTCTATCTGCAGCCAGCCTACACCACTTATCTCCCAGTTTTCCAAGGCAAAATATAAACTGAGGACAGCATTATTTTGAAAAACCTTGAATGGAGACAGATATCACCAGTGTACTTTCTTACAGCAAACATTAGTGGTATGCAAAAATTAGCTTGATACCTCCAGAATTTTGAAGGATTGTATATAAATCCCTAAACAGCGTGACACAATTAAACATTCACTTTCTAATTATGAAGACCTTCTAATTCAGACACAAATTATGCATGAATATAGTTATACTGAAAGCTGACTGTTTATATATGAATATGACTATTTGCAGTGCGCAGTGTGATCTGGGTGGCTGAAGTATCTCAGGAAGTACCTCCAAAAATCTTTAGTCTATTCCCTTTTGTATTACTTAAAGACAGAAAGACTTTGAGCCCAGAGGATGGGGAACAAAAGAGTTGCAGAGTCAAAGCTCAGGTTCAACACAGGCTCTGTGATTCTAGCTGGTGTGAGGCACCTCAGGATTTGCTGTGCTGACACATAAAATACAAAGACTTCGGTGGTATGGATGGGTAAGGGCAGAATGTGTACCACGATGGAATTTGGGTTTGAGGAAGTTGTATATATGTGTGTCTGTAATGGTGATGAGGTGAACAGGTGGGCCAAGCTCATAGACAAAAAAAAAGGAAAGAAAAATCTAACATTTAATGGTTAATAAAATTATGGTGAGAAATAAGTTAATGTATCAGGACATAACAGTGAGATCATAGAATCATAGGATTATGGAATAGTTTCATCTGGAAGAGACCTTCAAGATCATCAAGTCCAACCATATTCCTAGTCTTGTGATTTTCTTACATGTAAATGCATCTCACTTTTTTATACTATATCTTAAATAGTTCTTAGAGTGTTGACCTAGAGATAGGTTAAGTAGCATATACATATAATCAAAAGAAAACTATATAATATGGACATTTAATTTCAGACAATGGGCACAAAAGTCAGTTTGTGAAGGAAGTCAGGCAGATAAAGAATCCATTAACTTATATCTGCAGTAAAGAAGTGAATAACAAAAAAAAACCAAACCCAAAACCAGTTGAACTTAAGTTTTAAAAGTAAGTTTTAAAGAATTTTAGTAAAGAATCATCTGGGTTTATTTAGAAAGGAAAAGCAGCACGATCTAACAAAAGAGTCAGGTAGAGCTGTGCTAAGAACTGCGTTTGAGCAGTTATTGAACGTACAATGGAAAACTACAGATGCTGAGATTTTAAAATACCAATAAGTATGATATATATTAGGTAACATAGTTGTGATGGGTGTTTGCACCTTTGATGTGTTTACCTGTTCTTTTCAAGCAGTTTGAATGTTAGTAGGTTATGTGTAAAAGGAGCAGATATTTGAAGGTTGAGAGATTTGTATTATTGTCAGGAGGTGCAAAGTTAAGAAAAGAGTTGACTTTCATTATAGATTTTACAACAGTTTACAGCTTTGCAGAGTTTCTAATCTGATTTGTTTTCTAAAGGCTTTATGCATTGTAAACATTATGGAAGAATAAAATCTATTTCATGTATAAACTTATTTCCTTTAAACCATTCCAGTTTTATTTTTATTCCTTTACTGTAAGCATTTCACTGATTGTTCTGGGAGTATTAAAAAAAATATCTCTTTTCCCAGATACTGCTCAATTATATGTTGAAGAGTCAATCAAAGAGTTTACCACAGAAGGTACTCTGCTCTTCTGTATGTTTTGCAGGCTCACCAGTCTTCCAGGAGGGTGTTTACTGAAAGGCTATTCCTTGTGTATGCCAGATAAGGCTGAGAGAGTAGAAGTTTTATCATTCGCATTTAGCCGTTACTGTAACCTCATCACTCATCTTCCTCCTCTTAAAAGATATATAAAAAACCAAATAAATTAAAAAGATGCCTGACATTTGGAGATTGACATAGTCTTCAGTTTTCAAAGGGATTGAGTATCTAGAGCTCTTTCCGATTGTGAAGTGTGCATAGTCAAGTCTTCTGAGAGTCGCTCACAGGAATTTACAAATAGAATTTTCTTATTCATGTTAAAAAAACCCCACTGTTTTGGTTTTTTTTTAATAATACCAAATTCTGAGATCTCTATCTTACTTACTGTGTAGGTAACTCTCTGTTAATTTATCTTATTTGTACTGGACTATGCAAGGAATACATCATTTTTGTGCATCACACGGGAGTGCATATGTAGGAATATATGTGTATATATACACAAACAGACACTTATATAGGGCTAGACAGAGAATTCCTGTCAAAGCTGAGAAGGCCTTTATGAAGCTTGAGTGCACCTCTGTTGGTACAGCACTCACAGATAATAGGAAAGTGACTAAGCCCCTTAAAATGCTCATTTTAAGTAGAGAAATTCCGTGTCAGAGTCTGTAAATGAAAAAGTAAAGCAGAAAGGCCCATAAATTTTAATGTCAAAATGTTTGCCATTAATGCTCTCTCTTTGGACACTATTTCCTCTACATATGCCCAGCTATCATATCACATCACATCTGAACTTATGTTTAGAGCTTTAATAAATGTCCAACTTAATTTTTAAAAAGAACGGACAAGGGGTCATTGATAGAAACCAGGCCAATTAGTTCTTGAGACATAAGAACTCTCCTGATTATATTACATTTGGATTTATATTGTTAAGATGAATGATGGCAAAATCACCAAAGAAATCTTATAAAGCATATTTGAAATGAAACAGAAGACTTGCCTACTTTCTTGTTTTCTTGCTTTCTTGCTTTGTGTGTCTCTTGCTTTCTTGCATTCATGCTTTTTCTGATTCTCTCTCTCCCCCTTTTGCTGTTCAACATAAGTGAGATCAGAATCAGATCTTCAGGGCATATTCCTAAGCAACTGTATTTGGTGCAGAGGTCTGGGTTGAAATGGTGGCTCCACTGAAGCTGACACTAGAACTCCCACTGACTTAAAGAAGGACAAAAGTTCACCCAGGGAGAGCAATCTACCTCTTGTGAGGAAGTAGTCCATAGAAGACTGGTGGGAAAAGAGAAAATGTATTACAAAACGTTTAATGAGAGCAGTATGATATCTGAGAATGTGTGTACATAAGTCAGAAAGTTTAATATTTTAGTTCCCATAGCAACAATAACTGTGCCACATTGCATATTTTTGATAATGTGTCAGTTCTTTAAAAACATGTCATGTAATAATAATCAAGATGTAATGTATGAGAAGAAGCTATGAGGTCTATAACTTTGAATTTCTTTATTTTGCTGTATTTAAATCCATATGTAATTTTAAAAGATTTTTCTTAAGGTTGAGTCGTCACTATCTTGTTTACTTTTTATATCACATATACCATAACCATTAGTGCCCTGAAGATAAGACAGAGTTTTAGGATTTATGCTTATTCAGGTTTTAGTAGCTGATAAGACTTTTGATAATAGTGCATCTAATTGTAGTGACATTTTGAGGATAAAAAAAATCCCAAAGTATTTTCTGACCAGTACTAGACCAGATTTAAATCTGTAAAGTCAGGAGAAGTTTGAACCAGTGATTTAGAAAGAGAAGATTCTCTATTCTGAGCTATCCAGCTTTGCAAGGAACTTATATTACTGATTTAAGCCCTTTGCAGTAAAGATATTGTCTTCATATTTGTACATTGCTGAGCATATACTGATAATACTGAAAGTAAATAAAATATCTAGTTGAACAAGTGAGTGTCCTGTTTATAGTCTTGATATTTCTTCAGTTAATCTTTTTACTTTCTTCTGAAATTTCTCTTTTATAACCCATTGATTATTAATATGCATCAAAGAGGCATAATAATGTAGAGCTGATATGGTGAAATATGAAAATCAGACTTTTCTTGAGGTTTTATAACTGAAGATGTACTAGCTATTAATAATCAGACTCACCAAATATTTGTTTGACAGTGCAGAAAACACACAAGGACTAATGAGAAATTCTTCTTTAGCTCTGCCACTCCTGCTACTAGCAGATTAAGAGATCAAAACAAGTTCCTGAAGAACCTTTTTCTGGAATTCCAAAAGTGTACAGGCAACACTATCATTTGCTAGACGTTTGATAAGAGAGGAAGATTTTTCACAGAATTCAGTATTCTTGAACACCAAATTTGTTCATAAAGGGATAGCTGTAATAACACCATGGTTCATAGGAATGCATCTATTGAGACTCCTACATATAGCAGCTGTATAGAGCAGAACATAGTTTGCTTGCTTGCTTGCTGTCCTGCAAGGAATGCATATTTCCCAAATGCTTCCTGGTTGTTATGAAGCAAATTATTTTTTTATTCTTTTAATTCCACAATTTTTGCAAACTAAAACAATATATAGTCTTCATTCAATATGTTGTATCTTCTGAATAGAGACTGAAGACTTTTATGTGATATATCTTCAAAACCTGCAGCAGTCAAACTCACAGAGTGAGGATTGAGTTTCATAATTGCCATAAATGCTTTAAAGTGAAATGAGATTGAAGTGATTTGTTATATTAAGAAAACCTGATGTCATGGAAATCTACAGAAAACAAAGAATTGTAACTGTATGTTGTGTAACCTCTAGATATCAACTGAATACAAATATTCTGTACATCAGAATATTATGTGTTTGTCCATTCCTATTAATCACCAGTCTATAAAATAACATCTCTTACAATTAATCTAGAACCAAAAAGTTCACTGTGAAGTATTTGATTTTCTTTGCTGCTGTCTTCCCCATGTTTTGTACTTCCTTTTTTTTATGTGATGTAGTAGTGGTAGTAAATGCTAATGCTAATGTTATGTACCCAGGAATGTTCCCTTACTGGTAGTTTATGCTGCAAATTACCCATTCCAGACTTTTAATAGTGTTTTCATTATTTTCTTTCACTGAGTTCAAAAGCTGCCATCCATTTCTTTACACTTTATGTCTATTTATGGTGTATGTATCATGCATATATATGTATTATTTCCTAACATTCTCTGACCACAGAAATATCACACAAATCTGGAGCTGTACCTTCCTGCCCCTCCAAAATATTACATTTTCCCAATATATTCAGCCTGAAAAATCCAATGTCCTTGGCAATTTAATGACTTAGCACCTGCCTTTTAGCTGTTGGTGCCTCTACAGAGCCACTATATTTATCAACCTTTATTAGAAGGTTGTCATTCTAGAGAAGCAAGTATGCATAGTAGCAGAGAACTGTGTTGACAGAGAAATTTGCAGATAAAGACCTGCTTTAATGTGCTTTTCACAAAGCAAATATTTGCAACTCAATGTATGAAATGGCTGCATCTCTGAGGTATGGAAAAATCTTTTGCTGACCATTGTGAGTAAATGACATCTTATGAAGAGAGAAAAGATGACATGCAGCTTAAGAGTATGGCTCTACAGAAGGGCTAGATCACAGTGAAACAGTGCTCAAGGTTTAGTGGTGTGTTCAATCTTAATCAGTGTGTTCAATGTGAATGGCAAAGAATTTATTGGACTGACACCACTTAGCCCTTATTAGATTCATGCTGTCTCTAGAAGTGTTTCTTAGGGTTGTTGAGAAACCTACATGCCATTGTGGAAGAGGTCTAATGTTTATTAGCCTTTCCCTTAAAGAAGTATAAAGGAAGGGGACAAGTGTATGAAAGGAAATGCAAAGGCATGGAGAAAAATAACAAAATAAAAAAAAAACCAGAACAAACAAACCAGAATGAATTAAAGTGTTCCTGAAAAGCAGCAATAGTCTGAAATAGAAATGACTGATTTCACTGCTGTGAATTTAATCTGTTTCCAGTTTTCCTAATAGCTGTTTTTAGGCTGTCATTGGTAAAACTGAGAATTCCCTTTCCACTAGCAGTGCAAAAGGCTGGGGTAGAAATCCTTCTTCCTTCTCAGTAAATCTGCTGGTAGATAATTTTGATGTTGCTAATCCTTGCTTTTTCTCAGTACAGCAAGTGCTGTAGTATTTGCACAGCGATATAGCAGGTAGCATTTTAGATATAAGGATTATTTCAGACATAGCAGCTGTATTGCTGGTTATTACTTTCTACTGATTTTTGACAGTCAGGCATGTGTTGCAATTCAACAGGTGAGAAGATGAAGAATGAACTGGGTATGCACTGCAGGAGAAAAGCACATAATGTACTTTTATGTCTTAGGAATTTTCCCAGTAAGAGATAACAATGTATGATTGTACATCTCCTAAAATAGATATTAACTAATTTCTTGAATAGGAGGAAGAGCTGGCAATTACCTGGCAGCAACTCTGTTTCACTTTCCTATGCAACACTCTCCTATTTGCTCTCTCTCAACGGCCAGTGCAATATAACAGAACTCTAAAGCTGTCCTCTAAAGGAACTCACATGTGCATGTTTCTGGTTTGAAGCAAATGTTTACAAGATTTTTAGAGCTGTCACGTGTCTGTCAGATTATTTTCCTTCTCTTGTAAAGATTCTCTGTTATGACAGGGAGAACGACTCACTGGGGATTATATAGTGCCACTTCCTTGCATAGCTAGGCATAAGGAGTTAATTAAAGTCTTAACGCTCAGGGGAAGTGACAGATTATGACTGATGGGGAGTTGTGCTGGAGCAGATCATCTGAAAGAAAGGCAGGGAAGGTTGGCTCCCTTGGCTTCCTTTGCATTGTTGGAAAGTAGACATACGTGCTTTTGAAATGGTAGCTGGGATAGGAGTCTTCCCATCCCAGCCCTATCCCCCAGCAACATATTCAGACCCTTGATTGCTCCTCTGACATATGCCAGTACTTGGTCCTTCAAGCAGATGCATTCCCAGTGGCCATAATGCGTCTCTGGGCAATGAAGAGGAAAGCAAGGGCGAACTTCCAAGATAGAAGCTCTTGCTGCTGGTACTTGTGACTGGCTCAGTTGTGTGTGGCATGAAAACCACATTACTATTCTCCTACCTCCTGTTCTGTTGTGAGATACCTTCATTCCTGTGGGAGAAGTCTCTGCAACTCCAACTCATCTATGGCCTTGCAGAAAGATGCCTGTGGAAATACGTTAATATTAGTATTTCTGTTTTTCTGGTTGTGATCCAGTTCCCCTGGTTCTGACAAAGATAATTTTTTTCAGTGTTGAAGAACAGATGGGACTGGGTATTGTACAACTAAGTTATTAGAACAGTGTATACAAATTATTTTCTCTTAATGTATTATATTAATAGCTACTGATGGAAAAATTCAAGAGAAAAATTATAGTTATAAAGCCATACGAGTGGTCAAATGAGGAAGTATTTAGAGTAACCCAAACTTCCAAGTGATTTTCCCATTTCACATCAAGGCCTTTTCTCAAATGCTTTCCAAGAAAAGTGCCAGGGGAAATATAGCATAATAGGCAGCTGCAACTTACTGAACTTACTTTATCATTTCTAGTTTTAGCCATCACCCTTTATAGCTAACATGTTTATTCTTGTCTTTCACCTTTACCTGCTAGGTGTTTGTGGCTGGTGGATGGTTTCTTCTCTGGAGATATTTAAAACCCACCTGGACGTGTTCCTATGTGACCTGCTTTAGGTGGTCGTGCTCTGGCAGGGGGGTTGGACTAGATGATCTTTTGAGGTCCCTTCCAACCCTTAATATTCTGTGATTCTCTGAAAGCAAGAACTGGTTCATATCTTCCGAGTCTTTTTTTTTTTTTTACTTTTTTTT
>WUAM01000323.1:10200776-10224372 GCA_024336885.1 Actenoides hombroni
GTACTTTGTTTAGTTTTGCCGTGTTTTTTTTTTTTTTTTTTTTTTTTTTTTTTTTTTTTTTTTTTTTTTTTAATAACCTAGTTGTGGTTGACTCGCACAGTGCTAGGCCAAAATAAGGGTTTCAAAGTCTCTCACTGAATGATCCCAGAAACCTATCATGGGAAATATTTTTTCCTTATCTCAGACTGTTTTTCTACTCAACAAAAGATTCATTTGTAGTGCAGATTATTCAGACTAAATGGGTATCTTTTTTTTTTCCACTTTGAAATCACTGGGGGTATTCAGGTTACTTTTGGATTTTTTATCCTTTTTTAAAACCAGAAAATGCAGAGGTTCTACAAGACCTGCTGTTAAAAATATATATTTGTTTTGGTGAAATTTTAATTATGAGTGTTATTCACGGCTAATGTTGCCTCCCAGAGTTTTGAAAGACATCTACTTCATCCTTATGCAAATGGTAGGTAATTGAAAGAGTAGACTTCCTGGGTGGACATGAAAACATTTTCTACAGGATTGAGTCACTAACCTATGGCATCTGATGTTACTAACCTAAAATCAGTTCCACAAGTTATTAGGCTGGAAGTCTTATTCTTGATCCTTTTGCTTTGCATGATGCTTATAAAATTTCAGTTTTAAAATGTGTATTGACAAAATGTGATATTAATATTCAACATACATTCCATCATTTCAAAATATGTTTAGGAACATAGACTTTGTTGTGTTTTGATCCTAAATTATACATGGAATCTGGCCATCCTATGTAGTAACAGTTTTGATTTGATTTATTTTTTTTCTTCTTTTCTGTGGTTTGTAAATAGGAATTTGGAGTTTTGTGTCTGTCTCAGGCTATTATCATTAGAAGTCTTTTCTGCGGCTGTCACTGTACTCTCACTTCTTTACAACCGTCTGATCATGCTGGTAGCACTTTTCTTTCCAGAAATACCAGCATGCTGGGATTCTCTCTTGTTATACAAAAATATATCTTTTTTTTCCTACTCTCATATTGCAAGTTTATGTAAAGCAAAATCAGAAATCCTTCCTGTGTAGCACTTCGTGGCTCAAAAGAGAAATACAAAAATTCCCCTACTTGCCAAATATTTCTTAATGATATAAGACTCAATAAAGTTTATGTTTAACATAATGTTTAACATACTTGTGTTCCTGCTAACATGCCAGATAATGAAAAGGAAGTTGCTGCTGTGACTAGACACAGAATTAGGTTCTCTGTTGGTATTTAAAATGGTCACAGAATAATTCTGAAGGCTTTTTCAAGAATTAATATTGAATGAACATTTTCTTGGTTTAGGAACATTAAACGGAGTAACTTACTTGGGGAGAAGGAGAATGGAAGAAATGCACCAGTATAATGAGACACCAATTGACTCAATGCTGTGAGGTTACTGAATGCTGTGGAAGTACTAATGAGGACAATGCCCTTTCTCTTTATAGATGATTCAGATTATTTCTCTGGGGATCTTTGGCATGAGATTTTTACTGCTTTGTAGAGTTTTCTTGTTAACAAAGCAATATGAAATTACAGCGTTGTGAGGGGAAAAAAAGAAAGCTATTATTAAAATCTACTCCTAAGAACAAAGATCAACTTTCTAAATCTTTTTAGGCTCCATGAAGCACTTCTTTACTATTGTCCAGGACTGTATTGTGTGTAATTGAGGTCTTTCAGAAAAAAATGTTTAAAGATAGGCTCATAGGGCAAATAGTAGGCTTTTCTGGAAAGTATTAGACTATTTCTAAATTAAGCATTTCTGTTTATTAGTTTTCCACTCTTGATCTAAATTATAATACCAAAGCTGAAAAGCTAACAAAATATTCAGCAAATATGGCTCTGCTTTAAGAGGCAAGATGTGTAAAACCCCTGAAAAATACTGTCAGTTCTTGCTTCTTGAAACATGATTTTAAAGATGGACGCAAAGAAATGTTAAAAAGAAAAACAGTAATAACAATGTTGATGGAACAGTTGCCTGACATTGGCAGCTGAAAGCACAAGAAATCTTAAGTTTGCAGGTGCTGAAGGGAGAAATAGCTATGGTTAAAAAATTGTGAAGGCAGTGCATGAGCCGAATTGTTCACCAGATTCCACAATACAGAAGCTAGGGCACATGAGACTTGTGGGAGATTGGTCTATAACGGACAAAAGAAAGTACCTCTTTACATAGCAGATAGTGCACTGGAACTTGTTGCCCCAGTAGACTGTGGAAGAGAGACAGTAATAGCAGGTTCAAAACTGTGTTAGACAAATTCATGGATAACATATCAATAAACAGATACTAAAAGAAGTAGACAATGATGTACGATCAAACATCTCTGGTAAAGTAAATCTCAATGCTCATGGAGAGCAGCCAGGCTAACATGCTTTTCCTGGACACTAAATGCTTTTGCAGTTGTTTGGAGACAGACTATAGGGCTACATGGACTGCTGCTGAGACAAAGAAATAAGGCATTTCTTATGCTCTTCATAAAAGTTTAATGATTATTATGCTTCTTGAATATACTTTGAAATTATCTTAAATTTAAACACAAAGAAATATTAGTATCTGTGTTTAGTAATGAATCTAATATCAAGAAAAGAGTTTACAGGATGCTTACTTCAAATTGTAATAGTTTATATCAGTGATAACGATTATTTGTAGAAACCTCCTAGAAAATGTCTCCTTTTAAGAATGAGAATACTTGAACATTTGTTTCATTCATGCTTATCCCTTTTTTTCCCTTACAGTAATCATACAGGTGCAGTAAAAGAGAGAAATCACCAGTCACTTTGGCTGATTACTCATTTGCTGAGTGCTTTACAGGACTGTAGTGCAAGAAAAGAGTTTTCTTTAGTGGAAGGAAATAATGGAAAAATTATCCATCACATAGATTGCTCAAGGTGGCTATAGTAGCCCTCTGAATAAATACATATATGTTCAGATGTTCATGAACACACCTGTGTATAAGTTATAATATCTTGAAATATGAAAAAGAGATGTTTTTTTCTTTCATTTTTCTGATTCAGCTAAGATTAAAAATAGAAGGAAAAACCTGAATTTTGCATTAATGTTTAGACAGTTGGCTAGAAATTGAAACCAGCTGTTGTGTGCTATGATCTCTACATTTTTTGCTTGTACTAACTGTCAGGCATGAAGGTACCAACATAATTTGTTTAATGAGTGTAATTAGAATTGTGAAGGAATCATGGAATTAGGCACCTGTGACTTTAGTTATTGTCCTGGTTTGAGTGAGAACAGAACTAATTCTGATCAGTGATGTTACTTTTCAGCTCAGATTTATTTTTATTTTTTTTTAATTCAGTTAACATAGCTGTGATGGAGAAGACAAAAAACAATTCATATTTTATAAAAATAACCTAAAACTTTCACTGGATGTGTCCCCATAAAAATAAGAATGAAACCTCTCTTCAATCATACGATTACATAGGGCTGGTGAGAAAAAAAATAACAGATCCAAAATGCAATTTTTGAGAAGTGTTCCAAGATAAATGCTCCTGTAAGTGACCTTTTTTTTTTTTATTTTGTCTCTTGGAAGTTTGTTTTGGAGTTATTTAAATGCTGCTTTGGAGAAATGTATATTCCAACTAGTTTATTATATTTGGGTTTTCATTTGCATATTGATCTGCACTACTTTCACCATGTTTCAAAGCATTTCAAGAGTAGTAATTTGTACTTTGTTACACACTGATAATGCTCAAAAAAACTCACACCTGGAAATTTCTTTAAAAAAATATTTATTAGCAATTGCAGATTGTATTATAGGTCACTTTAACTTTCCATTAATATAAATATCCTTTAAAATAAGGCTGATATATGAACCAAGTTTGAATTTCTTTCTATCTGTACAAGGGATGGGAAACCTGATAGGGTGAAGAGTCTTGCAAAACTGTAATTTGAAAGTTCAGTCTGAAAGAGCATCACCAGTTCGAAAGCAGGTGTCTTCTGCAGTCTCATCAACATATATGTGCTCAGAAGCCATATGAAACCTGTTTGCTTTTACATTTTTCTGGATCAAGTTTTTTGGGTTAAAATGGGGCAAGTCTAAAGCCAAACCAAGCCTGTATGAAAACAAGTATTGTTGCAAGAGACAAAAATTGAAAAAAAATAAAAAATTACCCCACTCGTTTCTTGCATTTAGTCTATTTTTGAAATTTCAGGAAATATTGTGGTGAATGTCATGTGAAATTTCATATTATTCTTAGTTTCAATTATATTTCCCAAATTATGAGCAGTGTATAATATCTCTTCTGACTGTGTAAATCTTTTTCCTTGATTTTACATCAGTTATTTCAAATTTTTTCTCAGCAGAAAGGATCATTATTTCTAATACATTTTCATTACAACTAAATAATTTTTCTTACATATTTGAAATAAAACAATTGAAGTATTTTTGAGTTTTAAAACTCATAACTTCTATCATAAAAAGATACATTTATTTAACAATATAGAATTCATTTTTTTATGGTTGACTTGCAGGCTTCTCAAGTGTCTTTTTGATAATAGTGTCTTTTAAAAAAGAAAACACACTTTTACAGGAAAAGCAATAAAAAGGGGTTTTTTTTCATATTTTTTTCCAAACAAATATTAATAGAAGGAAACACAAAGCTTAGGCTTCCGTTGTACAGAGAATAACACTCTCCCCTTTCAATAAATAAAAAACAAGCAAACAAACAAGAACCATCTTGATAGTACTTATTAAGTTAAATCTCCACTTTTTGTATATGCTACATAAAGCAGATTAGGAAATTTTAATACCCTTAGTTAGTGCTAAGCAGTAAAGAAGGTATGGCAATTAGCTTCTGTGTGAAAGGTGTGTGGGTGGAGAATAATTTCTTACGGTTTGAGCTAGGCAGAGATATTGCCAGATTCTTTTCACGATCACAGGTCTACAAAAATCTGATTTTAACTGAGACATCTATTCACAATGCTGATCTTACAAGGTTCCAAAAAAGCAGATGGGGTATTGTTCTTCATGATGTGTTAAAACTTCTTTAGCAGTGGCAAATGCCATTCTGACATGAGAAACTCTGCAGAATCTTTCTTCATTATTTATTAAATAAGTTCTACAGAGTCATGGATCTTACTTTTTCACAGTCCTGAGTAAGTTGTTCTAGAGTCTTTGCAGATTAGATAACTTACACAAAATATTTTGAACGGCCCTTTTACATCAGTGAGCAAGTATGTTGTCAGTCTTTGAAGGACTAGTTAGATTACACAATGTTAATACATGTATCTGGTGCTTCTATAGTACTTTCATTTATATAGCACAGTGCCCTGTTTCATGCTCTGTGGGACCAGTAATATCCAGACCACCTGAATCTCAGCTAAATGTAGACTTGTTGTTATTAGTTCTGCTTCTGTCCCAGACAAAGTTCTGGTGCTCCAACAGTTCTTTAGTATTTTATTATAAGCAGCTACACATGGACAGAATTGCCAGATAGTTTAGCTGACAACACCTAGACACCAAATTATATGCAATCAAGGGCACATCTTGTAAAGTCTGTGTGGGGTTTGACCCCACTTTTTCTCATTGCTAGAGAATACTGTAATCACCACACTGTAAACATGCTCATGGTGACTTTGTGTCACCGTGCTCACCTCCAGGAGGTGAGTCAAAGATTGAAAGAGCTGGTTTAAATTTAATTGGAAGAGATTCCGAAAGAGAATAGGCAACAAAGAGAGAGTGGCTCTAGTCCAGTTGTTAGTACATCCTTGCTGGGAGGAGAAAAGGCTTGATTTGTGATCACCAAGAGGGGTTTATCCGTTTTAATGCCGTAATACTGTGTTATAAAATGGATACCCACATCAGAAATCTGGAATGACACGTCTATGCAAACAAGTCTTTTTCTCCCTGATTGCATTGCTTTTCCTTGTTGCATGGTGTTCTGGCCGCAACAGTTGGGCTTGACTGACATTTCTCTTCACCCTCTGCCTATGTCTATTATTTGGGATTCAAATAACCTTAAGCTAAGGAGGATTGATGAATTAGAACATAGGAGCTTTAACCTCTAGCCCAGTAACATCTAGCAGTGATGAAGAAGCACTGCTGCTGTGACTGCCTCTGTTACCACTTTTTGATAAAAGAGAGCTATTCTTCATTCAACATTTCCCCAGAAGAGGAATAGGCCAAAGGGGTTGTCCGAAGCAATAGATGCCATGATTTTCCCCTCTGGGTTACAATGAAGTTTTAAAATGTTTTTCTCTCCTCCCTTCCTCCTCCTCTCACATTTACACACAGAGAGCACATTTCTTGAAAGGCTGGCATGGCCAGCAACCTCCACCCTGAGGCTGAGAAAATACACAGGATTGGTCACCAAAGGTCAGGCTACAGGCTCTCCCTTGACAGTTTCTGTTGCAGAAGAAATGGCAGAAGAACTGGTAAGAGAGAAGTGGAGTGGGGAGAAAAAGTGAGTTCAAGCAAGAATTGCTTTATAGAGAGCTTTATTTAATATTTGCAGATTCTGCAGGCTGGAGATTAACTGCTGGGTTAAATTCCACAGCTTTTAATCTAGAAAAAAGGTGGACCATCTCTTTTCTTAGGTTCATGTAGGCATTACTGAGAGGAAAATTTCTACATCTATTAATGAAAGAGGGAAAAGGAAGGTATTGTAACAAATTATTAAGTGTGTAAGGGGTGAAATCTTGGTCTTCTTTGCAATACTGTAAATATTAAATGTTCACTTCAAAACAAATGTCTTAAATACCTTCAAACATGTCTAAAGCTAAAATTTTATCCAGCAATTTTCCCAGCTGATTCAATATTAATAAAAAGAGGATGTGACGTGCAAGAATTATCTGGGTAGCAGTACGGGTTTTTTTCTCCATTTATTATTCTCTTCTTACAAGTATAAAATTTCCAATTTGATGATAGTAGGTTTTGGTAATTTTACTTAGATGACCTCGAATAAATAGTAAGCTTTTACCTTAGTAACATCGTGAAACTAATAATAATGAATCTAACAAATTATTCCCATCTAATATATGTTACACTATGTTATTGTTAATAGCTGTTCATGATATTAGCAAAAACCTGTCTTGTTAATTATCAGTATAATTTAGTAGAGAAATGTGAGAAGGTGATGAAATGATACACCCATTTGGTTAATGGGACTTATATCAAAAGAAGCAAACTGAACAGTTTTCATAATCTGATCTTGAAAGGGCACAGTGTTGGCAGTTGGAATCATACAGATTCACAAGTGAAAGACTGTAGTAGAGGAAAATGATATATTTTATGTTTTGTTTTTGCTGAATGAATAATCCAGTTAGCCATTTAAATGAAGTGAATGCAACAGATGAGATGTTTTGTGGGTTTTTTTCAAAAGAAAATTACTGTTTTGGTTTTAATTTATCCTGAAAATAATTATGGTTCTTCTAATTAAGAGAATGTGCTGAGCAAAAGAATGAAGTAGTTTCAGTAACTCAAATGGGAATAACAGATTTGTGTAAAAGTGTGTAGGAATATTAATGTTCACATACATGTCATATATGCAGTTATCTTTAGACAGTATCCAGTGTTGAACAAATTGCAAAATAGATATTGATATCAAATTTAATATTTTCTAATACTGGTTTTAAATAAAAATACTCTCAATACAAAGACAGTAGTGCAAGTTATGTATGGGACAAACATTCTAGTAGGGCCCGCTGTGATAGGACAATGCATAATGTTTTTAAACTAAAAGAAGTAGACTTAGACTAGATATAAATTACAGAATCATAGAATAATAGAATGATTTGGATTAGAAGGGATCTTCAAAGTTCAAAAGAGACCTTTATAGGTCACTTCCAACTGAAACTGTTCTATGATTTTACAATATGGATCTTGAAAGGGATGTGGTCCTTGAGCAAGAATTCCACAGTATCACCTCCGCAGTATTTTACTATAGGTTTAATCAATATGGGGAGGGAGGAAAGGTCAGGTTCTGAACCTATCTGTGTGATTTCAAATACGGTTTAGCAGAAATCAGCCATAGTTTTATTAAAAACTCACCCAAATTACATTTTCTTAAAAAGCTTGAGGAGAGCGGCTGTGGAAAGCATCATAACATGAGAATGCTGTTAGTGCTAGAACAGACAAAGCATACAGGGAAAATAAAATGTGATGCAATATGAAGGGAAGAGTGTAGAAGACCCAAGAATGAAACCATGCACAAATGTTGCACAAAAAAGGGATAATGTCATCTGGGGAAGCGAAGCTACTGTTAGTTGATTGTTCTTAGTAGGAAGGGCAAAATGAGTTCTGCTTTGCAGGAACAAGCATTATTAAATGCTTGAGGTAGCTCCATGCCTTCTGACCACATAAGCAAAACTCTTGGGAACAGAGGGAAGTTCCTGTGCTGCCAAGTGTAACTTGCATGGTGATCTGCAGTGATCTTTTACGTGGTTTCTGAAGGGATGCAGGATGAGTTAAAAAAAAATACAGGAAGAAAACATGAGACTGGAAATGGGAATCATAAAAAGTGACTTCAGTGAAGACAAAGAAATTTTATCTGGGGAGAAATTATTTCCTTACAATCCAGATCCCCTGGCATTGCTGGTTGATAATGCTGCTGCAAATCTACTGTTCACAGGACATAGGAAATAACTGCTGGTAGCTGTAGCTTTTTTTAACTGAATGCGCAGAATGCTTGTCAGCAACTGTATAACTGACTTTTGTGATCATAGAATCATTTATATCGAACAAGACATTTAAGATCGAGTCCAGATGTGTATACTCACATCCAGTGATATGAGTATATACATAAGTCTAAAAGTATCAAAAGATGGGCAAAACTCAGGCCTCAAATATGCAACATATCTTTAAAACAAAGAGTAGAATATATAAGAAGATAAAACATGATCTAGAAATGTTATCACCTCATAGAGTTACCATCAAAGATTAAAAGAAATTATAGCTTTTGGAAAAATTCTTAGTGAATGGAAAAAATAATTAAAAGCTTACCCAGAAAGAGATATATGAAGGTGAAGCATATTGAGATAAAGAGCGTACTGTATTATGTATGTTGATCATGTAAAGCAACAGCAGCTCCATAGCTGATTACTCATTAAAAATCTTGAGTGTTTTCAGGATATTTTGAAAATTGTGGATGTACAGAATTATAGTTCAATATTTTCTTAACTTTCCCTTTTGGTGAGGGGAGATAAGTCTTTGCCAAGATAAATTAAGCTTTGAAGAGGAGCATTAAAAATAATTTCTCCCTGTCAATGGCACATGTGCTCCAAAGTTACCTTCATTCCCATTTTTATAAAAACAAAGTGCTCTTGGGATGGAAGTGTTTTAGACAATTTAACTTAGGCTTATATGTTTACTCAGATGACGTTCTTTTCATCTAGTCATATGTCTGTGAAAATAGCCATATGTACTAATTATAATACATAATAAAAATGTATAATATTTTGTAATGCAAGTGTCATTTATAAAGCACTTATTGACATAAAATAATGGAAATTTTAAATTCAGCTAACAGTGCATGTTTAAGATATCAATTAATAGTGAATTATTCAATAATCACTGCATGAATTACTGCCTGAAAGTCTGAGGGTTGTACTTATCCATATTTCAAACTGGGTCACTGCGTTTGTACCTTCTGGCCTTAGAATTAGTATTCCCAGTTCTTATTGCTCAGCCAATGTAGCAGAAAGAAATCCCCAGTGAAAATGAGATCTAGATTCTATTAACCCATATAAAAGACAGCTGCATTAGTAATACCAAATTTTGCATGACTACAGTTCTTCTCGTTTCAAAATATTATGCTCTAATTGGCTGCATTGCACTGTCCTGCAAAATAGTGATATAACAGTGTTTGTATACCTCACTCAGTGTGGTATAGCCATCTGGTAGAAATATAGTTTTAAAGCTATCTAATGCAATACATGATGCATGCTTTTGAAAATTTAACTAACTTTCACACAGCAGCTATTGGCAAAAAGTGTAAATATCAGTACCTGATTAGACTGCTTTTTAATTTAACTTTCCTGAATACCGTATGTTTTAAAAGTGATTAACAGCTATTTTGAAGAAGCTGGTGAAGCAAGTAATGGCTAAATAATTATTTTGTTTAGAATGACATGTTTTATGAGAAATTGTCTAATTAATAAAACAGACTTACAAACACCTCCCATGCATTCTGTATGAGATTTATACTTATTCTTAGCACTGCTGAGTCATGTTAATCTGCACTGGTGTTTCAGTTTGGTAGGAATGTTTTAGCTGGCAAAAAGAGATCCTATTTTCAGTTCAACATATTGCTTGCTTTAACTAGTTTCTATTGTATGTCTGTTCTGAATGAGGAAACTAGTAATTTAGTCTTCATTTTTTCCTGAAATTTCAAAATCTTTCATTGCAAAAGATGAAACCCCCAAAGTTTAGACACTCAAAAATTTGCCCAAATATAGGCAGAGGAAATCTCTGCCTTCCTAATGGCTGCTCCTAATTCTTACTGAATCCAAGTCTCTTGTTTCAGATTATGTCATTTCTGTCATTCTGGCTTGTCTTCTTTTGGAGGTTCCCTTCTCAAATACTTCAGATCTGGCAGTGCTCCAAAAGCAGCATCCCAAGCACGAGGTCTCCTCCAGCACCTTCCTGTTTTTCAGCTTGGATGCACATTTTTTAAAGTCAGACCTCTCAATAATCGACTGATGTGCAGCTTTTAAGGAAAACACATTTCAGCTCTGAGGCAAAAGTTAATAGCTGCACACCTCCAAAGAATATTGCTTAACCTATTGACATACTCTCAAGCATAGTCTGTTAACCTGGCCTTCAGGAAAAATATTCACATACAAAAACCTGTCTTCTAAAAGTATCTATTTTCAATAACAGCTTGTGATCAAAGGAATATAATGTATGTAATGGAAGGGTTAAAGTAAAAAGACACAGACAGCTGTATGTGTGTGTTGGAAAAGGAAAAAAGGAGTTTTATTATGGCCTGGAAGGTGTTGTCCTGTGGAAGATTCCCTGTCGCGATACCAGTGCAATTTACTTTATATGTTACAGCAAATTTTGTGTCTTGGGATCTGGGTGTCACCTGAAATTGAATTCTTATTATTTTTTCACTCTGTGAATTTTCTGAAGACAGGTGTATGTGGAAGACTTCCATGTACAGCAATTGATGCTATTTGGAAAAAATTGCTCTTAAGTAGAGGCTGCACATTTTACAAAAGAGTTTGTATTGTTTTTATTCTGTCCTGTGCAGAGAAAATTATCTACAGTGTCTGTGATGGCACCCAAAGGTATGCAGATTGGAGAGAACTTTTGATTTCTCAAGGTCAAATCAAACTGAAGGCAATCGATCCTTATCCAGCTAGGCTGAGCCAAGTTGCTTCCTTTGGCACAGGTACCACATCCTAAAAAAGCAGATTTTTCTTGATTGTGGCAGGTGGTTAGAATACCATATAGAGCTCATTTTTGACTGTCAAAATAAAAAATATTTCTCAGCCAAGGGTAGATATATGTGCATCTGTTAACTATTAAATCATGGAGAAAAATACCTTTTCAAAGTTTTGAAAGAAAAGAAATCAGAATTTCAGACCAATTTCTGTAAAAATGACAAAAAAGTTAAATGTAATTCCATTAAATTCTGATGAAGACAATTGCGGCAACTCTTACAGACTCTGTTCTTAAACTAGTGATAATTTAATTACAGTTTGAGCAACAGTAGCATTGGTGTTTATTACTAACCTCTCAAAAACTTTGGTAAAACCTGAAGTATTTTTTGCTCATACCAGTACGGTTTTAACAGATGCTTGAATATGTATCAAAATCTGAGTATTTTAGTGTTTTTGCCTGTGCTATTCCTAAAGTGAACCTTTAAAATGGGAAGAGTATGACATGTTAAAAAGGATTTTTTTTTTTTTTCAAAGACAGTAGGTTTCAATAAGTGAAAGTCTACTCTTCATTACTAGAGGCTTTCTTTAAAAGATTGTTCAGTAATTGTAACTCATGCTAATAAATTGGATATGAAATTAACAAATACTAAGTTAATTATTACTTACACCAATTGTTCTCCTAAGAATTCACTCAGACATCTTCTAAATTTAATTAAATGCTTCACATGTGAGAGCTAACAAAGAGGTCAAGATTGCAGGCAAAGTCAGATAAATGAGACTAAGCATACTCAACTAAGAAAGAAAAACAAATCTTTACATTACTTTCAAAATATACAGTACTTTATTGACCTATTTTGTGACAAAGGCCTCTTGGAAGGAGTTGATGCAAAATTCCTGATGAGCAAATTATGCTTTTAGTGGTATTTTGCTTGAGGATTTGGGGTTTTGTTGTTGTCATTGAAGAGTGCTAGAAGCATTGCGAAGTCAGTGTTGATTTTATATTATAATAATTTTTCACAGAAGTATTGATCATTATACTTATATTTATTATTTATTTACATGGTGGATGGTAGTTGCCTGCAAAACTGTCCTTAAGAAAATGGGTTGAGTCAACATTTCTCCTTCTCAGAAATTACGTTTTGCAATTTGTGTTAGTGATTTGGTATTATAGGATTGCACAAAATGATGGATAGTAGATTTCTTTCAACATGTCTAGCTAAAATGGTTAGCTAGTGAAATGAATGAATACTAGTTTGTACATTTAAAGCAAGAACTGTATCACCAATGTAGTCCACACATGTGGTCTCCTCCTTGCAATTTAGTCCAGAGATTAAGAGTTTCATTTCTGCAAGATTCACGTGAGAGAGAGGCAGTGCTACTAATTGACTAATTTTGATTATGAAACAATTTGTGCCCTCTTCATAGCAGAGGAAACTACAAGTTTAGACTTTTTTTTTTTTTCTTATAAAAAGTCAATATAGTCTTTTTAATATAGTCTAATTAAAAATAATCTACTGTCATTAACCTAATATGGCTTTCTGAATCCTGTAGCATTGTTTGCTTGCATGAACCATTTATTGATCTGCTGTGGAGTAATTCAACAATGAAATTATCTTGAAAATTAAAAACAATATTAAGTAATGGATGGTCCAATTTACTGTAACTTGAGTTTATTGCACAGTTCGTTACTAATTCATGCAATGAAAACCTCAAGTTTTCAAATTTCACTTGCATTCTACAGGACAGTCTTTACAAGAGGATTTTTAAAGTGGATGTGAAGGTCATAGATAACAGTGCTATCCGAATACTACACTAGCATTTTGAAGGAATTGTCTTACAAAAATAGATTTCCTTGCCTCTCTTTTGTTCACAGGTATACAAGTGCTTATTGTTTATGATACAGCTTGATTTTTTTTCTGTAGGACCTACATGTGAGAAACGTTTGATGATTTATATACCCCATACATGAAGCGGCAGAAGATTTTACATTTAACTGCTGAGTTTACAGAGGGATTTCTTAATGCAGCAATCAGTCCAACCTACTAAAGTAGATAATTAGAACTGCTGCTTGTGTTTCATTTCCACTTCTTTTTCTCCCCTGTTCCCTTAATACATTTTTTAACATCATCAATTTTAACTCTTATTTCCTCTAAGTCAAAACTTCTTGCGTATAATAATCTGCTTTTTTCAATATGAGGTTTTATACATGCTTCCTCTTTAATCACTGTAAGATATTTTATTTTTTCATAATTGTATCAAATTTTTCTGGTTTATGATGGTTATTTCAAGAGTAGAAAAGACGTATGTATTTTCCTCTGTTGAAGAAATTAAAAAAGAACCAATGATAGTCTGTATTCTTTTTTGTTTTTGCCTTAGGCCTTGAAGAACACACTGTACACCTGTGTTAAGCCTTTCTATTTTCACCAGGTCTCTGTAAACCTCTGAAATACCTATCCATGCAAACCAGATTCTTTTCATCTTTTTTTTCCCCAAGTACCTATTCCAAAAGCTTTTTATTTTATTTTTTTTTTCGTTCCTGTTAGGTTTTCCTAATCATAATAAAGAAGGAGAATATTTGGGGGTAGGAGATTACGTCTGGTCTGAGATGGAGTGACTGACTGGCATTTGCCCTATTATTTTCCTGACATTTATGATGTAAACATGTCAGCAGAATTAACTTTCAAATCCTTCTACACTTCTGGGTGAAATTCAGTCTCGTACATGAACACTGTAAAGGTACAACAATCTACTACTCAATCTTCAGAGTGTCTGATCAGACAGAACAGAATTAATGGCCAGCTTCTCTCAACCTGTATCTTAAAACATGTTCCTAGTAAAATGTAGTATCATATGGTACTTTAAAAAAGAAATCATCTTTAAAACAAAGCATTATGGAATGTCAAATCATAAATAATTGTGTTGTTTAGAATGCATGTAATATTAAAAAAAGGAAGGAATCACATAGGAATAAATTGCTCTTTTAACTTAATTATTACTACACTTTGTGTTTAAGACATCATATATTTACCAACTCAGGACAGTTTTGCTTTTTTGTTTTGAATGGTTTAGGAGCTCAGTCTTGAATAACGTGTAATATGAAACTATTCTAAAGATTAAATTCATAGTCTCATTTCATGCAAATGGGCTTTTATTTTTTCAGCTTCCAATGTAAGTACAGGTAGAACTTCCATTAGAATATAGTTCTCACATGCTTATCCTTTTAACTGCAAAAAATAATTGTTTGAAAAACACATTGGTTGGATTTTGTGGCTTGCAAAGTCACACAAAATTAATAGAAAACACCCTTGAGGATTCATTATTCCTCTAATATTTCATTGTCTCTAGGTTATTAATTAGCTTGTAAATATCACCAACAACAGTTTTCCCATTTTGACTGATGAATATCCCTGATCAATGCTGTTACACAGTTCAGCTGAATCTCCTAGTCATGGTAATATTTTCTCCTCAGTTGATTTTCTTTAGTTTTTGAGTGTGTTCCTTCTGCCTCCTGCTTTGGGGGCATATCTTCCAGACAGTGAAAAGTGATGAGCAGCTGGAGGCAGCAAGCTAGATCAAAAGTATGTTTCTGTCTACGGACAGACTTTGTTATCCAAAACAAAATAACAGGTATCATTCTCTGTAGTCCCATCTGTAAATGCTTCATCATGGTAATAATTTGGTGTGCGTCACTAAATCACTTCTTTGCATGAGTGATTGCAGAATAACAGATCCCATCTGAAATAAAGGAAAATGTATGATAGAAGGCAGACTGAAACTATGAAAATGACAGCTACTTGGGAGCTAAATACAGGAATTTTGCATACTCTGCACCTCAGCTTTAGGACTTATCTGTAGTTTCTTATTTTTCATAGTATCAGGACATGCTGAGGCACTGCTTTAGTATGAATTTCTGTGGAGAATGGCTTGACTCATCAGTGTCAATTTTTTTGCAGCACTTGGACTTCTCTTACAGGTTTCCTTTAAGTTTATCCTGTTTAGCTTGTTACAGCTGAAGAAATCCTACCCCCAGGACATATGTATTACAGGAATCCAAGCTCTGAATCTGAGGCCAGTTCAGATATGCCAGACTGTTTCTGATGAGCACCAAACACTACCCCAGAAGAAAAGCATTCTCAGTACAATATCTTTGTATGACTGCAACATGTGTCCACTGGAACTTACCTGAGATAGAATCTGATGGCTTAAAGAATTGTTACTACAGGGATGGAAATAATAATCCCTTTATTATACTTAATTGAAAAGTCTCGTTCCTATTGTCATGTGATTTCTGCCAAAACAACATGATAACCAGGCCCCAATAGTGCAACTAGCTCATACAAAATTCTTATGTATTTTGACTTGAGTCACACTCTTGAAGTCTAAAGGACATCTTCAACACAGCTTTTTTTTAAGCAAGTGTTGGATGGTATACAAGATCAAATTCCCAAACCATAAATATGTAAATTTTCCTAATAAAACATTGTATTTTTTTCTTTTTAACCAATTAGCCATTTTTAAAATTCTTTCCAGAACTATTGGATACAAAAAGAAGTATGTGAAAGTTCCACATGGGCATATTTGGGTGGAAGGTGATCACCATGGACACAGCTTTGACAGCAATGCTTTTGGCCCGGTAAGTCAATTCTCTGCGTATCACTTACACTTTGTAGCTGAAAAACAGCTCATGTCTCCTGAGTCATTTGTGCAACACAGCAAGAACAAATTCTTTGTGATTGTATTTTATTTTTTTTTTGTGAGAAATACTAGACTTTATAAAACATCTTGTCCATCAGAGATCGAGTTTGTTGTTAACTATTATACAAAGATTAAAGACTTCCCCGCATGGAAGGAGAAGTAGAGGTTTTAAATTTGGAGGAATGTACTGGAGGAGTAGCCAGAGGGTGAGACAGATCCCTGTAGCTGACAGATGCTCCCTGAGGACATGTTGCCATCTGATGTAATCTGGAATGGTTCCCTTTTGGGAACTCAGTCTTCCTTTAGTGCCAGTGCTGGGATAAAGAATTAGGAAACTGTAACTGTGCTTAGTCAATATTAACTGTTAAATTGGTCTGTGGATGATGGCAGAGATATTTCAAAACTTCACCAATAATAAATATTTGTTTACTTTGTATAACAGGGCCATTTTCATATCGAATAAAGACAAAACTTAACATGAAAAATCTGTTTCTTGACTGGTAAACGTGGGTATCTGTTCATCAGGAAGATAGTACATGCTTTCTCTGCACTCCGGGTTTGGTTTGGTTTGGGTTTTTTTTACACTGTGTAGATCCCTGGTCTTGTTTTAACTTAATCTAGCATGCAGGAAAAAAATTGCATAAGCTGTGCATCCTGCTGTGGAAATACAAGTCCTTTTTTCCTTAATCCATATGAAGGTTTTTGACATGCGTCTTTAAGAAAGAATGCTTTTGTAATGTTACAAAAAACTAGCAGTTCTCACAGGGAAGTTGTCAAAGCTGGATTTTTCCACCCTTATGCGTTTCATGCCTGTTTCATACAGAATCATGTAGGCTGGAAAAGACCCTTGGGATCATCGTGTCCAACCATTAACCCTAGTTCACCCCTAGACTATAACACTCAACACCGCATCTAAGCGATGCTTAAACACATCCAGGGATGGGGACTCAACCACCTCCCTGGGCAAGAAGTCACCCTACTGACTCAAATTAATGACAGACTCATATTAGTGACAGTAAGAACCTTACAAGTTTGTCTGGCTTCCGGAAATTTAGCCCAGTTATTAATTTTAAATAATTTGTTCTCAAGAAAAAATCACACAAAAAAAGGCCTACTGTCTGATTTAACGTATGTGATGCCATTGCCTCTCTTTTGATTTATATCACTTTAGTTTGTGCTTGCTTTTCTTGCTATTTTTCATTATTATTTTCCTGATACTATCTTCTAAGCTTTCTAACATCTAGTTTTAGAGGTTCTTTCCTGCAGGATTTAATGCAGTCTATCTTGTGGATATCTCTTGCCTCCCTTATTTGGCTTTTCTTTTTCTGTCTCACTCTCTGTTCCCAAGATAAATCTTAGTCATAAAGCCACTAATCTTCTTTTCACTTACAAATATATTGTCAATGTAGACTCACAGCATAAGGAAAATTTTGTAGTCGGGCTATGGTTTCAGATTTACAGCTCCTCACACAGAACTTCATGCAAGGTAAAAACCTCAATGTGGGCACCATGCAGCTTTCTTGCAAGATGGCATATTGGAGTACCTCTAAATATCCTCAAATTTTTATGCAATTCACTAATGTTTATATTAGAAAATCACCTTTGCAAGGCTTAGACCTCACGTTAGTCTTCAGCTGCTAGCTAACATTGGATAGTATATCACTTTTCTTGCAGTAGTAGCACCTTTTGAGAGCTAGTGGGACAGTTTTTGACAGTGAATTCTTTAGCATTCTACAGAAAGAATGACCTTTGTATTGTGTTGATGAATACTTTATGGACAAGTCAGCTGAAAATAGGTAATTTTCTCTGAAATTAAATTAGAGCAGCAATTATTGCTTGCGGACAAAAGGGGCAGAAGAGATCACAGGGCTGGAAACTCGCTTGAGAATAACAACATATAGAAAATTTTCATCTGTAGAAGAAAATGGAAATGTATTTAGAAGGACATGCAGGACTCCAGGTTCTTTTACATTCTATATACGTTAGATTTTAGGTTACTGGGACATTTTCTGCCCCTCTGTGTGCTGTACTCCAGAGATCACTTGCCCAAGTGAATTAAAATATTAAAATCACTCTCTTCAAGCCATTCAGAAGGTATGTTCTAAGCTTAAACACATTTTCTCTTATAAGACTGCAGCAGTCATAAAGAACAGAATGCACACTGGTAAGACAAGAACTCATTTTTCTCATTTTTTTAGAATATAGGTCACTAGGAGTTTAGGTTAAATGCTATATCTGTCACAATTCTGACTTGCAAAACCAGATACATTTGCTTGGATAAAAAGTAAAAATAGTGTATTTTTAAAATGGACTACGTTGTAGGCTAACATTTTTTCAATTTTCATGCAATCTTGTAGTAGACAGGCATGTATAGTGTATACTGTCAGACACAGTAATGTTTTGTAGATGAGCTTAATGAGTTACATGGGGCATAAAAGGAAATTATGGAAAAACAGATTGAGAACAGATGTTAGAGTCATTTTTTCTCTTGGAGAATAACAATATGTGTAATGGCCTAATGGGTGAGGTTAATAAAGTAAAAGCCCTGATAGCAATCAAGTTCTAAATTAGATGCACCTTTGGAGAGATGCGAATTTCTGAAATGTAAAACCTTTGCAGATTAAATTATCTTTACTTATTTCATAAAAATAATAAAAATAAATTTTATTGTCTCTTGTTATTGCATGGGTTTTATAGGACTAAAATTGGAATGTTAAGGCATAGAAAGACATCTTCCTGAAGCGTGTAAATAGAATGAAAATGTTTTAACTAAGATTTTTACAGGTTTAATGTTTCCTTTCTGATTAGCCATGTCTTCATCTAAAATTAATACCTTAACTGATCTTACAAAAATAACAGGACATCTGTGGGTAGTACTGAATTAGAAATGTTACTACCTCTTTATATGATAAAAACTTAAATATTAATTACCTTTCTAGAGTAGCGCATGGTTATTGTATGTTGTCTTTAAAAAAAATGCTTTGTGTAATACAGTGTGACAGGTGTTATGTAACTGCTGTGTTTCAAGTTTGGAAATACATATCACTGGAAATTTATTTCAATAACCTGGACTACAGTAGAAACTTCTACACAATTGGCTGTTACTGTTTTCAAATTCTTATAGAATTAAGTTAAGCTTTTATGATATTAGCTTAGTATTACTTTATTATATTCCTGTAGTATGCCAGTTAAGAATATCTTGTATAATTATGATACTACTTTTTAAAGTTTCTCCTTTTTGTTTTCAGTTCAAGTATTTTCCTATTTTGGGCAGCTATTTTACTACGAAGTTGTAGTTCAACTGCATAGGAAATGTAACATTACTGTTGCTGGCAATGCTTCTTCTTTCTTAGATCAGAAATGCAGGAAAGACATTACAACGAATTGATTGATATATTAAACTCCTTTACTGCTTCAAATTTTTTAAAGTTATTAAGGGGCTTACTTTTGCCCAATTCATTATTGTCTTTACTTGCACAGCCAGGATAATACCAGCATAAAAACAAAGTAAGACTTTATATTCTGGATCTGACACTGTAGCTAAATCTAAGGAAAAGTCATTATAAATTGTATTTTGTCCATATTAAATGTGTAGAGTTGGCATCCAGCAGTGCAGAGATGGTTATGCAATACATACATATAAGGGTATCTGAGAAATAGTTATTAATAAGTACTTACAATAACTGGTTTGTTGGTGTTTTTTTTTCCTGATAATAGCACTCTCAGAATTAAAAAAAAAAAAAAAACCAAAAAAAACCACAACCAAAAGAACCAACTAAACCAAAACCCACCAAAAACCAAACAACAGAACTGTTCCATTTTATCTTATAGGGATTTCTTTTTTAAATATAATACTCTTCTTACAACATTTCTATGTTGCCAAGCACCTCCAAGATGAGGATATGAAACAACTTTATAAAATTAGGGCTGGGAGTCAATGGCACTCTCTCAGCTCTCTTGTAAAGGACCTGAACAAAAGCTCATTAAAGTCAATGAGAGATTTCTATTGGCTTTAATGGCTTTGGATAAGGCTCTTTATGAGTCAAGCTTCACAATCCAGTGTAAGGGCAAAAAGGCTATTATCCTCCTTATCTTCCTGGCAAACCTGAAACACAGGTAGGTTGAGTCATAAAACATTTTTTTTACCTCAGCCAGGTCCGTATCCTAGTCCTTTTACTAAAATACATCTATTTTTAAATGTGCTTACTCTCAAAACTAAATCTTGTTGATCTTGAGCCTGGCTTTTTGTTTAACATAAGTTTTACATTCATAAGCTTCAAATGAGCAAATTGCTTTTAGTCAGCATTACTGTTGTTTGTATGGCTGTCCATATAAGCAATTCTGTACTGTAAGTTCATTCAGTAAACGATCTGAAAAGCATTACTGTCTGTTAACTATATTTTCTTTCAGCAGCACAAACCTGTAGAATGTGACTAGAAAACTCTATTCATTAGAATCACATTTAAAAATGTGAATATGCTGAGTTTTTTACTTATTTTAATTTGCTTTTCAAAGGCTATCATCACCTTTTTCAGATCTACAACAAAAACAGTTTAACTGTTAACTTTCAATGGGCAAGTTCAATTAATAACAGCAATGGAATGTGGCCTGTTATAATTATTTTTTTAAACTGATCCATTTCTTTCTGTAACTGCTATTACTGAATACAAGTTGTCAAAACCAGAAAATACTAAAAGTTCATTGGACAGTAAGGAGAATTGAAATAAGACACTTGCAGTGAAGTACAGTGCATGGTGAAGAAAGTAATTGAACCAAGATGTCTGCATCCTATGAGAACACACCTGCTTCATATGCTTTGTCTTCTTCTACGAGAGGTTCAGAGTACAACTGAAGGAAGAAGCAGATATCTTTCAGTACTTCAGGATTATTTACATAACATCAAACAAAGAATGCCACATGTCTTAGAAGTGTACATCATCTTGGTGATGATCTTGCCATCTGCTGAAGCTTTCATTTATGAGCTATAAACTAGTGCAAGAATCACATATCCCCCTGAAATGGAGCACTCTCTAAGGCAAAAGGTGGGAAGAGTTTAACAGCTCACAGCAGCGCACTGAACAGCACCATGTTAAAATTGCACAGTAAGGTACTTAGGCAGGGCAGGCTGTTCCCAAAAAATTCTGCCAGGTCTAGAAATACCCAGTGACCCAATTTTTGTCCCCATACTCTAACCAGCCATTTAGAGAGG
Source organism: Actenoides hombroni (assembly GCA_024336885.1). NCBI lineage: Eukaryota > Metazoa > Chordata > Aves > Coraciiformes > Alcedinidae > Actenoides > Actenoides hombroni. Next base: position 10,222,017 of record WUAM01000323.1, read on the forward strand.
CTTAATGCAAATATACTTTCAATAGCTGGGTCTCAAAACCTATTTTTTTCTTAGTTTAAACTGAAGTCAAGAGGAGATAGTCAAGCACTGTGAAACAAAAGTGTGATTTTAGCAAGAGAAGTGGTTGCACTCATAAAGTCACTGTAGGTAAGGATAACAGTGATGGAAAAGTAGTTAATGAAAGATGGGAATGGCTTACGGGAACTTGGCTGCATCAATTTGCTGGCTGATACAGCTGCTTCTGCTTTCTTTTTGCTACCACTGCAACCAGTACTTGCACCTTCACTTTGCTCTGTATGTATGTAGCCTTGCAGAGTAGCATGATTCTTATGGGACATTTCTGCTTTTTCTCTTGAGTATTAAAGAAGACATCAGAGAATCATAGAATGGTAGGGGTTGGAAGGGACCTCTGGAGATCATCAAGTCCAGCCTCCTTGCCAGAGCAGGATCACCTAGGGCAGGCCACACAGGAACATACCCAGGCAAGTTTTGAAAGTCTCTAGAGAAGGGGACTCTCCGAGTAGCCTGTTCCAGTGCTCCGTCACCCTCACAGTTAAGATTTTTCTCTTGTTGAGGTGGAACGTCCTGTGTTCCAGTTTGTGACCATTACCCCTCATCCTATCACAGGGCACCACTGAAAAGAGCCTGGTCCTTTCTACTTGACACCCACTCTTCAGATATTTGTAAGCAAATGAAAGCTGTGTTTAAACAGAATGTGTAATGCAAATATGCAATCAATGACATTCCATAATATTCATCCTTGGCTACCAGCAAAAATGAAATAGGTAAACCTGTTAGCTATCAGAAAAAAGACTGTATATGTAGCATGGAGTAAATAGCATGCATGCACAGCTTGAACTTGTAAAAGTCTGTGATGAATAAAACGGATAGGACATTATGTGTTATGGCTAATGATAAATAAACTTCGAAGGGTAAATATGCTTGTCCCTTTTGAGAGAATATTATATGTGAAATGTAAATTGGGATGGTGGCTTGTCTATTGAGAATGACAATTCACTCCAGGAGCTGCTGAAGGGGAGCCTTGATAATAAGATTGGGTAGCCTCACTGTCCATTAAATTATCATGACTAACTACATTTGCAGTCTAGGGAATAAAAAAAGTCCTCTATGGCAGTTCTAATTCTCTTACAAAGTAAAATATTTAGCCTGATCGTAGTCTAAACCAATGCATAAAAATTAATCTCTCAAGTAGCCTGGCTATCAGCAATTCAGATAGGACTTTCTGTCTGCCCCATATCTACCTAACTGAAGCATTCCTGACAATATGCTCAAAAAGTTTTTCCTTCTTTTTGTTATTCAATTAATCTCAATGGGATGCTAAATATGATATATCTTATAAGTACATCCAGAATAGAAAGTTTTTTGAATTTTTGTGACTAAAAGCTCTCAATTAAGTCTGCTCTATTTAGTAGCAATGGAATGCTTATGACAACTTGTGAAGTAGCAGAAAGTTTGGGTTTTGGTCTTAGTCATGTCAAATCTTAAATATTTTACACATTCTAGATAATTTTCATTATTACTGTTCTTGGAAGTGCTATTGTTATTTATCATTCTCTATGCAAAAAGTTTCAGTCATCCTGCTTATAGAAAAAGGTTTATGTAATAACCACAAGGACAATGAATTATTAATCCAAATATTTGGTGAATATTTCTGAATGCAAGTACCTTTAAAGAATTGTCCAACCACATTGGAAAGAATGGTAGGCTGAACAGCCTACATCTGTTTTGACATCACTTACATTGAAATAAAACAGGGCAAAAATTGTTGAAACAATTTTAGATTATTTAGCTATTAGAAGATATCAGAGAGCTGTCAGATTCATACCATCATTTGTAGTTAGATAATTTGCACAGCTCTGCATTCAAATATAATCATTTGCTGAACGCTGTATACCTCTATTTCCTTATAATTCTATTTCTCTAAAGTTGCAGCTTGAACTACCCTTATATTTGATAACTACTCTGTAGAATTTATAGCATTATATTCTCTATATAGAATCTCATAAATTACTTGTTTTAATGGAAATGAGGTGCAAAAATCTTTTGGTGACTTTTCTATGGTTTAACTGTATAGGGAATTTGAATTCATGGTATTTAGATTTGCCAGGATGTCATTTAAAAATCCATTAGATGGTTTTGTTTCTTTCTATTTTTCCTTCCTTGGGCATGGAATATTCTCCATCACTGATTACTAAAATAAAGTTCTACATTTTAGTTTGCAGAATTATAGGAAATTATTATCTACCTGATCTACTCACAGCCAAGCTTAAGAAGGGTGGACTGGGGGATTGTGCAGTGAGATGGATTGAAAACTGGCTGAAGGACAGAACCCAGA
>WUAM01000323.1:10224472-10235392 GCA_024336885.1 Actenoides hombroni
AATAAATTTGAGGAAAAACTTTTTTACAGTGAGGGTAACAGAGCAGTGGAACGTGCTGCCCAGGGCGGTTGTGGAGTGTCCTTCTCTGGAGGCATTCAGAACTCGCCTGGACATGTTCCTCTGTGATCTGATATAGGTGATCCTGCTCTAGCAGGGGCGTTGGACTAGATGATCTTTCTAGGTCCCTTCCAACCCCTATGATTCTATGATTCTATGATTCTATGATTTTATGATTCTATGATTCCACTTTTGGATAAGATAAATGCTATGGTGTAATAAGTACTCATTTCATTAAATCTCTCAATCTTAAAATAAGACTGACAGTAGCACCTTGTTTACATGATTCCATGTGGTATTGGGAGGTTAGAAATGTATATTTATATGGCAGTGAATGTGCAAATCAATGCATATTTATTTACAGGTGTATATTTATTTATTTTAGGAGGAAACCATTATTGAGATATGATGAGCAATATAAAGAGAACTACCAATACTTACAGAAATCATTTGAGGGAAAGTGATTTTTTTCGATCTACTTAGCACCTGTGTGGCCAGGAGTATTGTGCTTTGGGGCTTCCCTGCACAAGAGTTGCAGTGACGTGGGGAAATGAGACCCATGAAAGGCCCCTGTGATTGAGCTGTAGCACACGATGCAGAGGAGAGGCTTGGTGAACAGAGCTGGTTCAGCCTTGGGCTTCTCTGCTGTGAGCAGAGTTCATGGCTGTCCTGAGCTACAGCCCAGTGTACAGGGAAAGCTGGGCCAGACTCTTCTCAGAGATGCAGAGTAGTAAGACAACAGACAATAAGCACAAGTCACAATATGGGAAATACTGAATAGATATTAGGATATATTTAATTATTTTTTTTTTTCATTATGGGGAAAGTCTTGCATTGATTACCGAGAAAGTTAAGATCTCCGTTCTTGGAGATAGTAAAAAAAAAAATCTCACTGAACAAGGCCCTAAGCAACCTGAGTTGGACCTGCTTTGAGTAGGAGGTTGGACCAGATGACCTCCAGATGTCCCTTCCTCCCTATATGATTCTGTGCATCTGTGAAAACAATGTTTATTTTATCAGTAAACTGTCCTATTTAGGATATAGGATAGCAAACTTTTGTTTTCTTAGTGTCCTATGTTTTAACACTGGTGGAGCCACAATTATAAAATGTGGAAAAATGGTAAATTTAGCTAATATATTACTACTTTTCTATTGTTGCATTGTCTCAGAGGATTACAAGGTGTATCAAATTTAATTTCAGATTATGCAAGCATTTTTTGCAAACTCGCATCTGTATTCCCTCTGTTCTGAAAAGAAGAGTTTGAAAGTATATTAGGTAGCATGAATCTTCCTAACTTGGCCATGTTTAAAGTTCAGCCTGTGCAGACAAGAAAGAGATTCCTCAAATATTATAGTAATATATTAACAGTCTACTTTTTTTTTTTCGTCCCCCCACTTTTTTTTTTCCTTTTTTTTTTCTTTTTTTTTCTTTTTTTTTTTTTTTAATCAGTACTTCAAATTTTAGATGTCCATTATGGAACAAATAGAATTATTTACTTAGAGCTAAATTATTTACTTAGAGCTAAATCCTGATCTTGCAAATGCCTTCGTATATAAAGCTTTAAGTGTATAAGTACTTCTTATTAAAGCTGAGGGACTGAATGATTCATATTGCTCCTTTTTGTTTATTTCTTTTCAGTCTCTCTTATTTTGCTAGACTTAATGAATAAAACACCCCAGTTTAAACTGAATCATTTTTCTGGTTTTAGTGGTTCATTAGAATGACAACTATTTTAATAATATCTTAAATTTTTAAATAGTAATAACTGGTTTTGTGGCAATAACTGTATACTTGATGGTTATCAAAGACATCAAAGCATTTTCTAAATAATACTTTTCTTGTAAAAATAACACAGAATGGACAGATTTATTTATGTGTATTTGTTTTTTTTAAGAAATCAAACGATAAAAGTGTAGAAACAGTTTCCTGATGAATATAATCATGGTGTTGCCTAGAAGAACTTTCAGATTGATAGCCAAATTTTGAAGTTATTTGTTCTACTTTTCACTGTTGGAGACACAAGTAAGAATAATTCTTGAGAGGTAAATCCCACAAAATGTTACATTTGCTGAGAGGAATAATGCCAACTGACAAAAATATGTTTACAAAATACATTGTAAACTATACTCCTTTTCCCCTGATTCTTATTTGAGACACTGTCACTTAATTAAAATTGGATATAGTTGTTTTAATTTACTTGCTCTGAGGATTTGGGCACTGCAGATTAGTTTTATATAATATAAAAAGTGACATTAATAACAACCTGAAATAGTAATAACTCCATGGTACTTCCTGTCTAGTAAGTTAATATAACTGCTTCCTCTTCCACTTATTCTTATGAACCATTTGTGTAACTATAATATGTTTAACTGTATTTGATGCAGAACAGAAATCTACCATCAGGTGAATAGCAGCTCTCTGTGGTTATAAGGTCAAGTCCTGTGTAATCCTTTGAACATCACTGTACTGAACAATGCCTGTAAGCTGCAAGATCTGTAATTCAGTATCACATTTTCTAATTGCAAAATTGCTGCCTTCTCCCCTCCGGTGCATCTATTCAAATATGGTTTTAATGAATACTGTTCTGAAATATGTATGAATTAGAGCTTATACCATTGCTGTCTCTTCTTTTTTGAAATATGTCTTCTTGAAACTGTGAAACCAGATCATAAGTTTTAGGAAATGTTAACTCGTAAGCCTAGTATTTGTGAGATATCAGATGCTGGTATGAGACTTGGCATGGATGAGTGTTTAAATCACTTAGAGTTACCATCAAAGGTATTAACAAAAGTAATTTTCATATGAATTTGTAAAAGTGTGACTTAAAGTTCAATGGCAAAGTTCACTCTATGACTTACTATATGTATCCTATGCTTTGAGGTAGCAGTAATTTAGAATTTATCAGCACTATTATGGTAAATCACAAGATTAGGTTGTATGATTATTACCAGTACTTATTCAGTCAATTATCAGAGTGATATAATAAAATTTGCTGTAATCAACACAAGGACTTCTTTAAAGGGTCAAAAATGGCAAGGTATATATGACACTTGTGACAGTTTCCTAAATCAAATCTCACAGATATACACAGAGATATATATAGAGGTTAACACACACATATGTAGAGGCTAACCCATTTTCTCTTTGCAAGTTGTAATAAATTGTTGGTATTAAATGATATTTGAAACCTCACAAAATCCAGTTGTACTGAATTACACTCTGTTTTCCTTCATCAAAATCTGGTAAAAATCACAATCTTTAAACCCTTTCTCTTTGTCAACATCTTTCAGCAGGCAATCTTTGAAATCTTTGTGAAATTTATTCCTCAAAATCTTCACAAAAGCTCTTATTTGAAGTCCTCACAAAATCTACCCTGAGGGGTGTCCCAATTCAGGGGGAAGATACGGGGTTGCAGCCTGTTGCAGTCTTGCAGTCGTGGAGAGCTCTAAGAGTATCACTTAAGGTTGCTGTTGGTGGGATTACAAGATGACTGCCCTTGGTTAGTATTTTTTTTTTATTTGGCCATACTTCTTGTCAGGTAGTTCTGGTTTCTTTCAGAGTGGGCTACGATCCAGGCAGCAGGAGTTTCCCAGGCAACAGGAATTTAAGGTATGGTTAGGGAGCACCTAATTGTCCTTATTCACTGTCAGGCAGGAGGAGACTCAGGTATGGTTAGGGAGCACCTAATCATCCCAACTCACTACATTTGTATCCAAGACAAGATCACAATGTTGGCGATCCTGACATTGCAATGTGGCCCATGGGGTCTGTACAGTCACAAGGATGGACAGAAATCAAGGTAGTAGGTAACATGACGTGATGTTAAGGTCTGATATTTCTTTCATACCAAAGCTAGAAGTCTGAAGATGATAAATAATTTGCACTTTACAAGCATGGATCTTGCATCAATAATGCATCAATAATCAGAAAGAAAGAGGAAGAAAGAAAGAAAGAATAATATACTGTTCTACAAAGTAACACAAACTTCTGGTGGAAGTCATGAAAGTTTAATAATGAAAATCTGTTCAGCATCAGTCAAAGAAATAAAAAAAATCACCACTTTTCAGTATTTTATGATGGCAAGATGAATTATCAGGTATTTTTTTAGAGTCACACAGTTGTGTTTCTTAAAAGCATAGTAAATGGTCCCTGCAATCACTGCTTTACAGCTGTTGGATTAATGTATGTTAAGTAGTACTTATACAATATTGCATATTGCTAGAGCTTAGTAAAACCAGAGCTATTGTTTGTAGAATATAGCTTTGACTTGATATACAACTGGGAGAGGAAAATGAAGAGCTACAATCCTTCCCAATTTTGCTCTTGGATCACCTTAGGGAGACTTAGGGTTTTTTTGTGCTTAAGCCAGTCAAAAGTTTTAAAGCCAAAAGCTCATCTTCCTCCCACTAAAAATGCACAAATGAAATAACAGAAAGTCTAAAAATCCTACCTTGATACCACTTTAATATCTTTAGTTCTGTGTTATGACTGATAATATTCACATATTTTCCAATTATACCAACTATAATTAGGGTATGATATGCAATTTATTTAAAAAACAGGATTTGTATAATTTAGAGGCCAAAATAACAGACTCTTGAACTACTCTGTAACAGATGTGAAACTGGTATCCAACATTGAATTTTGGCCATACACACACTATATCTAATGAAAGCCAGGGGAAGCCTATGACCAAAACAAGGTGTAATATACTAAAAAAGGAGAGGGATTAGAAGAAGCAGCTGCCTACAAAATTCTCTGTGACTGCTGCTTGGCAGGTGATGTCACATTTCAGAGACTTTGGCAGGAAAAAAGAACACACCAGAGGATCTTTTTTGCAGTTGTATTGAACATATAAAGGTGTGTGGGTTTTTTGGTGGGGTTTTTGTTGTTTTTTTTTTCTTCTTGTTTTTTTCTTTTTTAATGGTGTCACAATCATGGGCTACTAATTCAAATCTGCTCTTCAAATTGTTGCAAATGTAGGTTTCTACATACAGGATAAACCAGAAATGCCTGCATTACTCTTCCAGGCTGAACAGTACCAAAGCAAACATGCACTTTGGAATGTTCTCTGTATCCTCAAGCTGTAAACAGATAAACCACTCCCCTTTTCAAGCTCAATATATTGTTGTCATTCGGTTATCTGTTGTTCTCTGGTAAATCCTCTATCACAGGACTAGAGAAACTGCTTCATATACAAATCAGTACAGAAACTTTGTTAGCTCTGACACATTTCCAGCTGTTACATATTGTCAGTTCATTTTGGATGCCCTAACAATTTTACTTGTTTCAATGCGGGCATAGGGTCACAATTAAAAACATTCCCTAATTAACATAAGATCTGATTATATTTTGTGAATAGAGTCATGCAGAGAGTAAGTCTACTCTTCCTAGTTATTGATGGCTATCAAAATGTTTGTTGTATGAGAGTAAATTTTTGTTCACATCAGTTTTCAAAATATCCATTGTCTTTTGAATTAAGGTCTAGGTAGTATTACAAAGCAACTAACTGCTGAATGACATATATTTAGATTGAACAAGACAAAAAATTCTAATCAATGCAGTCTTCATGCTTACACTGAATGATGCAAGTAAGAAAGAAATGTCTTTGATTCACTTTGGATCCCACTCAGGACTGTTGCACTTCTTTCTATATAACGTCTACTGTTAGCTACTCTTAGAGAGAGCTTTCCTGTAAATATTTCATGCCACAGTATCTCAGTTTCAAGTAGTAGTGGTAAATGTGTTTGAAAACTGTAGTTTATTCTTTCCATATATTGCTGAGTACTAGAAATTACTGGTATTGTTGAAGTCAGCAACATTATTATCCTCATTAAGTTATACACATACCAGTGCAAATGAAGTACGTTTGTACAATGGAATCTTGTCCAAGAAATAGATTTTAATATGTATTTTAGTTCTTTAACTGTCTAATCAGAAACAAGCCTAAATTTAAAGTAAAGCCTTATTTTATGTTCTTAATGCACGTCTTGTCTGACAGGTACAAAGTCATCTTCCTTGTCATGCTGAGCACAGTCCAAGTCTATTAACCTCAGGAGGAATGGTACTCAGCCTTTCCCTAGGCTGGGCCTTAGCAGCTTCATGGCTGTGACAGTTGAAGTCTCTGGTCTCAGACCTAGGATTCATGTTCTTGTAATCTGTTTAATATTCCAGCAAGATTTCCAAAATGTGTTACCCTACTGCATTCATTTAAAGCTCCATCTTTATCATTATGTTGTGCAAATACATATTACTGAGGATTAGTATGTATTCATGACACTTCTATGTCAATCGTGGGGAACATGATCTATTCCTGTATAGCCTTCAAAAACATGGTGATATTAATGCTCTTGGATGGGATCTCTGAGCTGCAGTTATTCTTTTTAGCATATGATAGCCAGGAGGCTAACTGTCTTTAAGGATGGACTAACTCAAATGTTTGAAAAACTATGTGTTCAAAGCAAAGTGTTATTCATATATTCAGTGGGTCTGTAGGAAGCAGACAGAAAAGTTTGTACTATAAAGATTATATTAATTTCCTGATCTAATATTCATTCTGCCCTTGAAAATTTGATCAAAAGTAAACTTTGTCTACTTTCCACTGCACATAGGCCAAAGCAGACTGTGCTGTATCAGTATGCTTTTAGGCCACCTTTCTCTTTCAGAGATGCTTCTGTCAATGACCTATCAGTGTATTTCTATATATCCTCCTACAGGGAGTATCTTTAACTATTTGTGGGCCTTATGACCTCTAAGGCTGGTGTTTTTGTGGAAAACTAGCACCTGGAAAATGTTCTTCTGTTATCCCAGACATCTTTAATAAATACTTGAGGTTATGTTCACTTTCCTGAATCATTCTCATTGTCTTTATCACAGTGTTGTTATCTGTTTTCTTCTGTTTGACTTAGGACAAAGAAATCATCCAGTATGGTACTGAACTGATAAACTGAAGTTCTCACATACCCATAAATATAGAAGAAATCATAATTCCTTTTCCAGTTGTACCAAAGAAAGATTTTATTCATGCTGATAGGAAAGGATTGCTGTGGCTAAGAAAACTAGGCACTAATTTCAAGAAAGTTTCTAACATTTTTCTTTATGCCAAATAAGAAATTCTTTTTAAGATAAATTTCTCAAGCAGAATAAGGTACAGTTCACATAAAACCAAAAGCAAAGCTTATGTTTCTGTTGTAGAGTTCATCTCATGTTTGAACTGTATCTGTAAAGAAGAACATAATAGAGATACTGTCCTGATTGTTTATTTACTATATTTTTTTTAATTTTTTTTTTATTTTGATTGTTTATTCATTATATTTATTTGCATGCAGTGTTTTGGATGCTGAAAAGCTGCTAGCAGAGGGATTTTCTCAGGTTCTCGCAATATTAGGTGATAGTACTGCCTTTCTCACATAAGTTATGAAAACCAGTAGAATGGTTTTTGTAAACTAGACCAACACCTGGTGTTTTGTTAAGTTCTGTTTATGATACATTGAAAAAATATTTTGAAATGGGTGTTGTAGGACTTTAGCCAGTCACCCTAGGAGATGGGCGATCACTGACCAATCGCCCTATGGGGCTAGGATATATAAAATGGGGTTATAAATTAATAAAGTTCCTTCTTTTGCCTTCTCTTGCTGAATTTATGTGTTGCTGCATCTCTCCGCTCCCGGTATAAACAGTGACACAGCGTAGGTTGTATTGAAGGCCTTATTACACATCTGTGTTTCACTTTCAGATTTTAGGAAAAGCAGCAGCCTGAAATCATGCACTAAAAAAAGAAGAAAAATGTAATAGGATATCTATCTCCTCCCTGGCATGCTTTAAGAGTTCTCTGCTGGTACATTTACACAAATTAATTTGACAGAAACAGAAACTATAAAGGTATTTGCATTATTTCAGCAGTAAATTAGCAACAGAACCATGTGAACCATGTCATTTCAACTTATCACATGTTGTCTTTAAGTGTGTGAAATCTTAGTTCTTCATCACATTGCAATAGATTACTTATATTTAGAAAATAGCTGTAGACTTCCCAGAGGAAAAAAGAAAAAAGAAAAAAAAAAAAAAATAATTATCAACTGCCAGCTGAGTCTTCACATTCTTCCTGACTTGCAGAATTTTTAGTGAATCTCACACTACCTGAACTAGAACAGCACAGTAACCTTAGCTTTACCCTTGTTGCTATGTCTCAACTTATTAGGGTTTTATACATCAAAATGAGCTCTGGTCCAGACAGCATACTGGGGCTTTGAAATTATAACCTAAGAGACAAATCCTGTGAAACCAAACTTAACCTCTACAGCCAGCTTTTATCCTACTAGCATAAATCTGTGTTTCTTAAGAGGATCTCTTCTTGGTACTCTGAAGAAATCAAACATATACCCAGGGTTATATAGGAAAAGAGCACATCCACTTACATTATTCAAGGAGCTTTTACACAAAGATTTAAAAAAAAAATAAATCAGAAAATAATTGGAATTTTGAATCTTGTCTTGTGATAAGTTCTACAAAGACAGAAAAGTTGAGATAGGCTAGACAGGTAATAATGATAAAGTAATTTTTAAACAAATAGGAAATGTTCCTTGAGTACTGTTACCTCCAGGTGGGTCCAACTAGGAAGTATACCTTGTTTATAAGCTCAGAAAGAAGTACAATCTGTTCTAGTTTTGCAAATCTGATTTTTTGCCTTTTTTGTCAAAATATGTGAGGTCAGAGCAGACATATTTACAGAATCAAGATTTAAAGGGGTTGATGAAAACCTCTTTTAACTTTATTATGAATTATATAAATAACTAGTACACTTGCCATCTGAAAAAAACCCAGTGAATAAATTCTTCCAACTCAATGAAAAATATCCAGGTAAAATAAATCTAGTAAACACCAATATTGTATATCTGTATGCAATTCAAATGATATTCATTTTTCAACACAACTTATTCATATTCTGCCTTCTGTAGCACATGACAGTTTCATTATTGATCATTATGATCTTTTGCTCTTGATAGTGTTGTCCTGAAGAAACAAACACTAATGATGGAAAACTAGTAATAGTATAACACCTTTAGGTGAAACAAAGCATCCATACATCTGATAAAAATCGGATTTGATTATTCTTCAGAGACTTTTCTCTTTTTTTTGGTCAAAACAGCTAGGTGCTTTTTCTGAAAAAAAATCCCTATAGGATATAAGAAGAAATAGTTTTATCTGCCAATAGAAACAGTAACAGATACCAGTCATATCTCAAAAAAAAAAATCAGTTATCTTGGGAATAAAAAAATAAGTTTATTCTTCTGTCAGAATTCCACTTTAAAGCTTTTCTTTGTAGCTCTCTAGAGAAAGTCCAAATCAGCATTTAAATGCACGTATTTTAAAATGAGATTCATAAGGGACTGAAAGTATCAAAGTTTCATATGAAAAAAAAATGGAGATGCTGCTTATAGGATTTGAAAAAAATAAATAAATTAAATTACATCTTTCAAATGGAATGGTGCCAGCTTTCTGGAGACTCAACTTTTCATAGAATAAGTGTTACAAAACATTAATGACTAGTAACTTCAGATTTCATGTCTTATCTGCAAGCAAAGGAAAAACTCCAGCTTTATATTCCATTAAATTTGAAACTGGACAAAAGATACCTCTTTTTCACAGTATTCTCTTCATCTTGAAATTTCATTGAAAGTGCAGATTAAGCTCTAGCATTAAGTAGACTTTCAGTGACTCTGTATTAATGACATTGAGCAAACTCGGAGAATTTTGCATTGCATTTTTCTATATTGTATATATATAAAGATATATTCCACTTTAAAAAATAATTTATTAACTCTGCTGAGGTCTGAGACATTTACAATAGCTTTATTATCTAAGTGAAGGGAAAAAAGTATCTTTTTGTTAGCTAGAATGGATTGATCTTGTGTCCGATTTGTACAGTATGTTAAAATATTAAAAATTTGGGAAAAATCTTGCCTCTGTGGGACTAACTGGGAGTTTTTCCAGAGAATTCAATGAGGTTGGGACTTCATCCCCCAGCAATTTTTCCTGCTGATGCCATGCTGCAGGCTTATAACACCACAGACTTTCCCCAGCAAGGGATGGCACACAGCTCACCCTGCCATGCCTTTCTCCAGCCCCTGCTATGCTCCATCTGCCCAGGGCTGGCAGAGTCTTTAGGGAAAGAGATCATATCTTCATCACACAATCGTGCACTAGAAGAATCTTGTTCTTGCTTGCTATTTAAAGGTTTCCTCTGTTATTCTGATGTTGACTCTGTGGCACAGAAATGCTAAATACATAGATGAAGAACTAATCTTCCTGTTTGTATAATAAGAACCTGTCCTTCAAACTACCATAGGAAGAGGTAGCACTTTGCCAAAGAGGAACATCTCCCAGTACTTAGGGCTAATTATAATCTCACAATTGAATGCACATGCTTTTACAGTAACTAAAAGGATTACAAACTAGAAGTGGCATACATTCTTTAACATCCTTTCAGTTGCATGCGTCACAAATGTGTGTAGTTTCTGAACTGTTTGTTTTAAGTCACAACCTCAGTTCATCACCAGCTAAAAATGAAAACAACTGGCAAATAGCAAATACATTTGTAGTTGTTTTAGTTGATTGTAGGTACAAGATCAAACATGAAACAGTAAGCTGAAAGTCCCTTAAGATTCTGGTTAATTAACCAGAAATACACATAATGTGGTGTTGCTAATCCATTTATATAAAGGGGAAAAAAAAATTATAATAGTAACAATTTATATTAGGCTACCTGAATAAAACTCATAGAGCTAAAGAGCCAGCAGTGCTCTGTGAACACACAGAAACAATTCTAACAATATAAAAATCTTGAACTTCATAGATATGAT
>WUAM01000323.1:10245039-10290952 GCA_024336885.1 Actenoides hombroni
AATCCAGAACATTTATATTCAAATATTAGCAGCACCATGTGATTTATTATTGACAAAGCAATTTCATATAGAGCCAACAGAGTCTCTGTTGGTAAATGTTAAAAGACAAAAATTTCTAAATTTTAAAAATTTGACACAAAATTTTACTAATGGTCCTGACAATATTTTTAATCCACTAGTGTTCTTTATTGTATAGTCAGAGTTTATTTTTGTAATCGTGTGATTGGTGAAGTTGCCATCTTCTCCACCGCTAGCACAGACCAAGAAATTGACTATTATTTTTCCCTGTGCATGCAAGAACCAAATTGGTTCAGACATCCTTTAATGTGTCATTTTCTGCATATCTATTTTCCATGCTAACTGCTTTTGCACGGTTTGTATTTCTTTTGTCTGTCTGCAAGCCAAGCTATTCAAGGTACTTGGATATTAAAATGTATGAGTAACATTAGCAGGCTAAGATAGAGGGATAGTGTTGTACTATACAATCATACAAATGTCAGATTTTGATCTGCTGGTCACACAACTTCTATGTCATTCCTTATAACTCAATTTTTACAATAATTGGAAACATTTCTTCAGAATTGGGAGAAAAATCTACAAGCTTCCTGCTATCCATACCTGTGAGACAAACTTTAGTATCTGATTGCATTTCATTGTTTGAGATCTGAATCAGCATATGGACAATTTATATGTTTCTAACTTTGGGTAGGTTAAATCCTAAGTAAACATTTAGGAAGAATGAAATTCAGAAATGTAGAACAGCTATTAAGAATACTGTGCTCCAATTCTCTTATAAGCTTCGTTGCTGTTATGAATCCCACTCTGACACATTCCAGATATTTTATTCCCATCCATTTTTGATAGTTACCACAAAGTATTAGCTGACAGACAATAGGGAATTATACAATAAAATGGAAAAAAAAATCAGTGTCATAAAAGGAAATTCCATAAAGAAATATGACTCACAAATAATAACTTTCAAAAAGCAAAGTGTAACTATTCTGATTTTTGACAGTAGGCTTACACAATAAATTAATACATGTTAATTAATTTTAAAGTTTTCATTTAATTTGGTTCCATGGGAATGAGTACTGGCATTTGAAGTGGTTGCTAAAGAGACCTGTACTTGAATATAATAACAAGCACATTCTGAGACCACATTGCAACTTAAAACTGGAAATAGTTCATAGTTACAGGGCATGTAGAAAGATTAATTGAAGTGGTCTGTGTCACTGATACCACTGTACTATGTAGAATCCACATATAACTAAGTGAATGGTAAGAGATTAAATAGAAATTTAAAGGAAAAAATAAGCTTCCATGAATTAGATTTCATTTGCAAGTAATTCAAACATGCTTATATAGAGATAATGATAATGTAAGGTCTTACTCATAAGTATGTAACTTCTGTTATCTGCCCATAAATGCAACTCAACGTTCACTGTGGAGGAGTGTTTTGGAAGATCTTGGTTATGACTTACGTTGATTCATGTTCAGATTCACTTAAGAAGGAAAGAAATAGCATATATATCAAAAGGACAAGTACTAAATGCATAATTTTATAAGATTTTTAATTTAAAAACTGAATTTGCTGCTATTGTTTATTTCTTTATTGCATTTCTAAAACATAACAAGACTTTGAAGACAGCAAGACTTGAAAAAAAAAACAACAAACAAAACCCCACAAACTATTTCTGTTTTCCTTGTTAGTTGTATGAGAGAGAAATTATATACCGTTTCAATTACACTGCAGGTGATACTTGATTCCCCAAAGTTCCATCACCAAAGACAAACTAATGAATAAGCAGAAAAGAAAAAATTAGCCTCAGTTTAAAATGGAAGCAGAAGAGGATATATAATAATTGAGTGAATATACATTGTTAGAGAGAAATATGTCAAAAAGAAGTTATAGGAAAATAATTAGAAGTGAAGCTGATAAACAAAATAGGTGTGCATTTTTGGTTGAACATAGTATCCAATTCTTGACCACAGACTAATTTTTATTTTGAGGCTACACATATGATATGCAACATCATAGAGCCTAATCTATATTACTTTAGTACTATTTTCTTGACTTCAGTCTATATATTACTAGAGAGATATGGATGAACAAAGGGAGATTTGCAGAACTGCAATAAAATTTATCATGAGGAAATCTATAGCACTCATAATTGTAGTGAAGGAGTTGGAAATGCATTTCAAAAGCTAGAAGATAAATACAAAGCATTATATTATATAAGAACTAATAATTAATTTTCAGGATCTGAATCACAAGTTTTGGGCATAATGTTGGCAACACTGTCATACTCAGGCTGGTCTTGATGTAATCTTTCAATTTCAGAAGGACATTTCATATTCCTATCAATATAGAATTCTTTTTGCATTAAATGAGAGAAATCACCAAGATAGAAAGAGACTTGGTTTTTAGACTAACATGGATACATGAAAAATATTTGTTAACTACTACTACTACTGTAAAATAGATCTACAAAGTTAGGCTTGTTTATCAGAATTTATTCCAAAATGAAATTTAGTTCTGAAGTATGTACCAATATGGTGAGAATAGGAGCTGTGTGAAACTTTCCACGGATGCAAAGTTCCAAGGAATCTTCTGCAGAGTCAAAAAAAGTTCAGACACATTCATGTTATTTTTTAACATTTTCTGATTCACAGTCTCATTTCTAACTAGTACCAAAAGTTCTAAAAAGTCCTGCTTGAGAGGCTATTCCCAGCTTTTACGGCTCTACTGCAAGAAGCCAACTCCTACAGCTCTGAAAAGCTACATAGCCCTGTAAGATTTCCACTCCAGAATTAGAATCCATAGACTCATTTATTTAGTTAAGTTTCAAGGAGGCGCTATACTTACATACACAGCCAACACAATCTAAATCTCTAAAATAGGAAATCTGCTTATCTCAAATTCTTTCTTATAATTATACCTGTTGAACACAGTGAGATAGATTTTTCTGACGTGGTTACATTGTCCAGCCACAACTGAGGATTCTTTGCTTATATTTATATGGCCGCAGAACACTGCACACAGATGCTACTGCAATATTGAGCAGTAAGTTGTGCTTAAGTTAAGAAACCTTTGCTGTTATCGTTGTCATTCTCTACTGAAGTGCACGCTACTTGACAGGTAACTTAAAAAACCTCTATGTTTTAATAACAATTATGGTGACATGACATCTTATGCTCCTATAATAGCTCATGGGAAATATCTGGAGGAAATATTTTTGCCTGGATGAGTACTAGTTAGTATCATGGTTTAACCCCAGCCAGCATTAAGGACTATGAGTATGAAATAATCTAATCCTGTCCAAATTGAAGTGACTTAAAGGAAAATAAAGTTTAAAAAAATGCATAAACAGAGTTGCAAGTCCAGAAGTGTGATTAAACTGGAAAAAAATTATGAAATTTATAGGTAGTCTATAGTAGTGCGCAGAAACTCTGCACATCTTCAAATTTTATGACTGCACATTTGGCAAGCTTGCATTTGTAAGATGAAAGATAACTCTTGCTCTACAATCCTCAGAAGCCATATAATTTTACTGGGAATTTGGGAATGTAGTAGGTTGATTTTGGGAAGTGCCTTGTGGACTTTACCAATGTTTTTTGCTCCATTAGAAAAAAAACAAAACCAAAAAGAAGCAAACTGAAAACACTATATGAGGAAAAGGTTCTTTAACATTTCCTTGTTTCAGACCTAGCCCAGAGGCAGAAAAGGCACTTAGATAAATTCAGTAAAAAGTATGCCCAAAACAAGTAATGTATATTCAGAATGTTTTGCTGAGGACATGAAGACTTTTTCTTTAAAACAGTCAGAAGTAGCTATGAGACAAAGGAAACAGATTTTGAAGGCATTATGAAAATGATAAACTACCGGTTTCCCTTCTTCTTGTGTTGACAGGTGATTTTGTTAATCCTATGAGCAATTTTTCATTCTCAGCAGGTGTGTCATTATGTATCTATCTTGTTTTGACTTGAATTACCAAATAAAACTGCAAATCCCTCAGTAGATTATCACTATGCTATCTTTTGGAAATCAATAGGCCCTTTCCAAGACGTTTGTAACATTATTGTAATTAAATGGAAATGGTGGCTATTTGGTAAGGAGACCAGAAAGGAGATGACACCATTCAAAATAAGATAGGGTTCACTCTTCCATAATGCAACTATTTTAATACCCTACACCAGTAACATTTCAATGCTGATTAGCTAATATTTGAGTTAAGGACAGATTTTGTTGTGGTGTAGATCTAGACCTGTAAAATTGTGTCTTTGCTGTATAGTGATTTTGAACCTAGTATGAGACCTACTGGTCAAACCAAAAGGCAACAAGGAACTGCACAGTTCAGTCAGGGACAGGTATCTTGGGAAGAGTACAGGGACACTACCCAGTTGTGTAGGGATGAGGTCAGATAGGCCAGGGCGTGTTAGGAGCTGAACTTGGCAAGGGATGTGAAGTATAGCAAGAAGGTCTTCTACAGGTATGTTAACAAGAAAAGGAAATTAAACAAAATGTAGCCCCCCTTGATTAGCAAGAATGGCAAGCTGGTAACATCAGATGAGGAGAAGACTGAGGTTCACAACAACTCTTTTGCCTTGGTCTTCACTGGCAACCTCTCTTTACTGGTAACCTCTATCCTCACACCTCCTGAGTTGAAGGAACACAGGACAGGGACCAGGGCAACAAAGTGTCTCACAGTTTAAGTGAAGACAAGGTTGGCGACCACCTGAGGAACCTGAACTAGTCTATTGGACCTGATGAGATGCATCCCAGAGTCCTGAGGGAATTGGCTGATGTAGTTGCCAAGCCACTCTCCATTATATTTCAAAAGTCCTGGCAGACAGGTGAAGTCCCTGAAGGGAAACATTGCACCCGTTTTTAAAAAAGGGGTAGAAAAGAGGACCCCAGGAATTAACAATCTCTCAGCTTCACCTCTGTGTCCAGGAAGATCATGAAACAGATCCTCCTAGAAGACCTGTTAAGGCACATAGAGTACAAGTAGGTGATTCGAGACAGCCAGCATGGCTTCACTAAGGGCAAGTCAGTCCTGCCTGACCAAACAAGTAGCTTTCTACAATGGAGTGACGACATCAGTGAACAAGGGAAGAGCTATGGATGTCATCTAGCTGGACTTCTGCAAGGCTTTTGACATGGTTCCCACCTCCTCCTTCTCCCTAAGTTGGAGAGATAAGGTTTCGACAGGTGGACTGTTCAGTGGATAAGAAATTGGCTGGATGGTCGCATCCAGAGGGTAGTGGTTAATGGCTCAATATCCAGATGGAGATCAATGATAAGTGGTGTCCCTCAGGGGTCTGTGCTTGGACTGGTGCTGTTTAATATCTTCATCAATGATATAGACAGTGCGATTGAGTGCACCCTCAACAAGTTTGCAGATGACACTAAGCTGAATGGTGCGGTTGATATGCCAGAAGGATGGGATGTCATCCAGAGGGATCTGGACATGCTGGAGAGGTGGGCCCAGGTGAACCTCATGAGGTTCAACAAGGCGAAGTGCAAGGTCCTGCACCTGTGTCAGGACAATCTTCATTAACAATAAAGGCTGGGGGATGATGTGATAGAGAGCAGCCCTGTGGAAAAGGACTTGGGAGTTCTGGTGGGCAAAAAGCTGGACATGAGTCAACAATGTACATTTGCAGCATATATTGGCAATTGCATTTGCAGAATGGCTGCATTAAAAGAAGCATGTCCAGGAGATCAAGAGAGGTGATTCTGCCACTCTGCTCTGGTGAGACCTCACCTGGAGTACTGTGTCCAGCTGTGGAGCCCTCAACACAAGAAGGATATGGACCTGGTGGAGTGCATCCAGAGGAAGGCCATGAAAATGATCAGAGGGCTGGAGCACCTCTCCTGTGAAGACAAAAGGCAGGCTGAGGGAGTTGGGGTTGTTCAGCCTGGAGAAGAGAAGGCTCTGGGGAGACCTTGTAGCAGCCTTTCATTACCTGAAAGGGACCTACAAGAAAGATGGAGAGGAACTGTTCACAAGTCCATGTAGCAATAGGACGAGCGGCAATGGTTTTAAATTAGAGAAGGGTAGATTTAGATTAGACATTAAGAAGTTCTTTACTGTGAGGGTGGTGGAACAATGAAACAGGTTGCCCAGGGAGGTGGTGGCAGCCCCATCCCTGGAGACATTCAAAGTCAGGCTTGATGGGGCTCTGAGCAACCTGATCTAGATAAAGATGTCCCTACTTATTGTAAGGGATTTGGACTAGATGACCTTTAGAGGTCCTTTCCAACCCAAGGCATTCTGCAATTCTATGATTTTATGATCAAAAATGTAGTTTGTTTCTTAGTATAGTGACTTAAACCATTATCTGAGGACATATAGGCTTGTTTGCTTCTATGTCCTTCTTGGTATTGAGTTCAGTAGGCCAATTTATTTTTTTTTTTAAATTACATTACAATTGTATTTTTTTTCTGTGAGTAATTACAGTTACTAGAACTAGGCACTATATATAAGTGGTTTATATTGTTCCTTCTGATGGGTAGTATTATGCCTGTGTCAAAATTGAGTTTTATATGTTGTCATGCTTCTTGTTCACCTAGCTTTATTAGTTTCCCTGGATTTTTCTATTATTTTTTTTCTATTCATTATCAGTTTCATATTGTCGACAGTTCCAAAGCGACTCACTAGAATTAGCACCAGCACTACCTCACTCCTGATGCCATTGGCATTTTAAGCACCATGTGAGATAGAGATAATCTGGACAGGTTTAGACAACAGAAGGGCTGAATGCTGGCAGTCAGTGAATGTGGGATGCCAGCTATTTCCAGATCATAGGGTTGGGTGCGTGCCCAGCCACATGCCAACAGGATGTTTGGATGAGACCTGCATGTACATCATCCTCAGCACTCCTACACTGTCTTCTGTTTACTAAAAGTGTGGGAAATAGGCTAGAAAGAAGCCATGGTCTTCTCCAAGTCCAGTCCTGATTTGCTCTGACGCTCTAAAACGTGGGACTTCCAAGTGTCCACAATCTCCACATTCATAAAGTGTCTTTAGTGTTTTATAAAGACCAGCAGCTGCACTGTGGCTACTGTGAAAGCAACAGCAAAGTAGTTCACAAGGACCAATAATATTTTGAGGAAAAACCTCACACAGTGAATGCAGTCTAGATAAGCATATCTTCCTAGCATACTTGAAAAAGTTTTAGTTCATAGTCAGATATTTAATTAATGTTGCCTCTGTGAAATACATGCATAGGGATTGTGTATCGGTGGAGAAAAAAAAAAAAATTATTCTTCATATACAGTATAACAGCCTGTATGAAATAGGCAGGCAGAAATTGGTACTGCAGAACTAGAAGTCACATCAAAAAATAAGAGGCTTTAGGAAATAACAACTTCTAAGACATTTCATATTCCCCAGTCCCAAGTTACTTCATGGTCCTCAATGTAATTACAGTCCTGGGAGACATGTGCCAGTTGTGGTGTCTCTCCTGCCTGTCTTCATGCAGCTCTAGTAAAAATCTCCTGTTGGTGCTGTCAAAAGTCCTCTCAGTATCAACTCCATGACTTCTCTTTCAGGGGTATTTTGCCTTTTTGTTTTGGTTGGATAGTATGTTTTCAATACTCCTTTAGGACAGGCAGTGTAGTATTTTAAGTTTGTGTAAATTACTTGAATGAAGGTAAAGCTTGACTCCTTATTTTCCTGAATATTGTATCCTTAAATTAAGCCTTTAGTACCTAAAAAATCAATAATTTTTCTGTAAACTTTAAATACCAAATTTTCAAGCACAGCTTCCTACTAGAGTTTCCTAACTGTTTTTTTAGTTAATTAACTTAATATACTCATAGCAATGCAGTTACCTTAGATGCTGATGTTTCATTTAGGCCCATGAATCAATAAATACTTTTAAAAGCTGGCCATTTCTATTCATAGGTCTGTATAAGTATTTCAGGAAAACAAACCAGTTAATACAATTAATTGTTCTACTACGTAGGAAAAAAAAGTAGTCTTAACAGGGCATCTGAACATGTGCTTTAACTATACATATCTGAGTGTTTTAAACAGTGGTGATCAGAGACATTGGTTAACATAGGCTGTGTTTATCTGACATTGTATGGATTTTTCTGTCAAGTCTGGTTCTAGATGTAGTTTCTAATGGAAACTGAGTCTACAAACCAGAGGTATGAGATAGGTAGAAAATCTGACTATACCTACCATCAGAAAATCCCTACCTAGATTTTCCAGTAGTATATCAATACACATTTTTGAAACTGCAATCAACTGTGAAACTGATAAACAAAGATATTATTATTTTAAGGTATTAGGTTTTAAACCTTTACTGTAACACAAAAGAACAGAATACAGCTTATTGTAATCCAGACAACCTGAAGTGTGAAATGTACATTTCAGAATGTACTTTGGCTTTAGCAGAGCTGATAAAATTGTGTATGACAGTGACTGCAGAACAGTTCATACAGGAGATGATTAATCGCTTTTCTTTTCTAAAATCAACATGAAATTCTTTCCATGAAGTGTTATTTTGCACAAAGCATGCCATATGATGTTGATGAAGATTCAAATCAGGAAAGACATTGTATTTTTGCTGCTATTTGACTGCTCTTTTAAAAAAATCATTTAGAGATTTAGAAGACTTCAGCTCTTTTAAACAGAGTTTTAGTCTGAAGTGTTGGACGTACTTCTTAATATGTGAAATTCACTGGGATAACAACTTCAGTATTTGAATTTCTAAGTTGTGAAGCTCGTTGCAGTCATTTCATATAATTGCATCATTTTATAATTGCTTTCTGAGAAAGGTACGTTCCAAACTGAAAGGTAAGTAGTGGGAAAATGAAACAAGGAAAAAATGTAAAGGTACGTAAAAGAAAGCTCTAAAACAGGAGTTGGAAAAGTTGCACTTGGTGTCCTGTTCTATTACAGATTTTCTATTTGACCTTTGGAAGGACAATTAATGTGTCCATATGTCCATTTTTCATGTCTTCAGCATAAGTATATTTAAAATTCTGAAATGCTTTAAAGTATGGTGAGAGATCCCTTTAAATACTTTCTATAGTTAGAAATAGCAAAAGAAGCCTTAGTATATTATTGACAAGTGCAAGACAAAAGAAAGTAGGCTGTAACTTTTTGTAATTCAAAATACCACTAATCCATCTTTTATTTGTCATTGTCATCATTCATCCTCTATGTGGCATGTATCATGTTTTCTTTTGAAGTAAGCACTATGAAATTGCTGCAGAGCAATAATTCTAGACTGCTAGGTAATATATTATATGCTGTGAGTATTAACAGTGGCAAAGTGATGAGAACAGTAAACAATTTTTAGGTACCCCCTGAAGGAACTATTCATCTTTTCTATGACATAAAGTAGAATTTCAGCCTGTAGGTTAAAAATAAGAAGTGCCTGACCCTGAATTATGAGCTATCAGTTTTTAACTCCCCCACCTCTTCAAACCTAATACCATTTTTCTGTGATTTCAATATCTGACTTCTCTGAGCTCTATGTAATGCAACAGCACTCTAGTACTTTGTCAGTGATTGTTAAGAGATATAGTCAGTACATATGCACCATCTCAAGAGACCATGCAACTTCTTCCTAATGATAAAATGTCTTTAGTAGTACAAACGCCTGAATTATTCCTAATCCCAAATGTTCTACAAGTTTGGTGATCCTTCAGTGCTTATTTGTTTACAGCAGCATCTCTCCCCTTGACAAGTTGAATGCTGAAATCATTTACAGTTTGTGTGACACAGTGGAGAATATTAGGCTTTTCCTGAGGGTATTTTCTGATCACCACTAGATATTCAATGTGTTTAGTTGCCATAAGAGTGTAGAAGGAAGATTTAAGAGACTTCTCTTTAAAATGCCTTTATCCCCAAGACACTTCAAGTGCCTGTTTTCCTTGGATGCATAGAGCTGTGCTCTCTTCATCTATGGCTTCAAGAATTTCTGATTTTCCTGATTTTTTAAGTGCTCAGAGCACATCTAACTTAGGATAAACACTTATCAATGATTTCAAGGCTCTCTTCAGCCTGAGTAGATTTGAATACCTTGCTTCCACATCATGTGAATGTCTTAATAGCTGAGCTCTGAGCTACTTCGGGCAACGTTGCCCATTGTCTGTCCCTCCTGCTGAAGCTGAGCCTCTGCACAGCCAGAAAAGTAAAATTCAGCATTGAAGTATGCAAAGTGGGTTAAAACTGAGCTTTAAAACAGGAATTCAGGCGTGAAGTCTTAGATATGTGACATGGAATGGCTGCCCTACTTCATGTAGGAGGCAGAACTCCCACCATACCTTCTTTTCCTTTTCCTGCTTATGATCTAGACTTTCTGTGTTGAGCATGTTGACCCTTGGGAATCACAGTCTGGGAACCCAGCTCTATTCTGTACCTTTAGGAAGAACTTCAGGTCAGTGCATTAGTGAATTCTGCTAGGAGAAGCCTATGCATTTAAGTTATATTTATGAATGCCTGCATATACATAAAAACCCCACCCTATGGTTTTGGAGTGGAGTTGCTAAGTGAAATTCTATGTCCCACTTTTGCTATTACTTTATCATGAATAATATTTTCTGAAGAACCACTGAGATATCCAGATTTTGGTCTTTTAATAGTTTTCAGTTACCAGCAAAAGAAACAATTATTGCTATATACCCCAGTCAGCAGTATGTCTAACTATGGAAATATTCACATAGGATAATATTGTGCAGCATCTTAATGGTCAGGTTTAAGACTATTTGACTCTGTCTAGTACTAATCCTCTTGGGGAAATAAGCCATTGACTTTAGCAAATATTTTACCAGGAGGCTGTGATGAGGTTGCAGATAACACTTTTAATGGCAGGAATTAGAAAACACAGCATGGGTAGGGAGCAAACCCAGCCTTCGCAGAGGAAACCGTGTTTTGTCTCAGGAAAAGAGAAGGGTTGTATTCTTCTTCTTCTAGTTCCTCAGCGGGTGATACTTTTTGCCCTTCTTCCCTTTCACTTCAGTGCAGAACAGCGTGATGTTTATGACACAAAGGGCTATGAGTTTATCAGAAACACAAACTGTGTACATGAACAAATACTGGGCATAAAACCTGGGGCGCGTGCTGTTTAAACATGCAGCACACCTGCTAAACTTGTTGCGGTTGTTTGGATGAGGAACTTTAGCAGTGCAAATGACTTCGTTGTAGCTCTTAAAGTATTTGTAGCCAGTTCAGCAAGGTGAACCAGCTATAAACAGGCTTTGAAAGCTCATTGCAAAGTATCACTGTGACTTTTCAGTAATCATAAGGTGAAAAGGTTATCTTTATGTTTTCTATCATGCAAAATGCTTGTATGATGACTATTTCTGTTGCTAAGGCAGTTCTATATGTGATGATAAAAGTCTATCAAATGCGACATTAAGGACACAGAACAAAATGCACGACAATGTACTGACTTTTTTTATTACTAGTTTGTTAAGGGAAAAGGCAACATTCAAACACAAGGATAACAAAAGTGTCCCCTAAAACCAGCCTTACATGTTGTTGTCCAAAGCTCCATTTGTTGTGCAAAGCAGAAGTCATTTGTTTGAGCAAGTGCCTATGTGTTTTTTGGACTATATGATTTTTCACTCTTAAAACATCTTTCCTCTTTCATTAATGTCCTTGCAGTCTCACATTTCTGAAAGTGAAAGTTTGAGTATAGGCCTTGAAATTAAATCCGTCTAAAAACAGAGGATCCTTCATTTATAAATGTTTGTTTAACTGTACTGTCCTTGTCAGAATGGAGTGTTGGTATTTATCTAGTATGTCTTTAATTCAAGTAGCTGGTGACCCACCTGGCAGCTAAAGAAAAATAGTAAAGAAAAAATGTCTTAAGTCAGACATTACAATGAGGGTTTGAAATTGAATTGTAGGCATATACTATGATGGTATTTTTCATTCCATGAGATTGCTGGCTTCCAACATTATGGAGGAATACCTGATTAAAGGGAAGGCTTCAAGTTAATTCCCAACATGCTCCTTGGCAGCTTTTTCATTTCACTTATAGGTAGGAGCAGGTGGTGTCATTTAGAATTAAATACTTCATGTCTAGGTTGGCAGGGAAACAGCATTTAGTGATGAAATGTCCCTGAAATGAATGTCATTAATTGTTCACCAATTTGTGGTAATTTTATTTATATTTGCATCCTGTAATGCAAGTATGATGGAACATCATATATTTAAATTGTACTTAACACTGAGCTTAATAAAGGACCAATAAATAATTGGACCAGAATAATTTCAGAACAAAAGATCTTACAGAAATACTGTGCCCTTTTTTACTAAAATAACAAAGGAATATCTTCTGTTTCTTTAAGCTGATATTTAAAGGAGAGATCTTCCCAGCTTGCTAGTTTGTAGTAATATTTTACAATTAATTTGTTTTTGTTATACTGTTAACCTATAAATATATATATACCTTACTCATATAGTACGTATCTATTATCCGTAATATTGCATAAATGGTAGCTATGATACATTTATATGCTAAAAGTTTAATTCAGGAATGTACTGTATCTAATGGTTACTGGATGGTGTTGTGGCAAAAGCCCCTCATCCTTTTTAAAAAAAATCCCACCCTATTTCAAATAATGAATCACATTTTTATTCTAAATATACTCAACTGGGTCTCATCTCCACATTGCAGTATGTTCTTTGCTTTGCACCCCGTCACATCTATCAGTTGAAGGGAAAAAGACCCATACCAGTGTTATATCTCTGTTATTAATGATTCCAATAAACTTGGACATTGTGTGGATTTCATTGCCTACAAAATGAAGGGCCCAGGGTTGGAAAGAATTCTGATACTGACTCTCAGATGGCACCCAGCATCCAAAAAAAAAAGAAATTTTAGTTCCAGTTTGGACTCCTACTTATTTTTATGCTCTCTATAGATTTCCTTGAAATAAAATTGATCTGTTAGAGACCTAATAAGAAAAGAAATAATATCATCAAAGCCACAGAGAGTCAAATTGTTTGCTCTCCTCAGTTTATCCTGTTCTAGCCATTAAGGTAGTGCTGCAACACTTTTTGTTAGTTTAGATCATGCCTAGCACTTCAACCACTTCCCTTTGACAGTTCTTGTAACTATTTTTACTTTTCTTTTTATCTTTATTTTTGGTTTTATTGTTTTAGTTGGGTTTTTTGTTTGTTTTTTTTTTTTGGGGGGGGGTGGTGTTTGGTTGTTTTTTTGGTTATTTGTGTTTTTTAATTTGTTGGTTTGGGGGTTTTTTTCTGTTGCTCTCAGTCTGATTTACCTCATAAAGCATCATTATATTAGTCAAAGAAAATATTTGTGTTCTGTATAAGCAATTAGTTTGAAGAGCACCTTAGTACTTTTATTTTCTAAACAAATATGCTGCATAATGAGACTTAAATTAGTCTGAGCAGCTCAGAGACTCTGGACAGGACAATTGCAGCTTGGAAGAGTTTCCCTCTTACATTTTCTTTTGTAGAGTAATTAAATATTAAAATGCTCAGGAGATATGTATCAGTTACTTTTTCATCTCCAACTACTTGTTAGTTGAGAAACATTTTATGTGCATGAGAAATGCCCTTTCACTGTTACTTTTTTCCCACCACTTTAAATTTCATGTTCTAAAGATTTCTACAAAAGGATAAAGCTGACCTTAATATGGTAGCATTTTAATACCATTGCATGAATTTAGTACTGACAGGCATGATGATTATAATAATTAATGTTATCATAATGACTTTCCTGTTATTATTATTGTTATCCTTTTTTTCATTATTAGCCAATATTAAGATCTAATTTAACTTACAAGATATATATCAGGCAATTAATGTTGAAGTGAAAGCAGCCCTACAGTTTCATTATAACTCATCGGCTTTATAGTTAACACACTAAACAACAAAGATTAAGAAAATTGATTACATGCTTTATTTATTTAACAGGTTTCTTCAGAAGGGTTATATTGACACATAATAGTAATGATGTAATAAATTTTGACAAGTAAACCTCATATATGCATATAGGACATTAGATCTTTAATTTTTACGTACACTTTAGACTGCACTGCAAGAAGTAACTGAGTTTTGGTATTTATCTTTTTGAAAACCCAGCTGAAGAATACAAAGATATTGTAGCTCAATGGGTGGATGTTTAGTGTTTACATGAATGCATCTTCCTTTAGGGTATATTGTTGAGCAGTTCAGAACTGAAGCAACTAAAATCCTTCTCATGTTTATAAATGTAGGCTGACTCCTACTGTCTTCATTGATACTCAAGCTATATAGTTTGAAAATGATTTGACACATTTATTTTGAAGTAAGAAACCCGTGAAATAATTTGATTTAAAGTCATCTATGATCTCTTTTTGAAACCTTTTCAAATCCAACCCTTTCACTGCCATAAAGAATTTTCCATTGTCATGTCCCAATTTTTTTCCTTGTACATGCCATCTTTTTTGCACGACATCCAAAAAAGACAGTGATGCCAAAGCTTTCCAGAAGTCTGCTCAGAGCCATGTCCTCCCTTCTCTCAAAACTGGTAAAAAAATGTCAGCCTTAGGTGGAAGGGATGGCAGAGAGATTCCTGCTGTCAACAGATAGTAAACTGACAGAAAGATGGAATAGTGGCTCACACAGTCTGGACTAAGTGGAAGCATGAAGTAAGCACAATGAAGAACTGGAACAGCCTGTGAGTGGAAGGGGAGGAACAGCTGGACTAGAATAAAGAGCATGATAAAAAGTTTAAAAGAAAAATAATTGAAAATCTAAATACCATATTCAGTAGCTATGAAAAGTAGCAAAGACAGGATGGTAGTCAAAGATGTATTACTATTTTGTGTCATAGTTTAAAGTAGTACAACTATGAAAATTTGCCATAGAGTTGCGCAATATACTTTCAGCCTTATTAGTTTGTGGAATTCAGAGATATTATTCTGTTCTAAGGGATAGAAGAACATGTATGGATGCCTAAAACACCTGCACATGCTTGCTTTTATCTCATCAGTCTGAATGCAACATGCTTCAAATGCAACATGCTTCCCATGCAACAAGTTCTGAATTTCCAGATCCCCTTTATTCTGTTCTCCAAAAAGATTGTCTTCCTAAGCTCTGTGCTAGCTGTAGTCATGCTTCACATATCCTTTTGCTTTCTGTGTCTTACTCCTTAATTCCTTTCTGTTTCCTGTTTAAAAATTCATACTGTTCACTCTTATCTCCTCATCCTGCTAGCTGTATGCTATTTGAACTGAATCTTGCTCTTATAAATTAATTTTTCCAGCTTCACTGAGAAATTTGTTGATTTATTTGATCTTTTGTTTTGTCTATTTAAGACACAAAGTAGAAGAGGTCAGATGAAATGAAGGAGGAATATAAAAACAGAATGAATTTAGGGAAAAAAAAATGCCAAGAGGATAAAAATAAGGAAAAAGATGGAAGACCTGAAACAGCATTTGAATTAAATGTAAAGGAGTTATTCTTATGAAAACTGGATTATAAATGCATATTGACCAGTTTTTACCTACCCCACAGAGATGTGTTTACTGGCAGCATTCAGCTTTGCCTCAACAGTTCATTTTTGTGTGATTGCAATTACACAGCTACGAACTTCCTGTTATTACTTGTCATTAATGTGAAAATGAGCCTGCAAGGATACTGATTACAAACACCCCTCTGCCCATATACAAGGTTCAGTGAACTACTGAGTGATGTATGGAGCGCTGTTACTCTCCTTGCTCCCATGATTTGATTGTGTAACATGTACTACAGTACAGGTTTCGCAGTAAAAAACCACTGTTGTAAGTCTCCTCCTTATTACTGTATTTTAATCGTAGATTATTAAGAAAAACAATAGTTTCATATAAAGGCAGATCAGTTTTGAACCCTGATTTCCAGTATTGCAAATCAATCTGCTCTACTAACTACGTTTCTCACTTTTCATTTAAAAAGGACAGTTTTCATAAAATAAATATGTATAAGTAGAATGTTTACAAGAAATTCCTTTTGAAAGAGCTATATTACATATAATCTACCTTTAATACACATACCCTCACTGAATTTGTTTTGCACTTCTTTTCATTAATTTCAAACATGTCTCAAAGTCTGATGTATTGAGTAAGCTTTTATAAGACCTAGTAAGGACATATTTTACATTTAGAACTTAATAATGCTTAAATATTGAAGAAATATATGAGAGACTGTGCAAAGATTTTTTACCCACATTGATGCTCCAAAGGAATACTGAAGTTCAATGCTCTTAGAAAAAAGGATCTGTGGATTTTTTTTTCTTCAAATGGCGAGTTAGTAAATATCCTTGAACAGCTTAGCAATATAAAAATTAAATACATTTCTGGTTTATTCTTATTAATGTTACAGATGATGCATTTACATAACATCAACTTCAGTTCTCCATAAAGAGATGTTAAACTGCAAACAATAACTAAAAGCTTATATTTGGAATCTGTATTTTCACATTATTGCATAAGTAGTATCATATGTAAACTGATAAAATTTTGGACACCATCATCATGTGTGGCTACTGTAGGCTTGCTGGCCTGAATGTACTTCTCTTTCTTCAGACCTGAATAATTACAGTTCTAAATTAGTTTAGGGGTGAAAAAAGGGAAAGAAAAAAAAAAAAAAAAAGTGTAAGCTCCTAAATCAGGTTTCATATTATATTTTATCCATCTTTCATGGATGTCTTGAGCCAGTGACTCAAAGCTGTCTCTACAATCAGTGAGGAAGAAGAGGCATCCCACATGAAAATTCATATTGGGAGCAAAAGGACATATCTCAATATAAAATAAGTTTTGATTGGGCTAAATAACTAGAAAGAAAGCCAGGAATACGTGTCTTTATCCCTTAGGTCCAACTTTAACTTTTAAACACTAAAATGTAGACTGGATGAATAGAATTATGAAGCATAACTCTAAGCTTCATACTCAGTGTGATAAAGTCCCCACATTTGCCAGCAGTTTTAGCAATTTCCAAATGGTGTGCTACCAAATCTTGCACAGAAATGTTGTCCTTTTTATTACCAATATTTCTGAATTGTCTACAATTTTATCCTCAATTTCACTGAAAAATGCTATGTTCATCTATTTTTATTTATTTTAGCATCAAATGAAGTAAAAAAAAAACTTGATTAAAAGCACAAATACAACACTAGTCAGTGTACCCTACTACTTCCATTAAACCTAGTCCCATCAGCCTAACTTTGATCCCAGTCACAGTAGCTGCTCAAAACTTGATAAATACTTAAACTAGTCTGCCTAAAATAATGCCAGTCAGTTGAGGATTATACAAAATATAGTGGTTTTAGTGGAATACAATATTTTTATTGAACTTGCAAGCAGAACTGAATGAATAACTGATTTATAGTTCAGCTGATGAACCAAAAACATGTAGGAAAAGGAAATCTGATTTAATTTTTTATATTAGTTTTTATTATACAAAAAATACTTAAATATACTTTAGGATTACATGAAACATTTAATTTGATAGGAAAGTAAACTTTACATTTGGGACATACAAGCCCCCAAACACTTATTTTAATGAAGTGTTTCAGTGCTTTGGGTTAGATCCTCATGTTCAGAATACCCTCTATCATCCTGTTCTCCCCAACAACCTTGTCTAGTCTGAGTTCAGTGAGGTGTTCTGAGTCACTGTTTTGTTGCCCCCAGCAGCATGGGTCCTAGTTCTTATCCATCCTAACTGATCAACAAAGAAATATCTGCCCACTGTGCTGAAAGTAATTCTTCATGAAAAAAAAAAAAAAAAGAAAAGAAAAACAACCCCCCCAAGCTATTGAAACTTTTTAGTTTTAGAAGATTATAAAATTGGAGCTGAGTATACTCTAAAATTATGCAGATGTACAATTAGAAACTTTCAGAACCATTTCCTGCTGCACCAAGATTACCTTGGCAAGCTCTCCCAGGGCTGGGAGAAGATTGATGGCTGGTTAGATCTTACCTTACAAAGAAGTCAGGAGGTGACCAGGTGTACATCCAGACCTGAAATGAACCTGGGATGAATCTTTGGGTCTGGTAACAGACATAGGCTAAATCATTTTAAAAAATTAATTGGTTGTTTCAAGACAACATTAATTTCACTTGATGGAGATCAGACTCATTCTACATAGGTAGGTGTGTATTGTGATGTACACCTATTTATCTAAAATTGAGAGAGTTTGGCTTTACTGAATATTTTCTTAGATTGTTGGGTTTTTTTAATTCATGTGAAAGTTTGATTGAATTGAATACAGCTGGATTTTTTTTAAAGATTATGCAAATTGGAAACTCTATTTTGCCCTGGTAAGGCCACATCTGGAGTACCGTGTCCTGTTCTGAGCTCCCCAGTTCAGGAAAGACAGGGAAATACTAGAGAGAGTCCAATGGAGGGCTACAAGGATGACTAAGGGACTGGAACTTCTTTCTTATGAGAAAAGGCTGAGAGACCTGGGGCTGTTTAGCCTGGAGAAGACTGAGAGGGGTTCTTATCAATGTTTATAAATATCTGAAGGCTGGGTGCCAAGAAGATGGGGACAATGTCTTTTCAGTGCTGGCCGTTGATGGGATGAAGGGCAAAGGGCACAAACTGGAACACAGGAAGTTCCACCTCCACATGAAGATAATCTTTACTGTGAGGGCTGCAGAGCACTGGAACAGTCTGCCCAGAGAGGCTGTGTCCCCTTCTCTAGAGACTTTCAAAACCCACCTGGACACGTTCCTGTGTGGCCTGCCCTAGGTGGTCCTGCTTTGTCAGGGGTTTGAACTAGATGATCTCCAGAGGTCCCTTTCAACTCCTACCATTCTGTGATTCTGTGATTTGGTCACCTGCCTAGCATAAAATAATAGATATTGCCCATTTCTAGACACAACTGGGTAGTAAGCTTTCTCTCCCTTTCTTAATGCACATGGAATTTTGATTATTTCTATTGTATCAGCAGCAGAGTATTATGATAGCACAAAGTTGTTTTTGAAAAAAAATATGAACCTAATTAAACTGTTAAATATTTTATCACTGTTGTTTCCAGTTACAAAAGGTATCCCCTAGTTATTCTCAACGACATTCATATTCATAGGAGTATTTGCATATGCAGTAATTATAAGTGGCACTACTTTGAGGGATATATTGCGCTTGAAGAATATGTTCATTCATTAATGAATTTACATAAATGCAGGTTCCCTCCCATGAAGTATTAGGGAAATTACAAAAGATAGCACTGGTTCTCATCAATGTGTATATATATATGTGTATGTGTATATACGTGTATAACAAGGTCTTTAAGTTTGTGTGATATAGGAAGCCATATGCCTTTTAAAGTCAAGGCAATATGCACCTGTTATTATTACTAGAATTATGAAAAATAAGGGTTATGGAGGTTTAGAAGGAAAATGTTTTGATTTGACATCTTGGTATCATGGTGGAAGAACAAATGAAATTACAGAGGCTAAACAGGTTTAATGGCAGATATATGCAATTTTACAAATCACACATTTCCCTGTGCCATGAGGGAGATGGTGAGACAGAGAAGTTGGCCACATTTGTGTAGTGGTTTTGTTCCACAGGAGAGATGGTGCAGTGAAGGTGGGTGGGTGGGTGAGTAGTGCTACTCAGGTTGTGAACAGTCCAGGCGTATGGCTATGGGGTCCCCTCAGCATTTCCCTGTTCCCTCATGGTTCCAGATGAGGTTTCTCTTCCTGCTGTCTTTCCAGAAACTCTTGACTAACCTAAGCTTTGTCCAACTAAGTATCCTTAGCTATAAGATTGAATAGAGAATAACTTGTTAGTCAGTTCAAATCATTCTGGGTTTTTTTCCATTTTGCTGTCACTGCAGGTGGTGCTCAGAGTCTGGACATTTCTTTAGTGCTTTTGCACTTCTTGATGGTCAGCAGATTGTTGACATAGTTTGGCTATCTGCTTACTTGAGCACACAAAAAGTATTCAAGATGCAGGGCTGTTCTTTGGGACAGTTGATTGATCATATTTTGTCTGCTTCTACTTACAGAAAACATTTCCTAAACCTTCCCACTTCTATTGAAACTAAAATCTGAACTAAAATCACAAGGTTATGCTAACAGCTCTACTAACCAGGCCTATCTCATTCTAACTGCTGCAACTCAGACATGCTGGAAAAGTGTGTCCAATGCTTCTACTAGGAAGTAAGGCCACATAATAAAGGATTTGATTCCCTGTATTGCAGCTGTCTACACAAAGACAGTCATTATAGATTTTTTCCTCATCTATAGCTGGTCTCAGATGTGCACAGACAGTATAGCAAGCAATCAGTACACAGTAAGCATCCTACTCCTTTGAAGTTTCTTAGAGACCCTCACAGACAGTTGAACCTCAACAGACCTCAAGACTGACTTAGCATGGCAATTTTTATGTTCCTGTGTTTACAGATGTAAATTACATTGTTTCTTCCCTTTCCTAATTATCAGTGGCCAAAAGATTTATCTGAACTTACACATACCATCTTTTAAAGTGAATACAGCTAATAAGGATTCCCACTTTCCTGATATTAAAAAGCTCTTCTTTTATCAACATTTCTCTTCATTATTGACCTCTTACTCTTTGTCTCTTTTTTGCCAGTTTGGATGCATCACCTATTTCCCGTATGCCTGCAGATGGTGACAGTACAATAAGATATTTTAGTGATATGATACTCTGCACTTAGGGGTCTACATAGCTTTTGTTTCTAGAGCAAAGCATAAAATTTTACTTAAAAGGTATATTACCCAGTTTTGAAAATTTCAATTCTATCAAGTTTTTCATTTAAAAACAAAGCAAAAAAGGAAAGAAGCAATGCTAGAGACTTTTCACAGTGCATTGTTCAATCCAGATAGATGTTTGAATTTGCAGAAAGACAGTGAGTTTCCTTAAGTGTGGGCACCATGATAATAATTTAAAGGTGGGAAGTAGTTGTTAAAAAGAGAATGAGCCTTAAATTAACCTGCTCTCACTTCAGATCTCAAAAGCCTAGTAGAGAAACAACAGTTTTTGCTTCTTCCTGATCAGCGATATGGTGACCTTTCCACATTTGTACTACTCATTTCCAAATCTGAGACGTAACTCACCTTTTGGTAGTAATTGACATAGCATGTAAAACAAGTGGGATCGTTTTCTTCTGTGAATGATAAAATACAGAAGTAAAGACTTTTGAAATATTTAAAACAATGAGCAGCCTCCAGGAAAGATGTTATTATACATTCAGCTATACAAAACCTGAAAGTGAGAGAACTTTTTGTTACGGCTTCAAAAATCTTACATAGTACAAGAACCATGCTGAGTTGCTAAGGTGATTCTGCTCTATCTTCCTGTCACTTCACTTGTGAAAGTGTAATCCTAGTGGTGGAGGAGAAAGATGAAAAGATTGGATTGAGTTGCAATATGGACTAAATAAACAGTATGTCTGAAAAAACAATGCACATAATTTTGGAAACCAAAGGATCTTCAGGTAGGTTTTGAGGTGTTTATGAACAATGTTGATTATGGTAGAATTAGTGACTATGTCCACTTTAGAAAGTAGTGTGGACCAACATAAGCCATCTGAACAGTGATACAGAAAGCCCTGATGACCTGTTACTCACATAACACACACTGCAGTGTTTTTTATCTTGCAATTATCTCAAGTCTGATCCTACAGACCATTTGCAGCCGAATAACTTAAATTTTATTACAGTTTAGTTTCATAAGAAAGTTGTTGTGTGGCCCCTTTTTGGTTTTATTTATTTGTACATCTTTAAATGGGTGCAAAGAGACCCTGAAAGCAGAATATGTACACTTGTTTGTATATATTATATATATTTATGTATGTATGTATGTTGACAGTGTAAAAAACAAAGTAAAAGGAAACCGCCTATGTAAATGAAATGCTGCATATGGAAACACCAGAGAACTATCTGAAGAGTTAGTTGAACTTGTAATGTTGTTTTTAAAAACAGTTTTGAAAAAAGTCAATATTAGTTTAAAATTTTTAGAAAAATACTAGAGTTTTCTTTGTAGTCGGGAATTGAGGAATTGCCATCAAATAAGAAAATATTAGTATAACAATATAAATGTGGTAGATTTTTATTTACAATAGATTGTTCTTTATGGATTTTTGATAGAAGGAAGGGTTTAATGAATATAGCTTAATGAGATCAAGTTATTGGAAGCTGAATTTGGGAAAATTAAAATACAAATTAAAGAAAATTAATAATGATGAAAGGCAGTAACCGTTAGGACAGTTTGTCTGATAGTACTGGGTTCTTATCCCATGCAGTCTTAAAATCAATATTGTCTCTTAGTAAGGAATTTTTCTATACCTCATTAAGTTAAGTTATGATAAATGGCTACTGTAGAAGGTCATATCAGATGATCATAATGATCTTTAAAATCTTTGCATCTATTAAAGAGTATTAAATATGTACACTTTCACTCATTAAGGTCATGTAGTTTCTGTAAGTTCCATGGAGGATAGAAGGGATCATTGGATCATTTAGTCTGACCTCTAGAATAATGAAGTGCATAGGATTTTGCCCAAGGACCTTTTTTGCTCTCAAAAAGCTTATTTCCTAGATCAGAAATGCTTTTTAGAAATCAGAAAAGTTATTTTATTATATGGAAAACGTGACATATACAGAATGCAGTCCATGGTAATATTTCTGCTGTTTGTTGAGCTCATAGCATTCCTCATTCTAAGATTACCACTAATAACATACCTATAATTTTACAATAAATTTAATTAAAAGATTATACATTTTTTTGGTAACTAGAGATTTTGAATCTGTGCAGTGATACCCTTCAACCCTTGATTCATGGAGTTTGGGATGGTAGGAAAATGGTTGAAAGGATCTTTTGCTGAGGGAGTTCAGGTTAAGCTAAGATGGAAATCTAGTTATACACAGTACAGGAAGCTCTCACTGTCTGTTACTTTCACTATTTATCTCAATAAGCTTAAAAGCTCCACAGACACACTTGCATGGGCATAATCAGCATGCTGTGTGGAAATGTAGCTGGAGGACTTTCACGAATAATGCAAATAAACTACCGTTTGAAAATGTGCATCTTTCAAACTGCTCCTAATTCAAGCAGGCTACAGCAAGAAAAATGTAATGTAGGTAAGCTGTCTGCATTTTGGTCAATGACCATATACTTCTGGGTCTGTGGGAAAACAGAGCAGGAATGAAATAGCAGATATTTAGATATAAATTCATTCAGTCACTAAGTGCCAAGAGAAGAATGCATCTTCTACAAGCTACTCCCTTTTATTTTTAAATAAATAAAGCACTGGAGTGCAATTGGTATTGGAATTTATGTCATGTAACTGGAAGCTTTGTAAAATGAGCTCAGATGTTTGCAGACAATACCAAGCTGAGTGGTGCAGTTGACACACTGGAGGGAAGTGATGCTGTCTAGAGGGACCTTGACAGGCTTGAGAGCTGGGTCTGTGCAAACCTTGTGAAGTTCAACAAGGCCAAGTGCAAAGTCCTGCACCTGGGTTGGAGTAATCCCAAGCACAAATAAAGGCTAGTGATGAGTGGATTGAGAGCAGCCCTGTGGAGAAGGACTTGAGGGTGTTTGTGGATGAAAAACTGAACATGAACCAACAATGTGTACTTGCAACCCAGAAAGCCAGTCCCATTCTGGGCTGAATCAAAAGAAATGTGGCCAGCAGGTTGAGGGAGGTGATTCTGTCCCTCTGCTCTGCTCTCATGAGACCTCACCTGGATTACTGCATTCAGCTCTGGGGTCCTCAGTGTAAGAACAACATGGGCCTGCTTGAGCAGATCCTCAGGAGGTCCATGAAGATGATAGCACAGGATAGGGAGTGCTGAAGCACCTCCCCTGTGAGGACAGGCTGAGAAAGTTGGGGTTGTTTATCCTAGAAAAGGCTCTGTGAAGACTGTATATCAGCCTTCCAGTACTCAAAGGGATACTACAGGAATGATGTAGAGGGACTTTTTATCAGGGGTTGTAGTGATAAGATGAGGGGTAATGATTTTAAACTGAAAGAGAGTAGATTTAGATTAGATATTAGGAAGAAATTCTTTACTGTGAGAGTGATAAGACGTGAAACAGGTTGCTCAGACAGGCTGTGGATGCCCCCTCCCTGGAAGTGTTCAAGTCCGGGTTGAATGGGCCTTTGAGCAACATGGTCTAATGGAAATGGGAGTTGGAACTAGATGATCTTTAATGTCCCTTCCAACACAAACTATTCCATGATTCTATGAGCTTGTGTCAGCTCCCTCTGCCACCAGTGGATAGAAATAGTCACTCCTGAAGGTAAATCATCCTCCTTACCTTGGACACCTCCTAGAAAGTTATGAATTGACTTCTGATGACAGAGACTGTCATCTGGCTATACGCATCTAAAAGTTAGGTACTTAGTCTAAATTTCTCATTCAGGCTATTTCATTTAACATAAATAATATATCTAAATGCAAATTTCCTAAAAGTTAATAGAACTGCCATAATGCATAGGTTCCTCCTGTGAACTCATCTAAATAATTCCTTTTGTAATTCTTGTAATCTGTGCTCTGCGGGATGAAGGGGACTACGTATCACTGATCAAAACATCAGCAGTTTTTTAGTGCAGAGGTAGGAAAAGATGGTAGGTCCTTTCCTTATGGGAGAAGGTGAGACACAAGAATTGAAGAGAAAGCTTTGACACTTTTCTTTCTTCCTGCTTAAATATGCTCCAAAGAACTCAGTAACATAGATAAATACAATTTTCCTAAAAGTCCACTGAAGTCATATTGTATTTGGTCTTCTCCTATTAATAGTCCACAACTGTAACTAGAGGAATGCCTGATCAGATCCTTTTCCTTTTCTCATGCATTCTCAAAAAGCTAAGTGGATTCAGATACATCTGCTGGTTTCTTTTGTGTAACTATACTTCAGATCAAAAATACAATATGCAGCTCACTTTAAAGGCGTACATCCTGTGAAATAGGTGCTTCCCCTTAAGAATATAAATGGTTCCACAGACAAGTTGATTTAAATGAGAATATTTAATTATTTGCATGATTTTGCTCACAATGAACCATAAGTAAGATTTTTTCTTACCTTAGAGGCAGAATACTGAATACGATAGCATAATATATTAATTTATTTTCTGGTTTATTTCTATAGTATAAATTTATATAAATTGCCTAATGGATATTTTTTTAATTGAAACTCGGGGATTGACAGCTCATTCCAGTCCTCAAATGTTGTTGCTGAAAACCCAAGAAAATTAAATTACTTGGGACTATAATTTCCTCATGTTCAACCACCTTCTTTTCTAAATAGTGATCACAATCCTGTGCTTATGTTTTATAATCTGTTACCATGGAGATATTACCATCCACAGGATGGTTGCTCCATTGCATACAATCAGCTAGGACAAGAATGTTGATTAAAATGGTTGCAAAAATCTTCATATCCAATAATTTAAAGGGAAAAATAGAAGAGAATCAAATATGATTTTGCTAATAAAATGTAATCTTTGATCATGTAACTGTTCACATTTTCTGCTTTAGATTCCTTTTCTTGCATTGCTCTTTATTGTAGGAAAGACATACTTTTTACTTGGATTTACAGTGAAAAAAAATTAATGTGTAGTTAAATAATGATTCAACACAGATTGATGGGTGTCTGACTACTAGAGTATATTTATGTTGTATATTATGTTATATATATTTATGTTTCTATTACCGTAACACTATGTCAAATGGACCTGGAAAGTATGAGACTGAAAGTCATTTTGCTTCATATTTGAGATAGATGTGGGGAAAAAAACCCTTTTCAGAACTGTTTTACTTACAAATTCTAACATGTATTTTGTGTATTATTAAACACACTTTTCAGGGTGCTTCATTCTGTTTAATGGGTAATTAATTTTGACAGTATGTAATTTTAAATTCTTTATTTAGTGCTACATAGTGGTCTTAAGTGTATATTTGCAAGACCACTATGTTATAAATCTATGTCTATTTCTATTGGACTGATCTTTTATCATTTTGAATCATTATTATTATTGCAGAATATTCCAATGACTTTCCCAGCACCGCAGAAGACATTTAAATATCCTATGATTCAGAAAGTATTAAACGATGAAAGAAAAAAAAAATGCAAGTGTCACAATTTGTATTCTTAAATATATTGTTGAATCAGGCCATAAAATATTCCTTGCTTTGACTGTCTTTCAGTATAAAAGACAGTCAAGATAAACAGAGTCTTGAAAAAAAAATGAACTTGATACATAAATCAAGATAAAATGCTTTTGAATAGTTTCAGTAGTTTCTGAGAATTGTTTTCACCTTTCATGTAATGTTGGTCTGTCCTAGACTTCTCTGTTGAGGCCAGGACTCTGGGTCAGCTGTTGTAAGCCCGTAAAAAGTATACCAAGAAAGGAAATGTCCTGTGCAGAATTGTCACTGAGAGTACACATGGGTGTCCTTAATAGAAACCAAAAGAATGACCAAAAATAAACCAAAATAAAAGAAATTAGCTAGAATGATGATACATATATGTAGAAGGTCCTTGTAACAGAATCTGTTATTGATTGAATACTTACTACTTTGAATTCTTCATATGTCCTGAAAAGAAGGAATCCCTTTTACTAGGAATTCTTCATCTTCTGATTTAGGTGTTTACAGTAATAACATTTGAGTAACTGTTATGAATACTAGGACTACCAAAAAAGTAATCAAATAACGGCAATAGTGCATACTGTATGCCCTTCATTTATTCCTTAGAGGAAACCCATTTTGTGAAGGCATATGTTCTGCAAACCAAGCCCATAACCACTGGGAGCAATGCACACAGTCCAAATCTGTCAGCATATCACAACAAAACTGTATATATCTAACATCCTGACACAAAAAAATAGAAAATGCACAAGGGAGGCCAGAATTCTCCCTTGCCACTAAACTCCATTAAGTACGTTATGGACAGCATTTCAGCTTTTTGTTTGGAGAGAATAAAACTCTACAACTACTACTGATTGTGTTCTATCTGTAAATCAAATTTCCTTCCTTGATGGTTGTTTATTTTCTAATACCACTGAAAAAGAGTTTTGATTTCCAGTCATTTCTTAAGTTTTCATTCTTAGTTGTGAATATGTACTTACCTGCACTGAAAATGAAAGTGTACCCACTGGAGTCTGCAGAAGTGTGGGATGCTATGAGTTAACTGATCTTTTGTTGTTGTTGTTGTTTCTACAAGGAGTTTTAGAGGAAAAGGTCTGTATAACCTATTTGAATCAAATAATATATTCGAATCAAATATTTTAACTTAGTCAATATAAATAATATTCTTAAACTACTTTTGTATGTGTAATATGATCATATTTCCATAGAGATATCTTTAGAACTACACCTCTATTTATATAATAGAATAAAATATAGTAATATTTCTCCCAGATATTCCTATTCATTGACCATATGTGCATGAAAAAAAAAAAAAAAGGATTGTGTCTCAGCTTTTTTGGAAGAAAATATTTCCTTCTTCTAATTGAACTCTAAAGGAGTATTTCTGAAAACTTGATTTTGCAGTCACTGATGACAATACAGGTAAAGTGGTTATTGCCATGCCAGTTTTGGAAAGCAGATGATAACCATGGTATTTGGGTTGGCATTACTTGTCACAAAAAGATTGATTTGGATGTAAAAAGCTGAACAATTTTTAAGATTAAATTAAGTACATGACAATTTAGAATTTTTCATTTGCCTAACCTGGTCTACTAATACTAAAGACATTACTCTTCAGATTGACATATTCTGGAGAAGGAAATATAGAAGACCAAACTATCTTTTACATAGATTATGAATCAACACTGTGAGTGCTGAAAAAAGCCCTTGGGAGCTAAATATTTAGGTAAATAAACTATTAGTTTTAAGGTACTAGTATACTGTCTTTATCTTTTTCCTTGCAAACTAGCAAACTCTGATAGCCTTAAAATAAATGTTAGAACAGCCCTCAGATGACCTTCTTGATCATATTCACAGCATGCTTCCTTGATATAAAATTCAAGTTGACAGCATTGTGAATAGAGAAGTATAGCTGTAGATTCTGTGTGATTCACATGTTACCTTGCAAATGTGCTCACATTAGATTCTAGAAATAGACATTTGTATATAATGAGATAGACCCTAGTGGGCAGCAAATAAGATGAGTTTCCCAAGTGTTTGAAAAGAAAGATTTACACTTTAAAATTCAACAAACTTTGTGACAAGCAAGGGAAAATCTCCAGATTGTCTCAACATTGAGCTTCTTCTTGCCACTTAGCTGAGTAGGAGTTGGATAAGGTGTTGGAGAGCTGCAAACATGATAGGGTGCAAAAAGTAGAAATCTCTAGCTAAAAGCCGGGGTGGTCTGTCTAGCCTGAAGAGTTTAGGTGGACCATTTGCCCTAAAAGTTATTGTAATAGTTGTGGGCTATTAAGCCCCCTTTGTATACCAGCTTGTGAGCAAACTTTTAGTAAAAAAAAAAAAAAAAAAGCTATTGTAGCTCTTGTTAGATAAGATAGATATGAGAGAATTTAGATATGAGGGAAGCAGACATTATGAGAGTTATTGCTATGTTTGGTAGAGTGGAAGGACAAAAGGTTCAGAAGAACCCTCCTGAAGAGAGAATTGCTTTTGCCTGAGGTCCTTCCATTAGTTATAATGCCATTGCTGTATGAAGAGATATCTTTTACAAAATTTATCCTTATCCTTGAAGGTTCTTTGCAACCACTTTAATTCAAACACGTTTTCATTGTTTTATGGTTTTTTTGGGTTTTTTCCTATCAATTGTCCCTTAAGTTTCAATCACTGCTAAATTTAGGGCCAAATAGGAAGGGATGAGTGGAATCTGTTTGTAACAGCACTATCAGT
Source organism: Actenoides hombroni (assembly GCA_024336885.1). Classification (NCBI taxonomy): domain Eukaryota; kingdom Metazoa; phylum Chordata; class Aves; order Coraciiformes; family Alcedinidae; genus Actenoides; species Actenoides hombroni. Next base: position 10,273,859 of record WUAM01000323.1, read on the forward strand.
ACATAACTTTTTTTTTCACAATAAAAGCTAGAAATCTATTTAAAATCTACTCTGAATTTATTTTTATAACACTGCTGGAAAAAAATTTCCACAGCACAGGGACGTCTTCTGAGGGAAGCAGGATGCAGTCACAACAGAGGCTGCCTGCTGCTGTGTGCTCAGTAACAGTTTTGCTTCTAGGGAATATGCAGTTTCTAATTATGAGAGAATCCTTACTTGGCATAGGAATGACAGCCTCATCAGCTTGTTAATAAAAGCATTTATTGTCCACATTATGATGTGATGTGTTCTGGAGAAGAGCTGCCTAAAATCGTTATGGAAACTTTGTTAATAGCTCACTATAGTCTGGAAATGAAATATCTCCCTGAAAATGCTAGTCTTGGTCTGTGTTTAAGATTAGTAGGTAAGAAAATATGTAGGTTGTTTTTTCCCACTTTTTTTGTTTGTGCCTATGCTTCTAATGTGTGCATAATCAGTGAAGCATTTTAGACTGTTAGATCTTGGCCCTGTGATTTACATTAACCAAGAGGATAACTGCCACTATGGACAGCCCTACTGAAACTGGTGGAGATTTGCACAAATTACTCTGTTGTGTCCTGGGTTTAGTTGAAAAAAAAAATTACTATTTTTTTTCCCAGATGATAGTTTTATTGGGAAAATGAAATTACTGTATATTTATCAGAGTCATAATTAGCACAAAATATATTGACTCCTTGTGGTACAAATCCTAAAAAGGATGTCCAAGGCAGAAATGAAATGACCTTCAAATACCTAAAACTCAAATTTTAATATAAAAACTACTGGCTAGTACTTATTTAACTCTTCCTAAGCTTTCAAGGAGTCTTCCATTCTGACACAAAGTCCCTAGTTTCCTGAAGTGCCATATATATGATGTTATGAGTGCTCTGCTTTAGGAAGTTCAGTGCTACCATCCAGCTTAAGTCATCTTTGAATCCAGAAAGCAGATGAAGAATATGACCTGATAGGCATGTTCCACAGGTCAGACATCACATAAGAAATAGCTGGCACAGATTTCTTCCTAAAACTTAAGGGGGGAGAGGGGGGGGAGGGAGAAGGAGCATATGGATGTTCCCATCTGCATGCCTGTACATAACCCCACAGGTGTGCTGCATAATCCCGCCTTCTGATTCTTGCTTTCTGCAATATTTCTGCTGTCTATAGCCAGTCTTAAGTTTAATGTCTCCTCTTCAGAGGCAGGTTCACAGGGCTTTCTTCCTGTGGCCATGGGAATCTTCGTATCTTTCTATAGTGATGCTCTTTTCCAATGGGTAAGCACAGTGCTGTTCTATCCCTTTGGAGAAGGAATGCTTCAAGAAGTGCTTGATGCAGCTTGAATCTCCTGTGACTGCATGAAGGCATATTGCTTCCCAGGCTAGCACTCTCATTACATACAGGGGTTATGTACAAGACATGTCTATTCATCTTTTTTCATCTATGTGTCTTTGTTTATGGAATCAACTGAGTTTCTACCTTTATACATAGGTCTCTAGTTATTAAAGGGTACAGGGCCTCCTAAGCATAGCATTTTCAGTTGGCTATCTTTATTTGCTGCCTACTCTGAGAAGGGAATCTGGGCCTTTGAAATATTAATGAGATTATTTTCTTAATGACATGCAGGAGGCAATCCTCCAATTCAACTGGGAATTATGTATGTGTGCAATAGGATGGTTGAATACATTCCTTATGTATGTAAAAACCCTTCTAGCATTCATGGCAGTTTTGGAATCTTAAAGCTCAAAGTAGTGGGAGGTCATTATGAATGCACTGAGCAATCAATTTTGCTGGTATCTAGCTTGGTTGGGTTTTTTCCCTAGTAATTTGGAGCCACGCTTTTCTACATTGCCATACAAAAACTGGAGTAATTTGTGTTAAGTAAAGGCCATCTAAAGCCACAGCTGAGGGGCTTCAAATACTTCATAAAGTGCAGGACCTTTTGCTGAGATATTTTTTGATCAGAATAACTTGACAGTCATGGAAAAAAATGGACTCCTATGAGTCCTTGTTCTCAGATTTTATATTCCTTAAATTGGTAATGTCAACTGCTTTACTCCTTGTAAAACTGGTTGGTGTCATACAAGTTAGCAAAACTCTTTACTTGGTCACAGTTCAGTCAAAACAATTGCTTCCTTTGAATCCTGGCACAATTCTGGCCTTACTGAAATTGCTCAGTTTTTCCACAGACACCACTGGAAAAGGGATTCACACTTCTGTGCATTTAATCAAGCATTCAGAGAAGCTTTCTGTCATTGGATTGCTCTATTATAAAGATCTGATTAAATATTTTTTTATATATATATATTTATATATAAATATACAAATCTGATTGCATACAAAGATGTTTATAATGCATTGTAATGTGTTAGGAATATTCTAGTGTCCAAAGATTGCTTCTATATTCATAAAATTGCTAAGAGTATTAAATTCACTACTTCCAATAATCTATTTTTATTTTTCTGTATGTCTCATTTCTTCAAGGTCTTTAATCCTTGGCTACTGAATTTGAGGAAAGGAGTTGGTCTGCTAGACAGAGTTTAGTCAGCTTCTGGACAAGCCTAATATAAAACATTTCAATAATATGTCACTTGCTCTGTTCTTGTCCAGACCACAGGAATGCTGTAAGTTCTTTTAACAATGCGTAGTAAAAAGTGAAAATACCAATCCGTTGGTTTTGCCCGTGCTTATATGACATTTCAAAGCAATTCAGGAAAAGCTATCTTTTCCTTAGGCAAGTACAGCCCTTAGTGTACTGAATTTTAGGTTCATGCATCACAAGTCTAAACAGTTGGCCAACAGAGAGATCATTGATACAGTGAATTTGGTCTCCAGCTGCCCTCGAGCTGAAAGGCATATATGAGGAGACAATTTTGTCTTGAGGCAAGCTAGTGTGACAAATGAACAGACCTGGTCTCTACATGACAATTAGCATTTTCTGATCATTAGATGTATTTGCTTAAAGCTCCAGAGAGCCCTGCTGTGGCCATTTCCACACCTACAATATGAACATAATGATAACATCTTATGAAGTTCATTGTGTCTCACTGAGGAATATGACTATAAAAACACAGAAATTATGAGCAATTTATTGTAGATATTCTGCATTAAAATGACCATTTTTAGTTTGAGATATGGCCTGTACTTTGGAAACAGGCCAGTGTCAAAGCTTATAATTTTCTTCCTGCTGTTGTATTCTGACTAGCTCTAGATTTTATTTACATCTTGAATCACAAGCCTGAAATTATTTGAGGTTTCACAGTGTTGAGGTTTCTGAGTCACTTAACAGTCTTTGAGAATTTTTTGGTTTTGTTTGGATAATCACAGCTAAAATAACCCTTCTACACTATTAGAGAAGAGTTAGTGAAGTAATCTGACTGAGATGTCTCTTCCCTAGTGCTCTGAGATAGTTTCTCCTGACAAACATGCTCTTGCAAATGGTTCTGATAAGCTGAATATGTCAATGTGCTGCTCAGTGCGCACAGATCAGTAGGCAGCAGCTGTAAGTGTGCATTCATTTTTTAAAGTGTGAAGAATGTATATATTATAGAGGGAAATATGCCTGAAAATCATAACTGTCATTTCAGATTTGATATCACCCTTAGAGTCTTAAATGAAATGGTCCCTGCAAAGTTTGAATACTGAAAACTTTCATTTTAGAGGCATATATGTGCTTCTGTAATTAAAAGCCTGCCAAACTTGCTCAGAATGCCTGTTTGTGAAAAGATGGAATTTGGATATGTTTCTGAGCTGAAATGTGGCAGATAATCTTATTCCAGAAACAATTTATTCTGAAATTGAATTGAATGCATTTTTGTCAAGTCGTGATATAAGAGTTTAGATTGCATTTCGGTGCTGCTAGAGCAAGATCATTGCAAAAATGCTATAGATATTTTCCAGACAGTTATCCCTCTTTTTTTGGCACACTATATCACAACTGTCCATCATGTGGTAATACGATGTATAGAAGTTATTTATGCTTTAATGCCCAGTGTTTTACTGAAAATGTGTACAAAAGAAGAGCTGTTAAGAGAAACGACACTGCAGAAACAGTCATTTAGAGAAACGGTCCTGCAGCTTGGCATGTTCCTTTGATTTCTTTTCTGATTATATTTAGCTGTCTTAAAGCATGACAATCATGTTTTGCATATTAGAGAAGAATTAAAAATACCAGAGTAACACAGCCCACGCAATGCAGTGAAATGTGCTAATATAATCAAATTCAAATATGCCTATTCCTTAATATGTATAACAAACAATAAAAGAATTTAGCAATAAATTTGAGAATGAAGGACATTGTAGCAGAAAAAGAAATGGCACGTTACACCATCAATAAAATAAGTAAAAAGAGGAACAAAGAAGAAATTTACTTTATCACAGATATCCAAAAGCAAAGAAATTCAGTATATAGATTCACTGTCACATATTGCATTGACCAAATTTTGCCTACAACATGTAGGAATAGGAATGTAATGATAAGGATTTATTTAACTTAAGAGACCTACAGGAATGTGTTGAGACAAATCCCTACATATAGGGGACAACAGCAAAGGTGTTTACATATACAGAATCTTTTTTTTTAATTATTATTCAGCAAAGATTAATCAGCAGTAAGATTGACAGCAACTGATGATTTAATTCCTAGCTTTTTTTTGAAATGCCACAATGGGATGTGCCAACTAGTGAGGCAGTTTCTTTGGAAAGAACCTTACCATAACCCAGGAGGCATTTTTGTAGTGATGTGCGCTGCCATGACAACGCCTAGATTGAGCCATTCTGGTGCCAAGCCTGTTCTAGGCTCACAGTTGTTAACACAGGTAGAACTACAAAAGCGATAGGAAGTTTTAAGCTTGTGTTTACAGTGCTAGAGATGCCTTTGCATGTAATAATGGAGTTGCCTGTCTGGCTTTTATATATTTAAACCAAGTATTTTAGCTTTTGAGACAGATGGTAAAATCATCAATGAATCTCAGCTGTTGTGAAAAAAGTAGGGAGAGGTGGCAGCTAAAATTGTTGCATCCCAAGATCATTTCTAGGTTTATGAATGCTAACCCACTCTTTTAACTGTCCTGAGAGATAAATAAGATACCAAAGATAACACAGGATCTAAACAGCATGTGCTTACTTCAGGTTAATCTACTGCTATGCATAAAGAACATATATAGTTTCTGAACATCATAGCTTCTGAATGATGTTCAACAACTGTCCTACACACGGTAAATTATAATAGCCTGATATGGAAGAGTAGGTGAACAATACTTGGAAAATAATCAGCTTTAGGGAAAACTGACAGAGAAGAATTACTGAATGTAACAGAACCTGCACAGAAGGTTTGTAGGGTGTGTATTAACCATAAGTATATGAAGATTGACAAATCCATTCCCAAATACCTGCATTTGTCAAGCAGCAACATCATTTGTTGCAAAACCAACGGTTCTGATTTACTTACTACCAGATATCTAGTGCCTTATGACTACAGCCAGTGTTTAGGAATAGTATATTTTTTGGGCAGTTATCTATATTATATTTCACCAATTTTTATCTTTTCTATATTTGCATCAGAATGCATGGGAACATCTGAACCTATAGCTGTAATCACCTGCTTGGAAAATTGCCTTAAAAAGGCATTGGTGGGTATTTGCAAAGGCTAACTCTTTATGGTGCATCTGTGATGAATGGAAAAAGAAAAAGGGATTCTGTAGACAGTGATTCATCAGGGTCCTAACCTTTGCTGCAGTTAACAAAAAAGGGAGTCAAGATTATGTAGTTAGTGCATAGAATTAGCTACAAGATATATGTTTTCCTTTACTTATTTTTCTCACATCATGAAAGTGTGTTCCTAAATGCTTTAATTGGATGTAGACTGTTGTGCCAGGTTGCACTGCTTATGCTTTTTTTTGTGATGCTGCTGAAATAAAATACCAAATACTCAATTTTGTTAATTAATATGCAGTGAGTCACTGTGGAAATAGCTTTACATTTGAATTCCAATGATAATTTGAATTATATATGAGTTGATAATTGTTTACATTTTTAATAACTTTCAAGATTGGGTTTTTTTATGTTTTGAATTTATCCTGCTTTCCAGGATATATAGGATTTATTTTCAAATCTAACAGGACAAAAAAAAAGTATTTCCTTAACTAGAAGAAATAATTATTGTATTGCTGCCCAAATGCCACAGCTTTAATGAATGAAAGAATCTGAAAAATCTAAATCTGTGTCACAATAAGCCTGTTAATACTACTTTTCTTTAGAACACTTGTGACAACACAAAAATTAATTGGATTCATTATGAAGAATGAGAAAAGGGAGGAATGTGTGACAGCAAGTGGGTTTGCTCATAAGCTAAAGGATTTTAAGATTCTTTTCCTCAAGACATAAATGATGACAGTGCAAGATGGCTTTTTAGAGGTAATTTTATTTATTTGCTGTGTCCTACAGGGAATAAAACAAATAAAATGAAGGAAAGAAAGAGTATGCCCTTTCATGGCCACAAATTACTCATTGTTCAAAATTATTTGAGTAGTCAAAGACACAAGATTGCATACTGTTACTTGAGAAATTATCTTCTTTCATGTATTGCTGTATTCTTTTTATTTCATGTTTTTTTTTTTTTTTTTGTCTTCCTCTAGTTTGTCATCTTCAGTGTTTAAGGCAAAGGAAAAATATATTCTATTTATTCTAGTAGATAATAGAAACTTCAAGACGTATTAGAGGCAAATAAATGGGGACAGTATCAGTTTCTCATTGACTTGCTGACTTTGGTATTGATTTATACTGACTTCCTTCTGTCTGTAAAAAATCCTGAGTTATTTAATTAAATCCCACATTGGCAATTAGCAGATGTTTTGGTAACCACTTGAGAGTCACATGATTCCATCATGGCCACGTGGTTTCAAAATACACTCCCTTACCAACAAGTTCAATTTGACCTCTCTCTGCTTGAAACATGAAATGAGAGGGTGCTGGATGTACTAGACCTACTGCATGGCTTTGTTGGGGGATTTAATTTTTAAACAGACCATCAGTGCTTGCAGATATTCTAGAAATTTATCTTTAATACTTGTTTTTCTCTGCAGTTTGTATAAAAATAATTCAACAAACTGTAGTAAACTTTGATCAGCCCTTATTAGGCATATTGGAGCTGGCTTCATATCAGCAGTCAGATTACCACCAGTTGTGTGTAAACTAGCAATTTACAGGAGCTTTGCTTTGACAAGGGAATGGATTCTCTCTTTTAGGTCAGGGAAAAAAAAAAAAAAAAGCTTTTAACTTTGTGTGATAGGTTAAAATACAAAAGAACATATTGATGTTTTCTGTAGTTCTTAATATACCGCATTTCATAATACTTTATGTCTTATCCAGTGTATTACTACTGTTTCTTGCCTCTAGGTTTAGACATGCAAAGATGTGATATTCTAAATGTTTGGGAGAAAGCATTTCTAATGGAACCCCTTTTTACACATAGACCTTCTTCATCACCTTACCATAAAAGTCTTGAACCTGAATCTAGAAAATTTCCTGAAACATTGGTTTGGAAGGGTGAATAGATCAATGACTCAGATAAAACCAATAGATTAGATAAAAGGAGAATCCAGTAATTTTCTCTTTTAATCCTAGCTTTAGTTTCTATCTTAAAGAATTATATCATTTAAGCCTTGTCTTTGCTTAGTAGAAATGGTGATTTATTAAGGTCTCCAAGGACATTGAGAATTTCTGTGAAACTGAAGGTTTGTTTAGAGAGACACAAAAGTTTCCAAGATTGTTGGCAAGGAGGGTGAATTTTAGGGTATGTTGATGATTTAGCAAAAAAGAACAGTAAATCACCTGAAAATCTGAAACTACTTTTATTACACGCCTGTACAAGCCTTTCTTTGATCTTCAGTTGGAAACGCTACAGTATTCTAGGATCTGTTCTAATTAGCTGTAAAAGTCTCCTTGCATTTTGTTTTCATAGAAATATTAACCTGGCTTAGCGTCTCTATCTGAAGGCTTATTTCTCAAGATAATTTTCAAGTTGAACCTTCATTTTCCCTTGGGCAAGTCTATGATGGTACCAAGTGACTACTGATTGGATGATTTAGTTTTCCTTACCTCAGTCTGCTTCTAAGGAGTATAGTGACTCTTCCAAAATAACATACACAGCCAGTGTATTTTCCTCCATAATTCACAGAACATAGTATAAAGTGCAAGAGGAGTATATCAAGGACACTTCATTTCAGAGAAATTATTCATACACTACCTGCAGCTACAGAGTTCCAGCATAAATCTTTAAATATAACCACTTTTTTCTCAGTTTTTCTTCATTTGTTTTCATTTTTTTCTTTATTTCAGAAAGAAAATAGAAGCCTTTAGTTTACTTAAACCCAACAAATATAATGAAAAATGAAACTTAAAGTCCCTATTAGCTTAATATAACCATACAAAATAATTATAACTATAAATGACTACAAGCATTACATGTTAATTAACCTGGAATACAGCTAATCTCCATTGTCAACTAGGAAGTTGACAGTGACTTTATACCTTATCTAGAAACGAAACATAACCAAAGCTTTATTAGACATGGGGGGTTTTTTAATTAAAAAAATAAAAATAAAAATTAGCCATTTCTTATGTTGGAGCAGTTATTGATGAATTTTGAGTATGATACTTTTTTACTGTCTGTGTACCCTGGCATATATAATTAATATGTAGGCTGGGGACATAGAATCCTCTAAAAGCAGATGAAATCCAAAATTTCCTTGGCACAGCAGCTTCTGACATTTTCCAGCAATTATTTCTGCATCTCACAACTTCATCTCTAGCAGTGAATACTCAGTATATTTTTATTCTTCACTGGCTGCAGATTGCTTGGGCTTCACACAAAAGATCCAATCTTGAAGTACTTTTAGATGAAGTTCTTTTGACTGTGAGTAGTATAGGGTGACTGAGTCATTTCAGATGTGTTCCCATAGAGAAACATGGCATATCTACTTCACTGGAAGTGGAATCTAAAATAGAAAACCTGGGAACTGAGGTTAAATTGACAGTTTTTTAGAAGGAGAAAACTGAGTGATTTAATGACAGCCAAGAAGTCTATGTTTTTACTGTGGCATGCTTTATTTCTGAAATTAGTATTTTTAATCTAGCTTTGCATCATTGATTTTTATTAATTTATTTTTTGGTGGCAATATGTTGCTGTAGTTAGTACAGAGGCAGTATCAACAATGCCTTTCTGATGGCTGATCCAATTTCTTTCACTGAGCTTAGCAACTTCCTGAGCAAAGCATTTTAAAGCAACAATATAACAAATATGTTATTTAGACAGGTTCTGCTACATTTTATCTGACTACCTCAAGGGACTTTGGCTTTACTATTCTCATACTCCCGCACTCCCAGAGCTGTCATGTAATATAATGGTATTTAACAAATTACATGTGGAAACTGATTCTGCTCAAGGTCACTAAGATTTCAAACCCCATAACCTATTCTCAGTAATCCACCTGCAGTTATTACTGCCCTTCTTTAGCACTGCAGCATTAAAAAAAAAAAAAAAAAAAAAAAAAAAAGTCTTTTGAGAAAAAACAAAAAACAAACAAACAACACAAATTATTCAAGAAACTGGGAAAAGCAGTACTGTTTCCTGGGCCAGTCAAGTCCAAAGGGAACTATGCTGTTGTCCTCTCTAAATTTAGTATCAAGTAATTTAGGAAGCTAATTTAATGTCAGATGATGTCTTACTTTTATTTCGAACATATATTTTGAACAGATGGATTTTAATAGAGAATGTTACACGATCTTTAAGTCAATAGAAAAGCCCAGATTCTTTTTATTTAATTGTAAGCCTTGAACAGAGACACACAAATTAATAGCACAGTTGCTTAGCCTCCTTCTGCAGTCAATGGAGAGAAATGAGGAAGACTAACACAGCTTACTACAGGTCTACATTACTATGTCAATGTTCTCTCTTTATACTGGTTGTCTACAGAGCTCAGCATGATTTTCAGTGTATGCTATTGAGTTTTGTGGGAGAATCCACGCGTGCTGAATTTCTCACAGGATTTCAAAAGTATGTTGAGAGAAGGTCTTGTAAAACAACAATTCAATCAGTCTTCATTTATCCTCAAGTCATATACTTAGATGTTTTCTCAAACTCAATTTTCTAACTTTAATTTCCTAAATTTAAGATATCTTTTAAACTTCTTTAAATAATGTTAATACCTTGACCAGTAATCACTTCTCTCTCACATCTGTGTTTTGGACATCGGAACATTTCAGTACAAGGTATTAATTGCCAAATTAAATCAATCTTTTTCTTATGTCTCACATCAGGACTTGAATTATGTTAATTCTGGGCCATCAAAACCCCTTAGGTATTTGATTTATTACCCCTCCAGCATACAAGCACTTCTTTTTCTGGTCAGAGAGATGTTCATGTAGGCAGTCTCTCTACAGATGGTGAGATTGCAATATGTATTATAAATACAGAGAAATTATGTTAAATTGTTCTCTGGTGATTGCCAAGAAACTTATTCTTTGTAAAACCAAGTATCCTTAAATTAAGAAAAATGCAACAGTATGAGACAAGGATGATAGTGATAAAAGTCTTTGAAACTCTCTCTTCATCCACTAATGGATCTCCAAATAGGGCTTGCATATGATTCCTTTTGTGGATATTTTTCCATAAGCTTCAGTAGACATTGGATCATACCAATAGGGTTAAATCCAGTGTCCATTGAAACAAATGCAATTACGTGCCTTAAATCTAATAAGCTCTATGTCAGGCTTGTAAATTTTACAGTAGTCTGCACTATATTCTAATAGCTGTCTGAACCTAATGCCCGTAAGGCAATTGGCTGCTCACTACTCATATTTTGTCTTACATAAATGGGCAGGAGATTCAGAAATTTCAGAAGCAACAAATGTTCCTCCCTGTTTACAAAAGGTTTTGTTTTAGTAGATAAACAAGTTCTCTAAACAAGTCCCTCAGGTCATCAACACTTTGTAATGCTGAAAAAAATTTTAGAAGCATTCACTTTTCTGTAATAGAAATCAAAATATTTAAGGGTGGAAAAAAATATTTTCTTATTATTTCTTTTTTCCCTCTGAACATGAATATGTTTACTTAGCACTTCACTAAGTACTGTGAAAAACAGTGCCTGTGTACTTGTGACATTCATATATCTCATGTATTTGCTGCAAGCTCTCATGTTTCTCAGATAAGTCATGACAGGTTTTGGTATTGTTATGTATTATGCCTATTGGAAATAATAGTCCTCATCAAAAGCAAAATGCAGTGCAATATTAGACTGTTATTTCTTTATGTCAGAGTAATAACACTGTTAAGCTTTTCTGCTCACACTGCTCTATAAATTAATATTTGAAACCAGTAAGATTCAAGAGGTGGAGCTTGACATATACATATTTTACAATCTTCCATAAAACTGTTTTGGTGGTTTTTTTTCTTAATCTTACAGAAGAAATGAAATAAATTTTAGGCTCAGATTCAGATGGCTTTATACATGAAGAATAGCACTAGTTTACAGGAACAGACCTCTTGAATTTACTGCAACTAGCTTTGAAATAAGGGTAGGTTCCAGACTTCAGTCAATGTTCAAATTACATCTGAAACTAAATTATTAAGATATTCACAGCTCAGGATGTTTTTTCATACGTAATGTATCATTATTTAAAAAGAACAGATATATCTACTATTGGCTCTGGGTAGTTTTATTTTCTCTAGGAAAAAACAATGGCAAGAATTAGTCTCTTACACATTATAATCATACTCAAGAATTTATGAAAAATTACCAGGTTTTAATTTCTGTTTTTCAATCCCTGTCCCTGGTTTGTTTAACAAAGATACTTTTATTTTGACATTTAATATTAATTTGTTTAATTGTAATCTAATTAACTTTCTGTAGAATAACAAACATTAACAAAAATAAATCTTCAGTTTTTGTTAGCAAGCACTTTTTTTAAACACTCTGCAATTCAAGTGGCTTGTTTATTAAAAATAAAGGGCCCTTAATATTTCTGAATATCTATTTTAAAGACAGTTTTTATACTACACTTTGAAGGTTGAACCTTTACTGTAATCCTTGTCATAGTCTTAAAATAGCAAATAAAAATACCCCTCACACTCAAGCTTTCCCTATGGGTGAGATGTCATGAGAAACTTGTTGACTCCTGATACAATGTGACACACTCCAAATCCAAAAAGGTTTTTACATAGAAATGCCATAACTCATCATGTTAGTGTCGAGACAAGAAAAATTAAGGCATCATGAGCACGTTGGTCACCTTTTCTATTCAGTTTATGGCTCTCTTACATTGTAACAGTGGCAATGGGGAAGCTGGACACAAACTGCATAATTAATGGTTTTCTAATTTTCAGGTGGATTATGTCAATCTGTTGTGCAGTAGGAGGGAAAAGGAAGGGAAATGTCCTTGTCATGCAGAAATTTTAACTTTCTTTTTACAAGAGCATAATAAAAATGTCACTATTTAGTGATCAACAGGGCCCATGTATCCAGCGTAAAATTATTGGACAGGCTGTCATCTAAGCACTATTTCTAACATGGCTTTAGGATCCAATCGTAAGTTATTTGTAAGCTATCACTTTTAATTACTTACAAGTAGTTCTAATGAGCATGCTTCAGAAATCTGATATTTTAAGCCTTTTTCAGAAAACCTCATTAAATAGGGATTAATTTTGACATGGTTTTAAGTAAGAAATCTCAAATGATATTCATCAAATAGTCTCACCCTTGTTTGTGTAGTAGCAATAAATTTAGATGAAGTAAGATGCAGTTTGACATAACAGAGATTCATGTCTATGACACTCAGCAAAAGGAACATTTTACATATGTTTTGTACTAATGTAAATATGTATGTATAATGTGCTAAAGAATGGTAAGTGGAGACTGGACATCTTTTTTGATTGTCATAGCTTTTAGAAGATAGTGTCTTAATTTCTGTGCATGTGTATTTTGATCTACACCCATCCTGTCTAGCATGTTCATCAGCTCAAGGGCTTGGTTTAGCGTTTTCAGAAATGAGTATTAGTGAGTAAGAAGTGTTTCTAGTAAAGCCATAGTACAGGGTAGTTAGAACTTTAAACATAGAGCCACAGCGGCTGGAAAAAAGTTTTACTTAACAGAAAGTGAATGTATTGTAACATCAACATTTGAAGACCAAAGAAGCATTAAAGCTTCTTTAAACACTAAAGCTAATAACTGAGGCCAGATGAAATATTATTCCCAAGAATAAACCACTTCTGTTATTTTCTACTTTCTGATATATATTCTGTATAGTTGCTATAGCATATACAATATATATTCTACAAATTTTGTTTTTCTTTCATCTCTCTTCAAGGAGTATCTCAAGTTTTCTTTTAAAAGCCTTACTCTTTATGACTGAAAGATAACCATAGCAATTTTCTTTTATTCCACTCAAACAGGTAGGACAGCTTTCCTGAATCCAGATGAGATTTAAAAGAATAACAAAAGAGACAGGATATGCCCCATTAATCTCAATCAAGGCCTAATTTAGGGTGGTGTTCTGTGGCCAGAGAACTAAATATTTGTTCAGATGCCACAGAATTTAGCTTTTTTTCATTGGAGAATTCACCTTTTGGCTGAACTTGGAAATTAATCTGTCTTGGAAATTATTTATGTCTCCCTTGTAATCTAGATTCTGCTTATGATTATTCCTTGCTCTCCAGCCTTCCTCATAAAAAAGTGTTTGGGGATTTATAGTAGATCCCCTTCCCATTGTAAAATGGAGCTAGGCAGCAGAGAGTCTGGGAATTGGAGATGGGTAGTGCTCTAACCAGCAGCAGAGGAAGATTGGTGGGATTTTCTGCCAGGGAAATTCTACCAGCCAGAAATTGGGAAGCCTTTAAGATGAATAATTGAGGCCAGCTGAAGGTTCCCCCCTTTCTTGGCACACACATGGGAAGGGTACAGGACTGCCAGAATGACATCAGAAGTAACTCAGGAGCTGTAGACAGACTTACCAGGGAGGAAAGCATTATGATCCTATTCAGATATGGTCTGTACATTAAAAGTTCCTTACATACATATATATTAGAGAGTTTTGCAATAGCTATGAATTAATTTCTGCAGAGATCTGGCAAAGACTGTGAAGAAAAGTAATGTAAAGTATTCTGAGATTTCAGAGAGTTTCCTTGCCACAGAACATAGAGTTGCTGCATTGGACTTTGCTGTTGCAATGGATACTAAGGGTCATTCTTGCTCAGTGTAAGTTTGAATCTTTTGCCCTCTTGCTTAATTTATTAGTACTAATAAGGAATGTTTCCCAGCTGCAGCTATTGCTCACTGAATTACTGAAGTTTGAGAAGGAAGTCTTTATTCTAGTTTCAGGATGCAGGTTGTTTCAAGCAACTCTAAACTCCCATCCAAAGTTTTGGTACTACCTATCTTTTGCTTTCTTAGGAACCATATCAGTAGACAGTAACTTCGATCTACTTTCTTGCTGTGTTTATAGTATCATGATTTTGACTCATGATATGTATTTGACTGATGGTTAAAATCACATCCTCATGTCTACAAACATACATTATGGCAGCCTCTACTTTGAGACTGATTTGCACTTCAAGTGGGTTAATGGTGCATACCAGCAGATGGTGAGATTTCTGAGCACAAGGCAACATCCGATTCACTTCTGGCTCTATGTGACTCCAGACAGCATGAAAACTTAGGTCACTGCAGGAAATTTGGAATAAATCATGGAAGCCTTTCTTTGCAGGTTTGAGGGTGGGTCTTGCCTGTTCAAGAACAATAAACATTAGACTCATTGAACAAGAAAATACACAAAATGGTTTGGAAACAAGAATGTATAGTTCTTACCAAGCTCAGACTGGGTTGCTTAAGCTGTGCAGTAGGTTGCCAGACCTCCATTTCAAAGCCATTGCAATGACCATCTTTCCACTGCCTTTACATATAGCTGATGGAAATTTTTTACTCTCAATCAAGCCAGAAGATGAAGTATTCATAATGGTCTCATTAAAATATGGATTCCCTTTTCATCTGCTTTTCATCTGATCCAAAAGAAGAAAAAACAACTCAGTAAACAAACAGGACTATATTTTCTCCAGAGCAGACTGATGAAAATGTATCAGACTGTGCTGTCTGCACATTTCACTACTGCTGTCTGCTCAGCTAATTTCAGACAGTACTTGGCTCTCCAGACATTGTAGGAATGGTGATGAATAGGCAGTCTACTGCTGACCAAAAGTGTGATTTTTGTCCCCCAAAACACTGAGGTACAAAATAAATGTTGGATTTGGAGCATATTCTGAATGATATTGTGTTATAAGTGTAAGCACTTAAGAGTAATTTTAATTATGTTGATTTTCTTACTGGAAATGAAAAAGCTACATATAAAAAATTAGTTTTAGTTGTGTTACAATTTAACATTTAGATCTTTCATGTCCTGAATATGTTAATCCTTTTTCTGTACTGATGGCCCATCAGTCCTCTGTGGTTATATCTTGCTAAAATAGCTTAATCACTAAGTTATCTGAAAAATAGCGTAACTTAAAGAGTTAATAAATCTGAATCATCAGCTCAATGGAAATTGTATTAATTTTGTTTTACCTGATTTTAATAATGTGCTCAAGTGTTTTACTTGAATATTTAAAGTTCAGCGCATGCTTTGCTGAACTATGGCTTGATTGCGACTATGAGAGAATATTTTATTAAATATTCAGGTAGCTGAATTCATTAGTCTTACACGACTTTCTTGCTTGTGCTATATAGTTTAAGAGAAAGTCTTAATATTTCTGTGAGATAAATACAGCTTTTGATGGTACAGTAGTGGATTAAATCTGGTGTATGTGGTTTGCATGGCAAGGTTTTGACAGAGGGAGGGGCTACAGAGGTGGCTTCTATGAGAAGCTGCTATAAGATCCCCATGTCCTATAGAGCCAATGCCAGCCAGCTGACCAAGGCTGAGGCCATCAGTGACAGCAGTAGCACCTCTGTGTTAACATATTTAAGATGGAGGAGATAAAACTCCACAACTTGAGCCAGAGAAAGGAGTGAGAATATGTGAGAGAAACAACTCTGCAGACACCAAAGTCAGCAAAGAAGGAGCAGTGAAGGTACCCTGCATCTATCCACCTTCAGCCTATGAAGGACCCCACACCGGAGCAAGTAGGTGTGCACAAAGGATACTGTGACTGCGTGGAAAGCCTGTGCTGGAGCAGGCTTCTGGTAGGACCTGTGGACCCATGGAGAGAGGAGCCCACACTGGAGCAGGTTTGCTGGCAGGACTTGTGAACCCATGGGGGACGCACACTGGAGAGGTTTGTGAAGAACTGTAGCCCATTGGAAGGACTTTGGAGAAGCGAATGGAGAACTGTCTCTCATGGGAGAGATCCCACACTGGAGCAGAAGAAGAGTGTAAGGAGTATTCCACCTGAGGAGGAAGGAGCAGCAGAAACAACATGTGATGAACTGACCACAACCCCCATTCCCCATCTTCTTGTGCTACTGAGCGGGAAGACGTAGAGAATTCAGGAGTAAATTTAAGGCCAAGAAGAAAGGAAGGGTAGGGTGAAAGTGTTTTAAGACTTGGGTTTATTTTCTCATTACTCTACTCTAGTTTGATTGATAATAAATTAATTTCCCTAAATCAAGTCTGTTTTGCCCATGACGGCAATTGCTGAGTGATCTCTCTGTCTGTATCTCAACTCATGAACCTTTAATTCTATTTTCTCTTCTGTGTCCATCTGTGGAGAGAGTGATAGAGTGGCTTTGGTGGGCACCTGGCATCCAGCCAAGATCAACCCACCACATCTGAGGAAGGTAACTTTTCATTTTGAAAGTCTGCAGTCTGAGACTCAGTTATTTGGTTTATAATATCCTGTCTTAATATATAGGGATACATTAAAGCACGCTAGTGAGCAAAGGGAGAACAGAAAAAAAAAATCATAGAATCATAGAATAGTAGGGGTTGGAAGGGACCTAGAAAGATCATCTAGTCCAACCCACCTGCCAGAGCAGGATCACCTATATCAGATCACAGAGGAACATGTCCAGGCAAGTTTTGAATGCCTCCAGAGAAGGA
>WUAM01000323.1:10291052-10318691 GCA_024336885.1 Actenoides hombroni
CTCTCTATCCTCGGTCACCAGTGCACCCACTTCATTCAACAGCGGGCCCACATTTCCTCTAGACTTCCTTTTGCCTCAAAATGGTGAGTATATGTCAAGAACAATGCCAAAGGTCTGAAGAGAGCAATGGGAGAAATCTAGCTGTATACAAAACTCTTTTTCCTGTGTCCTAGTGAATCTGAGACATTTATATGCCTTTGGAAGATACAGCACTTTGAAGAAGCGTATGCCTTTCTTAATGAGAAGATGCAGTGGCAAAAGGTACCTGTGTTTACACCAATTAGCTGGACCTCTAATCTAATGGTCAGGGAGCAATTATGTGGGCTCCTCTTGTCCTTCCTAGTTTTTCTGATGTTCCCATAATGAAGGAGAACTGCATCAACCTGACTGCTGGTCCCATGTCCCTCCTCTGGATCAGGCTACATGGCCTTCCAGGTGCACAGGGCAGGCCTGCTGACTTGATCCATCACATCACTCCTCTATAAAATTACCACCTCTATAAGCATGCTTCCTTACGAAGTGAGTTTTCTGTGGAGAATTAAACAATCGTGTCACATGTAAGGTGTGCAATCCTTGTAGATTCAGGATTGCACAGAAGAACTGCAACAGTATTTGATTAAGGATATGAATCTTATTATACTTCTGATTTATTTTTGTGAATCATTTTTTTCTCAGCAAAACCTTTATGCCATTATCTTAAGCTAATCAGGAGTAAATTAAAGCAAAAAAATGTGAATATGAAGAGGATTAGTTATGTGGGTTGTGGAAATTATATTCATAAGTGTATAGTGTCAATTATTTAATCATGATTTCTGTTACAAAGTGAAAGGTTGGCTATATGATCTGAATTATACCAAGAAGCCTTGAATTTTGACAAATGTCACAATATCATAAAACAAAGAATACTAAATAATAGTAAGATTGACTAGGGAAAAACAGAATGTTTTGGATATAGTTTTTGCCAAGATAGTAAGAGCTGTGTTTAGTACATTTACTCTCTTCTCCATAGTTTTAATAAAAATACACAATGAATCAGATTAAGACAAAGTATTTAAGCATTCTTAAATTCATAATTATTATCATCATTATAAGGAGGAGAAAAATCTTTGTATACATTTATGTTGGGTATTTTCTGGTGAATCAACTTAGGGAGATTACATATACACAATTATCATGATTAGGCTTACAACTTTAGATGAGTTCTAGCCTTCCTCACACAAAAGACCTCTATTAAAAAGTCTTTTATAATTTTAATAACGTGTCGTGCAGCTATTTAATGATGTTTTGCTATTCTAGCTGCTCATTGAATATTTACTCCTCACTGCTTTTCATAGCTCATATTGCCAACAGCATGTTTTCTGTGTCAAACTGTTTCTGTGTGTCATTTTAGAAGGAAATATAGGCAATCCTCACAGTAGGATTTTTTGAAATATTTAGTTAAGTGGAACAGTCTATTGAACAGTCGTCTTTTTAAGGTAAGAGAAAATCAGAATTATTTTATTAGCAATATTGCAACAACTTCATTTGTATCAGACTAAAACTGCTGAAAAGTGTGATAAAAATGGAGAAACTGTGAGTAGACTGACAGAAGTGTTTGCTGAGCATACAAGCTATCATCACTGAAATTTTCTGAACAGTTCTGCTAGCTTTAGAAAAGGTTTGCTTTGTCCAGTAATAGTTGTAATATCATAAGATGTTGTACATTATTTATTTATTATAGATATTTTCTCACCTATTCCTTTGAGTCCTTAAATATTTTGACTACCGATAATACTCTTTTTCTTTTTTATTTGTTTTTTTTGCTGCTTAACCTCAACATTTGATAATTACTACAGTGTGATCTTGACTGACTGCCAGGTGCCTTCCAAGTAAAATTTAAGGTAACAAACTTTCTCAAATGCCTGAGGTCTGCTACTCCCAGTGCTGTCCCATCACAGTGCTCACTGATGGAGCCACTCAGGCTGGAGCTGGTCCTAACAGAGCAGATGAGGCAGCAGCGGGATGGGATGTTCCTCATGACATCCTTTAACATCACTACTTCTCTAAGTTCATAAATAGCCCTGATTTTTGAACTATGATATCAGGTCTGTTTCTGAGCTTTTGGAAAGAGAATGAATACTATAAATTAGATGCAAGAGGTAACTATGTATGGCTTTCTCACGTCATTTACCTTGAGGTATTTGAGTGTATCTAGAAATTGAAGCCTACTGTTTTCTTCTCACAGGAGGACTCCTTCCTTTCCTTTCCTTTATCCTGAATGAGTCTGAAATGTCATCTCTCACAGCTTGCATGCATATGATACCCAGCACAGTCATACTTCCAGATACTTGGTGGAATTTGATCTGTCATCATAGCTTGTTTGCTCACCTTTGCAATACTAGCCACTTACCATTTAGGGCCTGCTTTATCTGTGAGTATGTAGTGGAAGCAGAGCAGGAATATGCCAGGGCTCTCCCTAGTATTGCAGAGTGTCACAATAAATCTCTGTGGCCATAACAGTGCCAGGATGCCTCTGTCCAGCTCTCCTGAAAGCACAGAGTACCACAGAGAAGGGCTAGCAGAGCAGAGGGCATGGTTCCATCTGCTCAAGCACCAGCCTACAGAACAAATTGGGTCTGTGGAGGAGCAGCGTAGTGAGAGGATGAGTGCTGCCTCTGGGTAGTGTGTGAGCTCTCAGAGAGTGTCTCCTTCCCTTGTACTCGTTGCTCTGTACTGCTGCATTTGCCAAAACTTTAGAAGGAAATTCTAAATTAATGACAGGCAATGGAGGAAAACTGAAAATCAACTTAATTTGTACAATGTTTCTGCATAGTGTCTTAAGTATTCATTCAGGAAGGCCAACGCACATTATCAATAACAGTGTAGTAAGCTAAAAAATGTCACTGAGCCTGACATTCTTCTGACTCTGTTGGCACTGACACAGTAGGCTGCTGAACAGGAATTCACATTGAAGGCTTTTATATATTCCTGAATAATTAATATGAATAGATTTGGGATATAGCTAATAATTTCTGGGTGAAGATAATAAATGTTTTTTAATAATTGTTTCCCACCACTTGATTTATCAATTCTTAAAATATTGAATTGCAAATATATTACTACTTTTTAATGTGGGACTCTTTCATGACAGCTAACAGTACATTTTGTTCCTCTGTTGAGTTACATGACTTAGTGACAATCCTATTTAGTCTCGGAATTTTTTGCGTGTCCCTGTGGAATATTAAAAAGCTTTTAACTTTTAAATAATATTTATGTATATGCAGCATGCAAAGCACATCATACTGTGCACTAAGAAAATTCTTTCACCATTTTTATTGCTAGAATTCTAAAATAAATAATAGATTCATTTGTAAAATTTTTTGTAGATCTATTTAGCATAATGGTTCTGTGAATCATAAGCAAGAAATAATAATTTCAAGAATGTTATACTTACTGAAGATAAAAGAGTAGTAATGCTGTGTTATACACTAACCTCTATTTTAAAAAGCTGTCTTTAGAAAACACAGAAGAAGCTGGGGAGGAGCGAAGTTAAATAGCTATAGTGTCCCTTTCAATAATATATCCTTGACAAGTCCAAGAAAATGCATTGAGATAGAATTCAGCTCATAGAATAATTGTACCAAGGCTGTTGCTATGGTTAATTTAGTCAATGTCATTGACAGCTGATTTCTTAATAAACGCACTACCTTATACTGAATTCCTTTAAATCTGCACTACTTTTATGAATGTAAATTATCGTTCAACATCAACTAGTCTCTGCACATCTGACTGTAGAAAAATCTCATGTGAAATATATTCTATTTTTAGTGGCCATCTCCTTCCTTTACCTCTTTTGTAAATTCAGGTTTAACATGGGCATGTAGACATGATAGAACAAGCAAGAATGCAAGCCAGTTATTTTCATATTTCGTACATTCCAATTTTTCAATTCAATCAATAACCAGAGCTTTCATTGCAATGCAGTGACTGTGCTCATCTTTTCTCATATGAATAGCTTAAATTGCAAAACCACATTCGATTGGAGCAGTCATAATTGTTATACTAATTTTAAACAGCTACTCTGTGCTAGTATGCACGTTTTATTCATTCTGGAAATCATCCATTGCCTTTGAAATATATTTCTCTCTTTTACATCTTATTTTGTGATTATGCCTGTGCATACGTGTATAGTACCTGTGCATCCCTTTTGAGTATCTATTTTAACTGTTCAAGACTTTCTTAAAATAAAATAATTGTCATTTATATATTTTCAGGGTTTTTTTTTTTTGTATAATATATTTTCTATCTAAGCGAACCCTTCTGAATTTGATAACTTTAATAAGGTCCTTTTCTGATTTTGCAGTAGCTTTGTGAAAAAAAAAAAACATATGTAGGATGTTTTATCTGGAGCTGGAGCTGCTACTTCAGCTATCAAACTAATGGAACCATAATGGAACACTTACTAACAAAATTAATGGGCTGCATTCTTTTCTTTGTTACTAGATCTGTATGGCTCCATTAAGTCTGATTTTTTTCAGTTACAAGAGGAAAGAATGATGAAGGCACTAGCATTTTGCTATGTAGTTGAAAGGAATCAATCACCTTTTTTTGTATTCATGAGCTAGTTAACATATTCTTATGCCAACCTTCAGTGAGCTCTTATAAGATAAAGAGCATCTGTTGTGGTATGTTTTTATTTATAAAATAACCTATCGATTCTCAACTTAGTTTTATTCTCACATTCATAAAAGAAGGAGGTCAAGGATACTTGTTTCTTCTGCCATTGTTCATTATCCTAGATACTTCTACTAGAGGAAGTGGTTGCTCTGGGATTTTGCTGTAATCCACAGGATTTTATTTTTATTGAGCCTTTTTGCTTCTACTGCACTTGATAGTAGTTATTTCAAAGTTCAACCATGTACAGAAAATGAAATGTAATAGCAATCATGTTTACTTTCCGTTAAAGTATGGATTTTTTGAAGAGACTAATTTACTGGGAGAATTCTCTGTGAGACCATTTTACACCTACAATCTAATATCAAATCCCAGTGCACAACCTTTCTTAAAGACAAGCAATCTAATTTGACACAGATAGCTATCCCATGCTGTATCTTTTTGTTAGTATTATAGCAAAACACTGTATAGTTGCTTAAATGTTTCTATCCCAAGGTTTTCTTTGAGACTTTGGAGGGTGAGATATTCTAGAGTTTTTTCACTCCTTTCTCATTAGCTTGGTCCCTTTACAGACAATTTTCAACCTCCATGCAAATTTGATATTCCTAATCTTTCGGAATTTCAGTATAGTTAAAATACAACAAATTGGCTAATAGGATATAGGTAGCAGATCTGAGAAAAGTCCTTTAAAGCTATAGGTCTGCTCATATGGTGGCATCTGTAAATCACCCAGGATTTTTCCATATTAGAGAATTTTTTACCTAATGAGTATTGGCACCTTTCAGAGCCTCTGTGGGGAGTAGCAAGTATCCAGACAGCAAAATATAGTCTGAATAGACAGCTACTGCTACAGAATTACTTCTTTCATCCCCAACAATTTTGTGGTATGAAACAAGAAACTTGAAAAGAAAAATTTGAATACAGTTGATGTTCTATAGTGCTGAGCATGTGAAAGGCTTCTTTGCTAACTTGCATATAACCCCCCCAAAAAAATGTAATAAGAATATATTACTTCAGAGAATAGAAAAAAAAATGTGAAACACTGTGATTGTTTTTATTGTTTTATCTCTTTTTGTTTTAAGAGAATTTTAATTTTCTGTGTTTGCATGTTTATCATTGGGAAATGTATTTGGAAGGCCTGTGCAGTATTATTAGAAAATAATTCAGCTTAAAAAACTAAAGCAGGCTCTTCAAACCAGTGACTGATATATGCCTTTAAAATTGCAATTTTCTGACTGTTCATGAAATTTCTCAAAAGAAATTCAAAAAGAATTTAAAAAGAAATATTAAGTGAGGAAAAGAAAGATAACCTTTCTCTATTTTGCACCATTTAAGACAGTTTATGCAGTTTCAATTAGAAAACCAGCAGTAACATAATGTTGTAGTCAAAAATTTGTTGTGAGAAAAAAAGTAAACCTACCTGATACAGGAAACTCCCAATTCACAGCAGCCCTAATATCATAACTATTTACAGTATTTTACTTCAATTGTTAATATGGTTAGTCCAGTTACACTGACATTACAATTCACATTCCGAATTATCAAATAAAAGCCCAATAAGTCTCAGTAAAACACAGTTTTAAAATGCCACAGAAACACTTTCAAGCATCTGCACTTTCCTTAGTGTTTATGCTGTCCTTTTAGGTCCTAAGGTTGGCAGCACTCATCCTCCTTAAAAAGAAGGGAAAATGGTGGTTTACTGAGTTGTCATCATGAATTCTTCACTAGGAGTATTGTGATTCTGACAGTTTCTTCCTCCTCATTGTCACTACCACTTGGGGCTAATTTAGCACATTTTCTAACATATTTATTTGCCTTGTTCCTTATTGATTGGCAACATCACTTTTTATCTGTATTTATTATAGATTGTGTTTTACACATTAGTACATTCCTTGCTCTTCTGCAGTTTTGTTTTTTTTTATCTTTACTATCCTTAAAACCTTTTTGTGCAGCTCAATAGTATTTTTTTTAATGACCATTGCTAGCTTTTTAATAAGCCTGTCTTTATTATCCCATGTGTATAGTTCTGTAAAATACATATATATATTCCACTGTACACAGAATAATTACTTCTTACTGTATATGTAAAAAGGCAAGGAAAGTTCAGACAAAGTCTGAGAAATTAATCTTGAGGCTTTGAATAGTTCATACAAGGGCTACAGCTTGTTACTAGCAATGTCAATACTGGCTTACAAGGCTACAGTAAAAGCTGAACTAATAGTCTTGTGGGGTTTTTTTGTCTTTTTTGTCTTATTACTTTTAATTATCAAACAGTACTTAGGAAGTCTAACTTTAGAAAAAGTTGTAAATGCCTCTGGTTCTGCATTGCTGTTTCTCAGGTCATATTCAATGGTGCTGCACTTGCTTATTTTATGTTACTACAGAATTAGAAATCTTGGCTGCTTAAGCTAGAACAAAATCACCAAAGGCTGAAGGTAAAAAGCAACAAAGAAAAATTTGTGGGAAATGCTCCTAAGGTAAAGTGAACTCACAGCCAGTATCTGAATTTAGCAGGCTGGGTAGTTTTTCTGAGAAAGCTGAGGATACTCTTGTTAGGGTGACAACCTTATCTGGACTTTGTCTTTTCTTGAAATCCAAACTGAAGACCTGGATTTCCATAGAAATTTTGGTGTGCACCACTGTATGCTACATCTATACAGAACTTTTGCACAGTCTGAATGCTGCTTTTCCTATTGTGACTTGGGATTAGAAAAGACATCATGCTAAGAGACAGTGAAGGTGTCAAATGGCAAACGGACAAGAAAAGGTGGAGAGTACAGTCTGTAAATCAATGACTATTTTAAAATACCATATTTTGGTACTGGAAGAAGTGATAGTAACAGAAGTCTCTATACTAATAAAGGTGCATTTACTCCAACTTATTAGGACAGAATGAGCAAGATAGCTGTAAATACCATTGCAGATAGCACTGTCAAACTTAGGCTTATCTTCCCCTAACGCAGTGCCAAAACTAGTCAGTCTCCATACAACTAACATGCTAACAACAAGCAGACTCTGAGGAAATATGCTTTTATCACAGTAACAGTGTCAAAACAGTATTATTCATTGAAAACTTATTTCGAAGATAAAATTGCTGTGTTAACAGAATGATTTTTCAGTTTTTCAATTAAATACTCAAAGATTTTTTTTAAAAGTAGAACTAATGCCTAAACAGCTCAGGTTAGGGAGAATAACATGAATTCAATTCAACATAGTGTCTGTTGTTGCCACAGCAGAAAAATAAATAGATCATAATGTAGAAATAAAAAATCACCTATTTAGATTGCTGGCATGTGTTACTCATGCCTGTAAGTGAAACGTTCCTCAAATATTTTGTGCCTGTAAAGTACTGATTTTTCTTATAGTTTAGACAGTGTTTCAAGCAGATATACTTATTTTCTTTAGTTAAGAAGGTAAATAATGTCTGTAAGGGAACTGACTAATCTTTTTAATAGATTATTTCAGTATTTCACTGTTACAACAGAAAGTGTAGCCTTTCAGTTCACCCTTTGTCTGTATCTAACCTTGATGAGGGTATAAACCCATTAACAAGGGCACATTATTTTCTGCACACAATTCTGTTCTTCCTCAGTGAAATTCATGGCTGCTGTGGTAACTATATAATAATAATAATAATAATAATAATAATAATAATAATAATAATAATAATAGGCAATGGACAAAATTTATTAAGGTTGTTTGCAGAAGTCAAACATCAAGGTGCTTTTAAAGAGAGCCTGTAAGATATCCTAAAAGAAGCCTTATAGCATCAGTGTCATTTGTTAGTTTTTATTTAGTAAAGACTTTCATCACCCAACAATACCCGTTTCTCCTTTTTTAACACTAGTCATGTTGTCCTGTAAATCAGCTTTATAGGAAGGATAGTTCTTTATTAGTTTCAAGTTAGAGGATGGTCAGTAGAAGTAATCCTCTGGGCAAAGTTATTCCTAGCCTCAGCTTCAAACAAGTTTTCATTCATGTATTATATTCTCAGCCTTCATGCAGACCTCCTACTGACATCAGTAACAAGCAATGCACTGAGAAAAACACAGTGCTTTGAAAATGAGGTGTTACTTGTGTTTGAGAAGAGTATTTTAACATTTTTATCTTTACTAATGTTATCACATTTTATATGCAGTGGTGGGATTTGCTGTGGTTTTATATTTTGGCACCGGCGTATAATATGTGTGCCATCATGCTGTATACTCAGGGAACAAATCCCCATGGTAATATTACATTTGCAGACCACTTTATAGGATAATTAAGGTAAAGGATATGAATTCAATAAATATCCAACAAGCTACATGGAACTGTATCAAGACTTTAAAAAATGTAACTAAATCCCATCAAAAAAGATTTGTCACCAGGAAGCCTATCCTTTGCTAAAATGTAGCAAAAAACCTGCAGTGGATCTGGGAAACAAGTGATCCCTGCAAGGAATTAAACAAATGCAATATGATGCTAGACTTCAATTTTGGTGATCTACTTCAGATTCTTTTAGACATCATGGGTTATTAAGTAACCAAATTATATTCAAGTAATTCAACACCTGCTTCATCAAGCTACAGAATATGGAATTAGATATAGACCACTTCAGCTTCACTGATTTGATTATGTAGTAGAGAGAGTCTGGTGAATATATATTAATCCTATGAAATTAAATCAAGAAAATTAGCTGAAGATATTCCTAGGGGCCTATTTGTGTCTATTTGCATAAAATGCTGAATTACCTGTTCACTGAAATAACTTTTTTGTGTGTATGTGGTGAGAAATGGAATGGAAAGGAAGAACTGAGTTTACATAAAAATTTAAGCAGGAATGTATGGGTTCAAAACAGAAATACATTTAACTCCTGGTTCTGACAACAGCCAATACCGTATCATTAGAGCATAAGAACAAAAGAAGTATATAATTTTTCCCCTGATGTTTCCTAATGTGGAGTATAGAGACTACACTGTAACTTTGTTTATGTTCAATTATGTGTGATGTACTTTGCTTCTATTACTATTTACTGAACCAGTTTGTTATTCTTTTCTGGTCTCTTCAGTATCCTGTATAATGTATGCAAGGATGATGTAATCATGCACACTCTGAAGAAGAATTTCCTTTTTATTGACTTTAAAAATTCTTTAAGACAATGTCATCTCATTTTTCCTCACTCTTATGAGAAATAACATAATAGGCAAATAAAGCCTATGTGTTCTTTACCCATGCCATTCATAATTTTATAGACCTCTGACCCTATTGTCTCTTTAGGAGACCAAAATATTTCATCTTTTCATGTATAGAGACGTCCAGTATTTCTAACCATGTTTTTGTCCTGTTTGTAACTTTTCTATTAGCAGATTCTTTAGAGTTGGTGGGAAGATCATTACTTGCTCTTGTCTCCAGAAGAAGTCTAAACAAATAATTTACAATGCAGAAGTCTATCCTGCAGGCTTTTAAAATTAAGTGAAATTAACTCCATACCAAACTCTAATTTCAATGTTAAGTACGGGCACTGAAGGACTTATTATTTCAATCTGAAAATTTGACTGTTCTATTCTCTGTTATTCTTAGTATAGCCATTTTATACCATATTTGCAAAAAGCCTCATCTGTAATTTTCTTAATATTTTCTAAGCAATTAAGTTTCCTAAACTATGCAATCTATAAAATGAAGTTTTGAAGGACAGTGATAAATAGAAATCACAGCATGTTCAGAAAATCCACTATCCTAATCCTGTGGTTAGTGTACATAGCTCAAATCTGAGACACATATTCTGTTTACCTTTTTCAGACTAGATACTTGAACCTTGTTCAGCTGTACCCAGAATAACTAAAAAAAAAAAAAAAAAAGCTTCAGGTGTATTACAGAATGCCTTACCTGTTTTGACCAACTGTTTTTCTTGAACCTCAAAAAACCAGTCCTAGTTCATGTTTGTTATAGTCAGTGCAGTTCAGCAAGCTAGTTTGAGTTCCACAAAATGTTTTATCAAAAAAAAAAAAAATATATAAATTGTCACTGAAGCAGTTTTTCTTCTCATCACTTGCATGAGACACTCATGCATGCAAAGATCTCTGCTTTGTATTCTCTCATTCAACAAATCATCATGTGTTTTGTATTTTCCACATTTTATTTAATAATCTCTCTGGTTCATATTTTGGTTATAGGTTTCTCTTGGACTTCTACATGCTCGAGCTACTTATATCCTCTGGCCTCCACAGCGCTGGCAGAAGTTACAGCCAATGCTACCTCCAGAGCGCAAACCACTCCAAAGAGAGAAAGAGTAAAATAAATATTCTGACAGAAAAATGCTGAAGTTTAACCAGGAAGAGTTGCAGTGCTTATAGCATCACCTGTAAGAGCTTTGCCAAGGGTACTTTAATATCAGGTACCATATTAGCAAATACATGAGACATCTTCATCTTAAAATGCCAAATTAAGTGTAAAGGGTTTTTGTTTTGTTTTGTTTTGTTGTTTGTTGGGTTTTTAAAATCTCAAACAGTAGTGCATTGTGCATTATTTTGGTTGGAAATAAATGGTTGTAGAAGGTTTGAATATTCAGTATTTGTGGGAGCAGTAAAAAGCTTGATTTGTTATATCTGTACCTGTGTGTCTCTGGATAAGAGATTATAAAATCATTCAATAAAATATTTTAGTCTTTTACATTCAGCTTGTTTCTTTAGTAACTGAATGAAACCTTTATTATTGTCATTGATTGAATATGAAAAAATCACCAGACATATAATATGCTTTGGATTGTCCTATAATTTCTAATACCAAAGAATCAATACTTCTGTAGCTGTAAAGTTAATCATATATGTCATAAATTATTTTCAAAATGCTGAGTTTTTTTCTTTTAATGCAGCTTGTGTTTATTATTAAACTGAGTACATATTACTTCTTTTTAATTTATCTTTCGAGAGTGTTTTATATAAACATTCTTTGTATATCTTGCTGCAGTAACTATTTGGTCAGAATATACAAAATATACTGCAGTACCTGAGGGCAATGTTTCATTCATTTCTCAAGTACAGTAAATCATTGATATTGATTGCCACATTTTTTTGAAACAGTGTAATTAAATTTTGATTACTATACAATTAATAGTCTGGATATTCAGTAAAGCTTCTGCACACATTATAAGTGAACAGACACATTAATGAGCCAGCTTATTTTCATATTTATTGAATTTTACTTCAGATAGGACAGTACTTTAAAAATTTAACAAATCATACAAAGAATCTTTAAACATTTCAGATAAAATCATGCAATTATCAGAACTTCAGACAAGATGAAATTAAGTCTATGGCTCTTTGAATACACACGTCTGCATATCAGTTAGATGACAGGCTTAATCAATGCGAAAACTCCCTATTACTCTCTAACCTTCTTAAATGCTCCAGCTCTGTAGACTCTCTGAACACATTGCTGTCTATGTGTGTGGCATGATCTTTCTTTGTTCCTAAAAGCTGTTCCATATGTCTCTGAACTCATCTTAGTTAAAACTAATGCAGTTTGTTTGAGTGTTAATTGCAGTACATTCACAATTATTTTGATGGGCATAGCGTGATAGAAAATAGTGGTGTGCAATCTTTTTTTTTTCTTTTTTTCTTTTTAATTAAGAAAATTGAAATGAGGTCAAGAAATTTACTGCAGTGATAATAAATTTGGTGAGAAAGATACAAACACTTAACTATGAAAAGACAAAGAGACAAACATAAAAAGAAGGGGAACAAACCCAGATGAGATCAGCTACATTTCTCTTGCTTGTTCACATCTTCATTTCCCTTCCAACCACTAGTTCAGTTCCTCCCTTCTCTTCCTCCTCCTCTTGAGTATCAGCAGGGCAGAAATTCTTACATATATTGATGAGCTAGAAAATTTGGCTGTCTGTTCTTATTCATATTTGGTTGTCTGTTCTTGCTATGTATTCTGCAAAACTATTGCTAGAGAGTTATCAACAAAAACAAAGGCATTTGTTCATCAGTTATTATCTTAATTATATTTTTCTGTTCATGTTGTTGAAAGATACAGCCAAATGTGTCTGCATCAGCTACATTTCCAGAAAGATTCTTTGAAGTTCCTTAGGACTTCAGACCTTGTTTTCCAATGGAGAAGAAGGATCCAGAAATTTGTGAGCATAAAATTACAGATGAGGTAAAACGAAAGACTGTATGCAAGCTCTTAGGGAGTGCCAGATCTTGCAGCCCAACAGAGGCAAGGCTGATGCAGCTCCATCTCCCCAGGTCCATCCAGCAGCAATGCCAATCATGCTTTCTCCCTGGGCACACAGGTACACAGAGGTGTACACAAACACACACACACACACACACTGCTACAGCCATATACATATAACTGGCCACACATGTCAACACAGGCAAATCCACTCACCCTGTTCCTCTCACTGGCTGATCAGGATGAAAATAAGTGGAAAATATATGCAAATATATACCCATGGCTGCCTCCAACATCAGACAAACATTTTGCCCAGTATACAGAATCCTAGTTTCCTCATTTGCTGGCACCTGGACAAATAAGCACACAGAAACTCTCTGGTGGATCCCTCCAAGCTAAGACATCAGTCCATCCAGTAGCTGGAGCTGGATCATCACTCTCCCCGTGCACACACGTACATAAAAATGGGTCTCCCCGTCGAGCCACAGTCTCGGCATCTGTCTAGGACCCCATGGTGCCTCTGGTAGTCAAAGCCATCTGTGGTCTCACCTCTAGGGATACCCTCACTGCACCCTCCAGGCCATGTGCCCCACTCACCAGCTGATCTGGCTTGGTCCTGGCCAGTGTCATTCACTGATAGTGCACTTTCATTGCACCCCGTACTGGCACCACAGGCACTCTGGCCCACCCAAGCCACTGGCACTCAGACACCCTCCCTGCCACATTCACACAAACCAGGGAGCTCTGCACACAGGAAAATCACTAGAAATTGAGTTTCATGAGATGAGACAGACTACAGTGATTAGGCTCAGGTGTCAACAGGCTAGCACCTGTTTATGTGCGATCTGCTCTTTCCATACCTTTCTCTCTCTGTTTTTCGACATTTGCTCTTCCCCAAACCAACCTCATTTCCCTGACTTTGGTCCCTTAAACATCCCACAACAAATCTTGTGCAGTACTGACATGCTTTTCCCTGCACCTGTCAGCAAACCCCATACCCCTGAGCAGTGTCATGTCTGTGGGGCAACCCACAGAGCCTACTCACTGACTCCTGGTGTTGGCTGTCCCTGTGGAGCTGGTGCAGGGGCTCATGCCTCTGAGTGGATTATTGAGGTTCCCTGCCACCATCATGCTACTGTGCTCCTTCATGTCTGTGAGGATGAGAATTTCACAGTCTGCTGACTCCTGTAATAGCCACAAAGGAGCTAAGTCACAGTATTATTTGGCTTCCCTCAGCTGCCATTGCTCCTCGGGGTCCTTTGTGTGGAGATGAGGTCTTTGTCATAAACTCATACCTTACACAAACTATGACAGTTTAAATGTCCCAAGTATTCAACTGTGACATGCCTTGAGGAATATTTATTCATCTACATTTGTATACATATATTTTGAAATATAAATGAATGTATATGGATGTATATGATATACATTGTGGAATTTTGGAATAGAGAATATGTTTATTAAGTTTGAAGATGTCATGATGGTTGTAAAGACTGCCATCATTTTGTAGAATGGTAGTAGCCTGCAGTGATCTGATTTCAATAATGATGATCAGGGAGTCTGGTGGAATAATTCTTCATACACATACGGGATTAAGTTAAAAGAAAATATAAAAATTATAGTGGATTGCAGTTGAGCATGAATCAACAATATGCTGTTGTGAATAAGGAAGCCAGCCCACTTTGTAAACAGCAGTACAGACTGTAAGCAGAGGAAGCAATACACCTGCTTCATCCATCTATGGTATGATTTTAGGCACCAGGTTCAAAAAAACCAAAAATGAGGTACAATTGGAGTCTTTAGAGAGAAACAAAAAAAAGTGAAGAGACACCAAAAAAATATGACCTATGAGAAATGTTGGAAGAACTTGGGTTTATGATTTAGTCTGGAAAGTGTGAGGCACAGTCTTGAAAATCATGAAAGATTAAAGTGGAAGAGAATCATAGGTTCTCCAAGTCCATCATGTACAGGAGAAGAAATGTACAATGCAACAATAAGACTAACAGTATTACAGTAGCCTCATGTACCACTTTCTTGTAATAAGCATCCAAGGAACCTTATTCCTGTAATAAGAGCTCTTTTACTGCATATTTTCATCAGATTAATGTGCATGACATTTTGCACCATCACATATTTTAGTGAATGGAAATAGCTCAATGACATCATAATCATTTGAGTAAGATAACAGATCATTCAGTATCCAGAGCACGAAAAGCAAACCCATATTGTGAAAGTAGAAAGGACCAAGCAGCAGCAATAACACACAACCACATATTTAAAGATGTTATTATTTTATTAATATTATAATATATTTGATTTCCAACCTTCAGATGAGAAACACATAATGAGAAGCCTGTTCTGGCAGTAATGAAATCAGTGGCAAAATTCTCATGATAAGCCAGAAGCTGGTTTATGTCACTGCACCTCAAGAGACTTACAAGCAGAACATTACACAGAAAATATAGCCAATAATCAAACTATGTCACCATCCAAATATCTTCTTGATTGGAATTTATTAAGAGTGTTATTGGATGAGTGGCTTACCTTTGGATGATTTAGTAACTAAAAACCTGAAGTTGTAGAATATTTAAATGATACAGCAGCTGTATCTTAATGTCATATTATCCTGATCATACAGTGACAAAAACGTTAGTTTAAAAAATCATTTAATTTGTGATAGCTTGTTGGAACTATATCAATGCACCATATCATATACTGTCTTCCTCATCCCACTCACAAATGTTTCAGCATTTTATTTAACATCTAACCTTTTCTCATATCCTTCTATTAAATGTCAAAATTGAATTTTACATCCTTTGGGAGGTAAAATGTACCAGCTTCATATTTTTTTGCCTTCAATTTCTTTCAATTTCAATTAAGAAATTAAACATATAACAGCATTTTTTAGCACTCCCTATAGTTTTGTCCATTTGATTAAAAGGGTTAATCACACAAATGGTCCTGAGTTTTCTGTAGGACTGTACTTAACTTTTTAACCTACTTTTGATGAGCCTGTAATTAAAGAAATACATTTCCTTTATTCTCCTGCATTCTTCCCTCATTATGAGTGAATGGTTTCTGAATCTGTCATGAACTATCTTAAGGGTTCAGATAAGTAGTCCATTTGTCCAGTAACCTATTCCTGACAGAGGTCATTAAATTATACATCCTATAATGAAGAGTTTGGAATAACCTGCCATAAGGGAAATTACTTTCCAACCTCAGGCAGTTAATGTTAGTGTTATGCCCTGAGGCATGGAAGTTTAAACTGCTTACTTATCTTACATCCTTTCTAATGTAATTGAATGTTCTCATTATCTATACAAATGTTTAATGCTCACTTCAACAGCAACATCTGAAAAGTCTCCATTTGTAAACAGCAAATAGCCCAGTAAAGTCTGAAGTTTTTAGACCTTAGCTCCTGTTTACTTGTGCTATCCCCTATGATAGGGATATCTAATATAAGATATAAACCTTCTTAAAGAATATCCACAATGAGAACTTTTTGCAAGAAGTCTGGCAGAATCTATAAAAGCTTTACTTAACACCTAGTAGTGAGGTCAGCTGATTATTAAGACTTTATTTTCAGTGAAAATTGTTAAGTGTCCAAAGTGAAAGAACAATTATGTCTAAGAACAGAAGCAAGGTAAAGCGTGAAACAGAGATGCTCACAAATACTGACAAAAATTATGACTAAGAATTAAACCTTCCACTTATAGGCTTTAAACAAAATGCCTTGGACTATATTTCAGCAATTATCAAGATGATTCTTCCTCCTGCCAGAGGTCTACTGTGACAGAGGGTAAACGGAAAAGCCATACTGTGATCTTTCAAGTACTTCTGCATGAAAACCATGTGTTAAGGGTATTATCTTCTCACATTGTTATAATAATAAAAAGGTATCTTCTGTGCCTGAAGTCTGGAGAACAGTTGGGATAAAATGAATTTCTCATCTCTCTTTTTTTTTTTAATCATCCATATCAGGTGTTAGCTGACATAAAGTGTTGAGTAAACAGCAGACTAACACTCTCTGACAATAAAAATGTGTATTTTCTCTCCTGAAGGATGATAATAATTATCCATTGCAGATGGTCCTGCCCTACAAGCAGAAAAAAACCCTCAGTGTTTATAGTAGGATCCAGAATATAAAAGTACTTTTTAGGGCTACTTCATGCAGAAGGAATACCAAATCCTCCATAAAACTTCTAAGCCCTGATTCACTTACCAATCTTCAGCCATTTAACTGAGGCTGTACTCATCCTCAGGGCCCTACTTAATAGGTCTTTAAAGACAGGTCCCTTCAGAGCATGGCACAGGACTTAGGTGAGTTGACTCACTCTCTGTAGATTCTAGTCTCTTTTCAGTGACTTGGAAAGAGCTTTCAGTTGCCTCAGTTAAGTTCCATGAATCTGACCCTCGATTTTGTAATGTAATTTGGTACTTTGCACAACAGATTGCTATCAAAAAAATTAGATAAGTCAAAATCAAGGCCAAATTTTGTCCTAGTTCTGCTTGAATTTTATTACATAGATTATGTTTGAACTTCCCTTTGATCCCACAAAATTATGTAGATGCAGGTTTCCCCATGTACTGATTTATTTCTTGATAGATTGTTCATATTTGGAGACAATGACTTTAAGATTTAAAAAAAAAAATAAAAAAAAAAATCCACCAAACCCGATGTCTATTTTTCACAGAAATGTTAAAGAGAAGATTTAGATATCTTGCTTTAACTTACATATATCATCCAGATTATACAGAATTCTGTTGGTTATATCACATTTTACACAAAGAAAACATCTGAATAACATCAGTCTACAGGTGAGTTAAAAAGTTCACAGTCCAGGCAACTTGTGTTAGCTCTTTTGTGGATAGTGTTAGCTTTTCATTAAGCGATTCCATTCATAGTGCCTACATCTACTGGCAGTTTTATGTGAGCAAATGGAACAATATGTACTTTTAAAATTTCTTATATATTCACAGAAAAAAAAATCAAAATATTTGTGCTGGATCTTAACAAGTAAGTAAAAGATTTAATTATATGTTTTGGTTTTTATTTTAATCCATGCTAAACACAGTAGTACCTAGTAAAATGAGTTTCTGTTCTTTCTCTACAGTTGGTTAAACTTACTTGGATTGTCCTATGGCACAATTCCAAATCCAACACTGAGTCCTCAGTAACTGGGTCCCAAGCATGAAAGGGCCTGTTCTTCAGGTGTTGACTTTTTAATGCTTTTTGAAAAACAGTTTTTTCTTCTTTTAAGGCATCTGAAATGAAATGCTTGACTTGCAAAATCACTACAAGGGTGTGATAGTAATCTTGAACATTATTTGCTTTCTTGCTAACTGGATAAAAGAATAAAATTATTTCCTCTACCTTTTCTCTATTAATAAGCTGTACTTGAAACAGACCCTTCTTAGAGGCAGGCAGATGGAAAATTTAAAAAAACCCAAACCACTGAAAGCTTCTGATGGGATTTTCTAAAAATACTTAAATGCATAAGCAAATGCATTACCTTGATTGAAAGTTAATGGAACTTTTACCCTAAATCATTTTGGGATAAATCCAAAGAGTGATTTAGGCATCCAGCAGTCAGCACAAGTTCTTTAACCTATCATTTAGGCACGGTGAGACTAATCTCTGTTGCACGTTTGTTTCTCCCTTTTCCTCTCTCTCTCACACAAACACACACAGAGTACTTAATCCTGAAGGTATGAAAAGCTATGTCCACAAAAGGTTTCAGAAGCTACACTACTTCTGTAGTGAATTAACATCTTCAGTCTGAATACCCACATTCCCTATAAAAGTAAGAAAAATCAGCTAAAGAAGAATGAGATTTCCAAAGTACACTGAACAAGGCAATGTCCAAATTGTCTAAAGGTAGGAAAGTCAGTCTCTAAAATTGCATCAATCCTAGTAAATTAAAAGTGCCTGGGCATAGTGATTGGGCATAGTTTTGTCTCAGGAAAATAAGTACTTTTTCAAGCAACACCCAGAGTTCAGGAGTTTACATGGGGGCATTCTCAGGATCAATTTGAATGCAGTGACCCTACTTCAGAAAATAATAACCTATTTAATAGTATCAATACAGGCCATTGGTATCAACAACAGAGAATGAATAGATCTACACACATTTCATTTACTTACATGGATATAACATAAGGCAGTTAGTAGCCATTGTTCTTCTGGGATATAGACTCTTCTCTGTTCTCTGCACTGGAATCAGTTGCTAAATACAGCTGTTTTCCATGCTTCCTACTCATGTTCCAGTTTTTCTTTGTTAGACTATTGGTCTAGTTTGCAGAAAAGACAGCATCAGCTCCACAGGAGGGATGTGAATTTGCATGGTCCAGAAAAACAATGTAATCTTTTGCATTTTAAGAGAAACTTTTTTTCATGGGTTTCACAAAGGTCTTGGATTTTTGGTCTAGATGATCTGTACATTTGATCCTGTCTTCGTACCACCATCTTTTGCCCTTGCAGTGTCTTGCTGCTCTGAGATGTTGCTCAGTAAAAGTATCTCCTTTTTTTTTTTTTTCCTTTTTTTCTCAAGAATTTCCTTAATCTCTGCACTTTAAAAAATCAGTATGGAATGCTTTCCAGTGAGCATTTCCTTAGAGATTCTATTACATAGTCCTTACTTTTCCTTCACAACTTCCTTTCAAATTGTCATTCCTCAGGTTTACAGAGACAAAGCCCTTTCTAGTCTCTGATCTATGTGTTTGCAGGTTTTACCAACCTGCTCTGAGAATCTTACCCTCCCTCCTTTGGGGTTATTTTTCTCTTTTCTCTTCCTTAGAGAACATGCAAACCTAGCAAAACCCAAACAAAACAAAACAGACATCACAGCAAACCAACAAATGAACCCCCTCCCCCCCAAAAAAAACCCCAAACCTACAGTTCTAGCCTGGATGTATCTGCAGAGAGGAGCAATGCACATGACTTTAATAAAAGGCAGCCTCTGCCCACTGTTACCTCAGGTTCTCTGACCTCTGCCACACATTATCATGAACAGTGAGTGTCTCTGCAGCTTCCTTTATCAGCAGTGCCAGCAACAACCTTGAAGTAAAAGCTGAAATGGCTTTGAAGCCTTGTCAATGTTGCTTTAAAAAATCAGTAAATAATTAGAGAAAGATAAACTATTTATGACATTATGCACTCATACAAGATAGAGATGGAAGACAGCCTTGGCCAAGTGAGCAATTCTGCAATTTTCCCACAGACTGTGGTGAAACACAATGCCTGTTTGTCCCACAGATTCATAAATTGACTGTACCTGAATAACAGACCAGGATCCTTCTTTCCCCCTCAGTGCTAAGTAATACAGGGCTTGTCATGGTTGCTGGGGGCAGCTCCCTGAAGTGAATGTAATATGAAACATGTCAAAGTCCTGGAATTTATAATTTTTTATATAACATTTTAAAAAACTTATTGTGTGCTGCCTAGTTTATATCTGAAGCATAAACACATCCATTCAGAATGGAAATATAAAAATATATATAATTTAAATTAGCATATAGATTCAAACTCTTTAATTATAGACTGCAAAGTTTAAAATTATAGATAATTAATTAAGAAAGACGTGTTCAGCACTGATGCCACTCCAGCTCCTTAAACATCAGCCAATTAAGGAAATTGAAGAAACTGAACTGATGAATAGTGTTTATTTACTATAATATGCCCTTAAGCTTACGAACGAGTTCAAATACACATTTTACTCATTTCTGTCTGCATGGATGAAAGGTGCCTATATGAATAAAACTAATTAGTTACCAAGGGAAAAATCTACACTGTTAGGTTGCAATCAAAATTGATGGGCCTCATTGAAGGTTTAGCATATTACAAGAGCTGCCAATTCTTGAAAAGGAATAGGATCGTTCCCTTAATTAATGCAGATAGTTAATATTCTGTTTAGAGAGAAAAAGCTGCAATGATAGAAAAGAGAAGCTTTTCTTGACATAAGAAAAATACAGATATTTATGACAAATCACAGACATGTCTTTTGACCTATTTAGTTTTATAAGATTCCAGTTTTACAGAATTTTAGTCATTGTTACGCATATTCAAGAAATCATTATTTTATAGCCACAGAATATAAAACAGGTAAGAACTCATTCTTTTCCTGAGTTTCATTTATAAATTCCTATGTCTGTGTCACCAAGGGAGATACATATATGAAATTTCATATATTTAGCTCTGGTTTAATGTTATCAGAAAATAATGATACTATAAATGCAATTATATTTAGGTAAATTATCTGAATACTTGCTACTTATTTACTGAACATGTTGATTGCCTTGTCCTGTTATATTGAAATGTTTCAGGGCAGGATGACTACAGTATTAGAAGCATGTGCTTGTGAATAGTGTATCTTGTCCAATGGAAATCTCTTGAAAATGTAAAAAAAAATTGAAACTCCCTGGAGTCTTAAGTGGAACTGTGGCTACTTGCAAACACCCCTAAATAAACAAAAAACCTCACTGCTTCTGCTTGAAGCTTGTTCATGGCCCACAGAGGATGACTGTCCAGATGCCTGCAGCCCCAGAGGCTCTGTGCCCTTTTCCTTGACCCAGCAGCACCCCATTCCCCAGCCCCTGGCAATGTCAGAGCAACATATGATAGGCTTGGAGAGTTGATATATATGATATACACAGAAATTTTCTTTTACTTGTTGGTAAAAATAACATGTCAGAATGAGAATGGCTCACCTCCTGGAGCAGTTGAAGACTGTGTGTAGGAGGGGTGCTGTTTCAGTGCCTCATCCCTTGCCTCCGCACACCGCTGTCTCTTCATTACCCACATATCGCTTCTTATTTTGTCTTTCACATTTACCATATATCTTCTTTATCAGATTGTAACCTCTACCAACAATTAGCTATATTGAACATGGAAATTGCATTTAATAGTGATTTTGAAAATTATGTGTTGGCTATAGTCTTCAGCACCAAATTTGTGTGCTCACAGGGGTTTGCTGGGCACAGAAAGCCTAACATCAGTGCTAAATCTTGAGTTAAATTTGCCATGGCAGTTTGTGAATGACAGGACAAATGCCATAGTTATCTTAATCCAGCCTTGATTGAATACACATTTGCATTTGCAAAAACAACCTAATGATCCGCACAGTTATGATTTTAAATTTGGATATGGCAGCCTTGGTGGCAAGAGAATCCCAATTTCAATGCAATAGGAATGGAAAGCGTTATGTGATCGGGTGGATGACAATATTTTCCACTGCCTCATCTCATCATTCCAGCTGAAAAAACAACCAGTGTGAACCAGTTAAACAACTAATACTATCCCAGTCTGCTCATGTGAAATAACTCTGATAAGCAGTTTGAATTGTAGTCTTGCAATTATAATGAAATCTTTTGAAGTATATTTTGAAAAATATGAGCCATTTTCCAAACTCAAATCTAAACATTTTAATTCTATTGACATATTGTTTCATTGTTTCTATATAAGTGTTCAGTGAAATGAAAATGATGCAGTGCAATTTTAATGTAAGAAAAGATAGTCTTCTATATGCTTATCTCTAGCTTCCAGAAATATTTATCCTGATACTTCTCAGATCTTTTGCCCTTAGAGCAATTGTGTTGTCTGCTGTCATTTTTAACTCTCCACATCACAGTACTGAAGGAAAAGACTTATCACATAGTCACTGGCAACCCAGCACAGCTCATGTGATCATTTATGTAAACATACTGACAGTCACATAGCTCAGAAGTCTAACATAACAACATTTACATATAAAAAGTTCCCTTGCTCAGGAAGGTATTGGGATATTACCTGGCAAAATGCACATTAAATATGATTTTTCTGAAAATTTGCTCTCTATTTGGTTTGATCTGGTTTATTACTTAATTTGAATGAGAGTTTCAAATCCTTAATGACTTTAAGCAATTAAATTTTCCCCATAGATTTGTGACAGAATATACAGAACTACATATATAGTAAAATTTTGTTTAAAATGAGCTGTGAGATTTTTAATATATGAAATGTTACAAAACCCCTAATTTGTATGTGCATCATTTAGCTGAGAAAATGACAGGGGTCATTTAACAATTAGTGTTTTTTCTTATTCAATTATACCTACCTTACTTTTTAATCACATAATTAATACAGTAGACACACAATTCTAATAGATAAATGTAATCATATACAAATATTTGAAGTCTTTTCTTCTGCAGTGTTTTATTCTAGTTAAAAATATGGAAAAGAAAGATTACAAAACAGAAATTAAGAGATCGTCTTCAATCAGATCTGCAGAGTGCCTAGTGGAAAACAAAAATCTATGAAACAATAATATCTGAGTCTGTAAAATTCAGTCAACATTTGATAGCTGTTTCTGATTTTTTGTACCAAGTTTTTCAGCTGAGCTATTTCCTGCATTTTTAAACTGGATATGTGCTGTCACTTTTCACCACTGGTAAGCAAGAATATCACCGAAACCAGCAGGATTTTAAGTTCAGGCAAATCCATGGCTAACCAATGTATCTATATACACACTATTTTCTTCTATTCTGTTCCACATATTACATCTAATATAATCTTATTGAAAGATGTTTCAGAAATTATATGTAAATAATAGTTTCCATGACTTGTAAAACTGTTTTTATCAGGTATATTAATATTTCATTGGCCAGAGACCAGCCCTTGTTGAAACTTGTGGAAAAAAAAGTTTACTCAGAAAGAGTTACTGTTCTCACAGAAAACTGCATTTAAAATTTGTTTGCTTAAAACCTTAAAAGAAAAGTTTGATTCAGACTAATGCTTTTGTTTGAGATGCCAATACAAGATGCACCTGCTAGATCCTTAACTTTCTACTATGCTGTCTCTGTCTTTGCTGTGTAGTTCACCGTGGTATATCAACATATCAAAAACTTTTTTTGGTATTAGGTTCCTCGTCTTTCATTTCATTTGTCATAGTTTTTGTATTTTTACTGTGTCCATCACTCTTTGAGACAGAAGCATGTGTCATGTATAAAAGGAAAGCAATTTTAAATCCCACCACTGTGAAAAAGAAGTGTGTGAGAAATCAGCAGGAAAAAAGAGAGAGATCTCCAGATTTCTTATCTTCTTTTCAGTTGGGCATATTAGACAAAAGTTTGGGAATGAATCCATCTTCTATTCCAGAGGATCTCAGAAAACTTTATAGTCTTTACAAAGGTAATTGTCTAGACAAATTTACTTGAAATAGACAAAATATTCTGTGTGTATAGAAAAGGCTAGTTTAGGTAGTAGAAGAGCCAGGAGAAAATTACTGAGAAATGTTGGAGAGGAAAATTTATTTCACGTAAAATTATATTTTGATAACTGTGTTGTAATAGAAAGAAATAGCAGTGGGTGTAGTTAACTTATGAGAGTAGCAGAGAAACATGTACAGCAGATGAAGGTATTTTAAATGTAGATCAAGTACAAAGACAAAGTGACATGAAGCATCTCAAACAAGAAATGGACTTTCTGGAATTTTGTCATGATAATAGCTTAAAAAACAACAACAACAACAAAAATAAAAAAAAAAGAAAAAAAAAGAAAAAAAAAGAAAAGGAAAATTGAAGGGTGGATTACTTAAAGCTGAGGGATTGTCTGTATGTAATAACAGGCACAATATTACAGTATTGATCTTGACTAAGTGTGTTAGACAATGTTGCTGTTGCTTTCAAGATTATTTTCTTTATATTCACTTTGTCTTGTTTGAATTTAAACTGAGTTTGACATTACGATATGTGGCATTTCCAGAGGATTGGCTTGTAAAGGAAAAACAGTTCTGGACACTGAAATTGAATCTAAGAGCATTTAGATAAATATCATGAATAGGTTTTATTACTAACATGCATGACTGTAAAGCTAAATGTAGGGTACCTCACAGGGCCGAGCAGCTAGTAAGTTAATAAGCAAGATTTTTGTATTTGACCTTCAATTCTGAAGTACCTTTTGTTGCAGATCGAATCAATAGGAATAGGTTAATATTCAAGCTTAGAGAACAGCATGTAAGCCTTTCCTTTGCTCAGGTCAAATAATCCCAGACACTAAAGCAGTTGATATAAAAACCGTTCTGGTGTTATATTCTTAAGAACTTCAGTCCAAAATATTTTTTAGGGGCAAACACAGGTTTTAAAATCTTGAAATTTGTGTCATTCAAAAAGAAGAAAAAATCAAATGGCATAAATGGATATTTTACACATTTTTTTGATGGATATTTTTTGGTCTGTTCTCTGATTTTTCAAAGACTATTATGCTGACAATTCCCAGGGAAGAAGCTTTTGTTAACTTCAGGTAGAATGCCAGTTAACAATGATTAGAGGAGTTAAACTAATTGTGTCATGTGAGAAATTGTATTTAACAGAGCATACGTCCTAATGGTATTTAACAAAATTTGATTTAAACTAGACTGGTAAAATCATAGGATACAATTCAAGGTCCTGCAGAGAGTTTTTGACATTAAAAAATAAGTAAATTAAGACTTAAAGATAGCCTGGCTTTGACAATGTAGACAAAGTATACTGCAGTTGTCCATATGAAGACGGTTATCTTGGAGGGAGAACAGCTAAATACCATATTTTGATTACATCAGTTTTAGATAGCCTCCCACAAAAGGAAAAAACCAGAAAAAGAGGATGAAAGCAGACAGATCTGGGCTACAGAGGTATGTCTGCAAATGGTCTTTTTGGAGACTGCAGTGAATACTCATTTGTATATGAGATTATAATTTCTATTTGTCTGGATAACCTATCTATACTTTCTTTTTGCCTTTAGGCTCAGTCAGAGATTAATTCATCAGCCAAGCTGGACTTCAGCTACTCTTGCTCAACTGGTTGCACTATTGACTGAGGACAGGTTATTAGAGAGCTGTGGTTCCCTGCGGAATGGAAACCAAAAAGGCACGCAAGCAAGGCTGATACTTTTTTTTTTTTTTTTTTCCAAGAACGTTATTATACAATTCAGCTTTTTGAAAATAATAATAATTATCCTTAACAAAATAGAAATATAACCCATTGTTTCTTTTTTTTTCTCTCACAAAGTCAGTACCCTTGGATATTATTGCATTTTAAATTTAAGTCTTGTGCATCTATGTAATTAAACATAATCCATTGATGGATACTTTATAAAAGCAAGTGTATCTACTTTTTCTACTTAAAATTCTTTGCTTCTTTTTAAAAATGTCACCATTTTTTCCCCGCACTTTGTCAAAATCGTGCAAGAAAAGTGCAAAAACTGCAATGGGTTTGTGTTTTTTTAAAAGGTAAAATATCTTGTTTGACATATTTTGCCTTTAATGATTGGAATTAAATAGTAGCTAACTGGAATGTCATAAAGTGGTTTAAATTCTGAAGGTAAGAGAACAGGCTGGTCAGAAAAGCAGACTTTGAATCAATGACTATGGCAGAATCAAAAGGTTATAGAATGTGGTTAAATAGGACATTGACCTGTAAGTCTGTCACATTGTTGAACTATAGAACACGTCAAAGATTTGAACTCTAACAAGAAGTTAAATGAAATTAAGAGTCAGCTGAATAAATTGTTGAAGAAGGAATTAATTGGAGGGAAGAATGAGACTCTGGGGTTAAGAGAGGTATTATATGGATTGGTTTGATTTTTATCTAGATGAAAACAAATTAAGTGAAAGAAAACAATCTAAAGGATAAAAGGGTTAAGACTCAGTATATTACATGGTTTCATGCCTTATGTATTCGCATGCTGTGGTCCTAATCAATCTCAGTTTTACTGGCAGAGCTGTAAGTGGATCTAAAGCAAATCAGATACTGTAAGTAGAATGGAAATTATTCAACATGACCAAGTAGTCTCTTTGAAAAATATGTATCCCTGGGCTACAAGTGTTCAAAATCAATGCTCAGTGCTCTGTTACGGATGGTGAACAATATTTTGAGGCATACAAAAAATATTCATGATGCTAGCTTTGTCACTGAAATGTCACTGGATTGTCAAAATGAATAACTGAAAACCTATGTATTTAGTTTAAAAATCTCTCCATGGAGAAATTATATCTATTATATTGAACAATAATATTCCTGTATGAGTGTATATAAAGAAAGCAATAATAAAGACACTCTCCACATATGGAATAACTATCTTATGGGTTAAGAATTTTAATGAAAAGTAATTATTGAAATAAAAAAAAATAACAAATCTTATAGTTCATGATCATTTCCATGAAATA
Source organism: Actenoides hombroni (assembly GCA_024336885.1). Lineage (NCBI taxonomy): Eukaryota > Metazoa > Chordata > Aves > Coraciiformes > Alcedinidae > Actenoides > Actenoides hombroni. The sequence goes on from WUAM01000323.1 coordinate 10,318,046, forward strand.
AAGATTCAAAAACACCCTAAAAAAAACAAAAAAAAAGCCTAGCTAAGCTACAGGATGGTGTGATAGTGAGGACTCTTGTGAGGACTCTTGCTCTGTTCTCTCAGTGCAGACAAGGGATTCAACATCAACCACTGAAGAACATCAGAACAACCAGTGGACAGACCAGGCTGCCAGGGTGGCAGTGGCTCAGGTGGATCTGGATTGGCAGCAGAAGGGTGACCTCAAGTCATCAAGGAAGAGATGCGAGGGGTGGACTTGACTATGGAGGCTATTACAGAGGTCATCCACAAATGTGAAACATGTGCTGTAATCAAACAAGCCAAGAGGTTAAAGCCCCAGTGGCATGGAGGACATTGCTAAAATATAAATATGGAGAGGCCTGGAAGGTTGACTACATCACTCTCTCACAAACCCGCCAAGGTAAGCGTTATGTACTTACAATGGTGGAAGTAACCACTGGGTGGCTGGAAACGTACCCAGTGCCCCACGCCACTGCCCGGAACACCATCCTGGGCCTTGAAAAGCAGATTTTGTGGTGGCATGGTACTCCGGAAAGAATTGAATCAGACAATGGAACTCATTTCCGAAATAGCCTTGTGGATGCCTGGGCCAAGGAGCATGGCATTGAGTGGGTGTATCACATCCC
>WUAM01000323.1:10318791-10333036 GCA_024336885.1 Actenoides hombroni
AGAGGAAGTGGCCTGAAGTTGAACCAGGGGAGGTTCAGGCTGGATATTAGGAAGCATTTCTTTATGGAGACGGTTGTTAGGCATTGGAATGGCCTGCCCAGGGAGGTGGTGGAGTCACCATCCTTGGAAGTGTTTAAGAGGCAGGTAGATGTTATGCTTAGGGACATGGTTTTGTAGCTTTTGATAGGGCTAGGAGTAAGTTTGGAGTTGATGACCTTGAAGGTCTCTTCCAGCCAAAACTGTTCTATAATTTTATGACTCTAAGTTAGGAATATGCAAATATTTCCAGGTAAACAATGCATAAGCAGAGTCCTCCCCAAGAGGCCACTCGATATTGGAAAAACACATTGAGCATGATTTCTATATGGAGACTCTGCAAGATAAAGTTCAGAGAAGTAGAACTGGAGGTTAATGAACAGGAAATACATCTGCATAAACAAACAGTTGTAGCTTTTGATTAACTGCATGTGGAAATAAACTTTTATCAAGATATATTTTTCTCATTCACAGTCAGACTCTACTAACCAGCATTCCTTAAATAATTCTTATATTAGTATGAGTAAAGGGACTGCTCATATTTAGCTTTATCTGGAAGGATACTAGCACATAAAGCATGCATGGCTTTTTCTTTTCCTTTGCAATGCTTCAGGATATTTTTTTTTTAGACTGTATGAAGTCTAATAGCTCAGATACAAAGCAATGAGACAAAATAACAAGACTATTTGCAAACATCTGTGAATTCTTTTATTTCAGAGCTCATTCTGCTACTGCCAGCTAAATGTCCATATTTAAATTTTGTCAGGGTACTTGCACTGCAACTCAAAATGTATTCAGAGAGTGTATCCATTTTTATTTTCCTGAAAAATTGCACTTCATCCAATTCATTCTTAAGAAAACTTGAGGAAATACATATTCTTGCAGACAGTCCAAATGATATCTGCATTAGTATTTGTAGGCATGTAACCACTGCTCACCTTTTATAGACAAACTGTTTTGTATTATACAAAATTCTGAATAGAAGAAACTGCATGATCACTGTAAGAGTTTGCACCATACTTTGATTGCTAACTGAAGTCAGTTCCCAAGTCATAATTTATCCACTGAAGCCAAGTCAGATGGAAGTGTTTTGCTTGAATTTGTGAAAGACGATTACTTATGTCCTGGTTTTTTCCACCTCTATATAAAAGGGTTACATGTGAAGAACTACTGGAACCCTATCTGTATTTCTTCCTGTATTGGGAATTTGATCTGTAAGATGTAGAATATCTGCTACTAGTGTTTATCTGAGATTTACACATTTGGATGGTAAGTTAATATAAGAATAGGCAAGCACATTTAAATATAAAATGTAGAGAGGATTAAGAAAACTCAGTAAAACACTTGCGTATTATTATTTTTAGTTTATGGCACAACTCTTGCCCTATCATTGATCAGATAAAAGTGAAGTGATAAATATAAATTTTCCTTATCAAGTAAGTGTGCAAGAGCTCTTGTTTCCTCCTACAGTGTGTCACTATAGCTGTTGTATGACACTGCTTTTAGAAACAGAACTGTGAGGTTGTAACTTTCCATATTGTTACATTAGTTACGTTAAAATGTTTGCCTCACTGTGAGATGAAAGGGTGAAAAAAGTTTATTAATGTCATTTATTTTAAAGTGAAATGTGTTTTTTAATTAAGGAGCTTTTTGAAAGCACTCCATTATAGAACACAAGAAACTATAAGCCCACACTCCCATTGACATTCATGCACAGGGAGAAAAATAATCATGTTCAGAATGCAATTAAGGCACAGTGATCTCCCTCTGAACAGTATTTTGTCCTATTTCAGCAGAACAGGAAATCATTCCTTTTGTTCTAGTGCTTAAATCCTATAGGATAAAGCTGAATCATAGAATGGTTTGAGTTGGAAGATACTTTTATAGATCATCTAGTCTAATCTCTCTGCCATGGGAAGGGACATCATCCACCAGATCAAGTTGCTCAAAGCATCATCCAACCTGACCTTGAACACTTCCAAGGATAAGGCAACTACAATTTCTCCGAGCAACCTGTTCAAGTGTTTCACAACGCTCATAGTACAGAATGTCTTCCTTATATGTAATCTATCCTCTTCCACTCTAAAACCACTGCCATTTGTCCTACTGATACAGGACCTGGTAAAAAGTCTTTCTCGATCTTTCTTATAAAACTCCATTAAGTATCGAAAGGCTGCAGTAAGGTGTCCCTGGAGCCTTCTCTTCTGTAGGCTAAACAAGTCTGCAATTCCCAAGTTTATTTTTCACACTGAGCTTTTCAAATGAAGCCGCAGAGACTTTTTATATGTCTTGATTTTCCAGTGAGCAAATCATTCAACTTTTAATTTTAAGATATTTCTATCTTAATTTCTAGATAATCACCATAAGCTTAACTATCTTTTAAAGATGCTTACTGATATCTTTTATAAACATGATAATAGGGAGCTCAGGAGACATTCAAGGAAATGCCATGGATCTTGGATTTGACATTTAGATGGAAATTGGGAAACTGAGTTCAAGAGAAAAACGCAGGAAAACCATGCCTAAATGCCTAGGTGCTTGGGACACCCTCGCTGCTTAATATATCAAGCAATGATTTTCCTAGGTACCTACCAAACCTACTTGTTACAGCAAATATAACTCCTGGCTCAGAAAGCTGAAATCTTAGAGAGTTCAGTGGAAATAGCAGTGGGTGACCTGACTTCTTTCTGCATCAGACTGTTGCACTGGTACTAGGCTATAAGATATTTTAAGTAAGAGCACAACCCTTTTCTTTAGCCTATGTTCTCCCAAGAACACAAAATTATGAGGTCACAGTTTTGGACAGGACCAGGAGGAAGACAAACTTAACAGTCTGTCTGCAGAAGGCTCAGTTCCAAAACAGAAATCCTGGTATTTTGCTCCGGAAATTATTTCATATTTATATCTAGTTCACATTTGATTTCAAATTCTGTAAAAGTAATCAAGGTTCTTCTCTTATGTTTTCTTCCTTGCCTTAGCCATGAACAGAGTATCAGACTCTGTATCCTAGTCATACAATTCAGAAGTAAAAGTCTAAGAGCCAAAGTTCTGCACAAAAGACCTGAGGTTTCTATTTACTGTCTCATGTATTGCACACTTAGCATTCTTAGCATTATTCTGTTATGAAACCCTACCTGGAATCATATCTTCTCCCCATTCTTTGTAGGAATAGTAGATCTGAGCATCAGTGATAAGAATATATAGTAGCCTTCTGTGGCAGATGCACCTGCCCTGACAAAGACCTGACAACTACCAGGTCTTACCAAAGACCCAATAAAGATTGGGGCTTTATGATCATTAAAACCTGATTACTTTGTTTTCAGGCCCTTACCTTCCCTTTTTCAGGCGCTTGCTCCTATCTAATTAGAATGACTGCAGTTCAGATTGAACTATGGTACAAATGGAGTCCCACCAGAGAGTCAATTTGTTCTGGTCCACCTTGGAGCAGCAGGTCTGCAGTCAGAGACTCTCATCTTGGACTGGGACACTGCCCAAGGAAACTTCCTGGTGAGCCCTCGCTTCCCCTTTGGTGAATGGATACTTCTGGATATATCTTTGAGTGAGCTCTCGACCCATTTGGGTGGGTGATTCCCTCTCTGGGTACCCTCAAACTGGAGGTTTTCACTTTTCTGAGTCTGTGGGTCATCTTTCTGAAAACTAATATGCATGAAGCTTAGGAATTAGTTGTATGGTGTTATATTCCTACCTGACACCCAAACTTGTAATTTATTTTGATCTGTCAGAGTGCTGGGTAATTTTTGCTTGGAATAAATCTGCACTTTGGGTATCTACTCAAAGTCTACTTTCCATGTACCTTCTCAACAGCATCCCACAGGAGTCTCATTAATCAGTTAATCTTATTAACTGGTGCCCTGTAAGTGGTCATAAGTCATAGCCCAACCTGGACAAATTTCCACCAGGTCAGCTGACTCTTTTGGCTCAGTGTCTACTTAATTTTCTGACCTCAAATCTAATAATTAGATAGACCACTTGCAAACAATAGCTTTTGCAAGTATCCCTTTACTTTAGAGGGGATCTGAACATATCGATCTTGTAGTTTTTAGTACCTATCTGTATTCATTTTTATGCTATGTGCAAATATGATAGAATAAAGGAATCTCACACTACAGGATATACGACTCAAGGCTAAGGGCAGTGTGACTCTAAACAAAGGATCTAGGCCTTTTATGCACACTAGCTCGGGACACATTGTGGAACAACAGTAGCAAAATAAAATCACTGTTTTGATAGAATTTAAACTGGACTGGTTTAGAATGAATAAGCAGATACCCACTTTGTCCCTTCCTTGACCTTTTCCAAAAAAGGGTCTATCCAGCTGGTTCATTTATGAAAAAGGCAGATTATCAGTCTCAGATGAGTGGTAGAATTCAGCAGCTGCTGGAATGATACATGCCAGTTCTGTCAAATTGTTTGCCTACAGAATTTTCAAAGGAGTCAAATAACATGTAGAAGTCAGCATGGATTCCATTTTAACAGTGCCATGACAGACTTGTTTTGCTACCCAGACCTTTCAAATGAAACACCTTGAGGAAAACCAAAACTTTTAAGTGATCTTTCATGATACTCAAGTCTTTGATGTTACTGAATTGCTCTGATTTGTAGACAGTTCATTTGGCTGTCCTGATCAGAAGTATCTGGTTCCAGATATCTGGTATCCGGTTTCATCTTATTAAGCAAAGATGTTTTCTGAAATATTTTTTGCTTTTTTTTTCAAATAAGTTACATTGACTTCATATTGGCCCTAGCACTGTGCATGATGCAGTTTTGATGGACAAATTTAAGGACAGGTATCAGCATGTGTTATTCCATATTCTTGACATCTGTAACTGAAAAAAAAAGGCTTATATCCTGCAGATATCTTATTGACCACTGATTTTTTTGCTATAAAGAACAGTGATGTCACAGGCTATCAAAAAACCCCAAAGCCCAGAATTTGTGCTTCCCACAGAACAGGGTAGCTTTGTAGCAGTCCCTGTAGTGTCCACTGATAATGTGTGACCCACAAGTTGCCAACAAGTTTTGTTATCTTGTTAATGAAATGTGGTGGTTGCTGATGATATCACAAAGTATATCAACGTAGCTAGCAATACTTTGGTAAAATATGATGCCAGTCACTGACTGAATTTAAAATTAGTTTTTGAATGGGAATATTATGTTGCTGTTATGGTTTTATGGCTTCAAGATTTGGACAGATTTCTATGTAAATGCCTCATTCATTTCCACCTATGCTATTTTCAGCAAATACCTAGTGTCTAGTGGCAAAATATAACTAGTACTGAAGCTGTGCAGGTCTGTAAAAGCTCTGACATTGACACTTTAATTATCATGTCTCAGATGAGACAAAAAAGTCATACAGTTCATGTGCCTGAGGGGAGCCTCCCTGGTTTTTTTTGATAGAAAGACAAAGGTGCAGAGCTGGGTGGCTGAAACATTAGGAAGATGATCTCAAGGCTAATCTTAAAACACGTAAAGTAAACTTACATGTCAAGACAAACTTTGATGCCAACAACTTCTGTAATTCTAATGACCTCAAGGGACATACATACTTCTGCTCATATATTGAGCTGAAAAATCTCCAGTGTGGTGCAGGAGAAGAAAGTAAGAACACAATAGAAAAATAAGATCAGAAAGCACAAAATTCACAGATGCCTTCAGGCTGTCCCAGGTTTTGCCTATGACACATCCAGAGAATACTGTGCTTTCCAGATGGACTCGCTCCTATCCCAGAATTCATGAACCTTGGGAGGCTAGTATAGGTTTGCTTAAATTGATGGCAAGGGAAAGTTTGTTCCCCCTTTAATAGTATGAAATGGGATGTTTGCCACAAGTCTCTCTTGGATTGCTATTGACTGCTCCAGAGGGTTTTGTGTCTATTGTTTGTTTATTGTCTACTTGCTTTGCATATGAATGTGGAAAAGACCAGATTTAGTCCTGAAGCAAAATTTATATTAGTGAACTTTAGCAAGTAGGTTCTACTATCTTAAGAGAATTTACTAGAGTACTGTGTTACTGGGAGCTTTTTACATTTGAATGTAGAACAAAACTAGAAATTTAAACTCTATGAACCATAATAAGACCAATTATAAAATGCATAACTGCACCAGACTTTAATTAATGCAAACTGCAGCATTGCTTTCTATAGTTAGGAAGATGAGTCGCTGTCTTTTCAAGCAATAGAAATGTTCAAGTGCCCTATAAAATAATTACAGTCTGAAGTGTGCCCCTAGGCTTGAACCAATGGGAAAAAAATAAAAATCAAAAACTATAAAGATTTCACCTTTCCTTGGATTTTTATCTCAGTTTATTTTAAAGAAATTATAATTATAGTTTAAATTATAACAGCTACACTCTAGTTTCAGTGCAGTACCACAGAAATTATTAAACTTATTCATGTTAAAACAGAGGATAATTTGTTCAGCATAACCTGGTCTGAAGAAAATTATCTTATGACTTAAAGGGGTCATAACAGTTTCCCCAGTGTCTACAAGAAACTTATAGTAGGACCTCAGAGACAGTTGAAAAAGCTGGATATATTAAATCTACAGGACTGAATGTTAAAGCAGGACAATGAAACATGTTTGGGTTAAGTGATGCTATTAATGCAATGACTTCACATACAGCCTTTCTAAAGCATTAATGTATAATCACATAGTTACATATACTTACATATCCTATTAACTACTATTTCTCTTACACCCAGAACTTGTAGAAAATAGAACATATATCTTTGAAATGAGGCATAGATATAACAAATTCATTTCTTTCCTATTCTTCAGCATCTGACCCTGAAGGCTAAAGGTGTTATATCTCAGACTGCACTCAAAAAACAATCAAAGCTCCATCTTGGTCTGAACTTCCTTCAGTTTTGGTCAGTATTCAGATGCCAAATGTAATTTGGAAATCTAACACATAGCACCTAGATAATGCACTGGACAGATGATCAGGATGCTTGTATTCACTCAGGCCTTTGTTTGAACAAGAAGCTCAGTTTGCTGTCTCAGTATCAGTCTTTGTGAAATACTTCCTTATTGATCCAGGGTAAAATATGGATGTCAAAGCCCATTAAAAATTGAGAGGTCCTCCAAAACAGTGGGAAGAAATGCTGGTCTTTCCTCTGCATCTACAGTAGTATCTTTATTTAGATCAGAATTTCTATGAACAGACTTTGATACCAAGAAAAGACCAGTTTCTTTTTAAAATACTGTGTCTTGATGTGTATGCACTTGAAAAAAATCTCTTACAAGTCAAAAATCAAAGCCAGGGAAAGGCTAGGATAGGTTAGTAATACCCAATTTTAAGTTTTGGAAGACTTTGCTAGGCTTTTTGTGCACATACAGCATGCATCCATTCTACACCTTTGCAGTCAACAGGAACTCTTCTACTGATTTAATCTGTGTTGGTCTGTTCAGCTTGTCTGGTTGCACACCTGTTTCCAAGTGTATGAAGCCTTCATCACCAACAACTAAAGACAATATTCTCAGGAAAATGTTTTTCTTGGAAAGAAAAAAAAATAGTGCTCTGATTTGTTAGTGTGCTAGCACACATAATTTCATATAAATGAAGTCAATTGTATTTATATGGGAGAGTTTATATCTTTAAATATTAATAGTTACAGTTACTTGTGACCAAGGAGGATAAAGGTCTTTAATGTTTTAGAACAGATCTGTAACTCCATCTATTTTGTAATTCTTTGTCTTATACATTGTGTGTAATTCTCATTTTCACCAACTGTGCATTTTTTATTTGTGTCAAACTAGTGTCAGCAAAGAAGAAAGATATGTGCATAAAATACATTAGTATAGTATGTATATAACTATTAGTTACTGCAAATTCAGCATACAAGGTGATTTCAACTGCTTACTTTATTAGACAGAGAAATCTGACATCACTTTCCATTCCATAATCATTGGGGAAACTAACAAATATGACAAAGATAATGAGCATTCTTCCCTACCTTGGATACTTAAAATTGATCGAGTTCCAGGTCCCTCTGAACAACCTTCTGTCACGGTTTAGGGTCAGGGCAGCCCCTTACACCTATAATAGATGCTTTCTGTTAACCCCCTCCCTCTCCAAAGGGGAAGAGAAAGGGAATAAGGGAGAGAGACTTAGCAGTTAGAAAAGGAAACTAGAACAGCTTTAATGAAAAATGAAATGAATAATAATAAAAATGGAATATATACAAATGTATACAAGACCAGTATCGAACCCAACCCCCATCACCCTCACCACTGATGGTGTGGAGCAGGCACTGGGCCCCGCAGCAGACGGGAGCTATGTTCGGGCGCTGAATTCTGGTACCAGATTCAGGAACACACAGATCGGGATCGAAGGCAGAACGGACAGAGTCCTCCTCGGGTGCTCCGAGGAAGGTATCGAAAGAGAACCTGAGCCAAGCCAAGCCAAGCAAGGCTGGCAAAGCAGTCCAAGAGGGGAGAAGAACCGAAGACCCTTCAGATCCCTCAGCTTTATGCCGAATATGACGTCTATGGGATGGAATACCTCGTTGGTCAGTTTAGGGTCACCTGTCCTGTCCGCTCCTCCCTGCAGGTGCGGCCTTTCACTTCCTGCACCCCCCAATGTGGTACACAAGATCCAGCAGTGGCCTTGGTCTGCATACCAATCCTTGGTAGTAACTCTAAACGTGGGGTGTTATCACTGCTAGAAGCAGACACTGTCTTTGAGAACATGCTGCTGACTTCAGAAAGTGCAGTTAGTTAGAAGAACTGAGCTGAAATGTAAAATCACTGAACAGAATTAGTTCTGTTCTCACTCGAACCAGGACAATTTATTAGACAAATCCTACTCTGAATGACGTTGAAATAACACACATCTAAACCTGCCACATCTCTCGCACTACAATTGGAGTTAGATCTAATATATCTCTTGATCAGTACCTATGTTCAATGTACACAACACGTTAGGTGATGTATCTAATTACAGGAAGCACATACAGTACTGATACTTCCCTTCACTTAACCCTCCCAGTATAGTCCAATACTTATCAGGTAAGAAAATTAAGAGTTCTGTGTATACACTGAAAAACAATATCAACAAAGTGATATCAACTGTGCTGTGCACTATGTGACTGAAAGTACACAGGACTGAGATTTAGGTCAGCCCATGCAGATTTGTAGCTACCAAAAGTCATCATGTTGAGCATGGGACCTTGGTGATTCTAACTCAAGGCTGTAAAATAAGTTGGAAATTTTCATATGACCATGCATCACTTGTAGACTTAGTATAAAATCTGTGATTCAGATAGATTTTACAATTCCATATTTGCTCAAATGTACATCCATTTCAAGGCCTAAACACATCTTTTTTTTCTAATGGCAAGTTAAGAAAAAAACATAATGACCCTTGTTTTGACATCTCTTAGCCATCAGTGAATTATACAGCCTAGAAAACTGTGGGCAACTGAAATGTTTGATTTTGTAAAATATATTAATAATTACAGAAGACTTTTCATAGCAAGGCCATAAAAAGTAGCCCAAGAAGTCTGCAGTGCTAGAACTCCAAACTGTAAAAGCATGTGGAAGGATATGCATAAGGGGAGTGTTCATGTGTATGTGTGCTGCAAGGACTAAGTGCCAGCTACTGGTGAGACCAGCATGAGTGGACTTGGCGCTACTGGAGTCAGACCAGGAATATGGGCTCCCCACAGCCTGTGGTGCCAGCTACTGGAGAGGGTGAGGGTCTTTAACTTCTAGCCACTGGGGTAGAAACAATATGCATCTCAAAAAGCAGCTATTGGGAGGGACCATCATGAGTAAGGCGAGTGAGGAACTCAACACTGGCAGCTAGAGCAAGACCACACATCGCAGTGCCAACTACTGTGCAGGAGGAATGTGAGAAATAACCTTTAAAGCCCTCACTACTGATAAGCTGGGGAAGGCTGCTTAGTTTCATAGGTAAAAAAATTAGTCTATGAAATGTATACTCAGGCTGGATACTTCTGTACACATGAGTTTGCCACCTTGGGTGATTGCACACGCATTTTTCCTTCAGAAACTGCCTGACATTGAAGTAGCCATCATAACCTTCAGCATTATGTGCTGGGAAAGTGTTTCACTGAAATTTTTTTCATAATTAACCAAATACAGTTCACAAGACATGCGTCCCCTTTAAATTCTTCCAGTTTCCCTTTCCACCCATTCTTCTTCATCCCAAGGTACATCCAGCACTAACTCCATGGTAAAATGTCATTTGGGATGTGTTCTGGTTTCCTGCATGCATTCCATGTCATAGAAAACATAACCATGTCCTACTTCTGGGGTTTTGATCACAGGCTTGAAGCACTGGTGCTGGTTTATGTTAAAGATCTGTTCATAGCACATTCCACATTTCCAGCCTTTACATTTGTGATGCTTTTCCACATGGGCCTTGCATTATGTGGAAGGTGGAGCAGGAAGGAACAAAGAAGGGGGAGTAGACAGAAAAGGTTATAAAAGAAGTTGTTTGCATGTAAAATGGCACAAGTACACTTGCCTGTCTGAGATGTGTACCTGATCACTACAGTCTGTGCTATCATCCTAAATCTTCTTATTAAATATTTTCTTAACTATCTCTGCAAAAATCTCACTCTCTGTCCCATGTGTGTGTGCTGTAAGGACTAGGTGCCAGTTACTGGTGAGACTTCTGTGTATGCATGAGTGAAATTTGGTGCCAGCTACTAGAGTCAGAGTGGGAGTGTGGGTGCCCCATGGGCTGTGGTGTCAGCTACTGGAGTGAATGGGGGTCCTAGCATCAGTAATTGCTCTGGATCTTGGAAAGATGCATGTGCATTCGCTAGCAAGCTTCAGCTGTATTAGACACTGATTAGTGTGAGGGGGCCTTGGGTTTGGGCTGGGGTATCAGGTGGACAAGGGTCTGTTCTGGTATGCCTGGGGGGACTTGTATGGAGTGTCTGTAGGATAAGTCTGTGTGTGTGTGTGTTTGCTAGTGATCATCAAGCTGGACTAGCTGACTAGTGCCTTATATGTAGCAGTCTATGTAAGCTGGCCATGCCAGTGTCCTGCATGTGTCTGTCTCTAAGTTATGTGCTCAGCTTTACTTCTGGTTGAACCTGCACAGGAAAGGGGTAATTGTGTCCCTCAGCTTGGACAACCATGCTCTTACATTCCTTAACTAAAGGAAGCCACAGGGTGATCTGCTACCTGCCTCACCATCCCTGATATATTAGAGGGTAGGGGTAAATCTGGGCTCTCAAATGTGCTTGAAGGGCTTGGGAGTACAGGTGGTAGCCCCTCCTGGGTGACATCCTCATTGTGAACTTGTTGGGGCATAGCCTCTTGCTCTGCAAAGGGCTGCAGTAAGCAGGATGGCCCTTCCAGGGGGTCATCTTCTTCCCTAGTAGGAGACATGTTCACTGTCCCATTGGGTTCAGAAAAGCAATTTGCATTTAAGGGTCCTTGTGGTCTCCATAAACCCTTGCCAAAAGATGCTGGCAGAAACATAAAATTTGTTTAGCTTCCCTAAATAGAACTCTTTGTTGCAAGTTTTTTCTGTTTTGCTAGCCTGTGAGACAAGGCCCCAGAACTAACAGTACCACCAGCACTTTAATTTACTCCATCCTGCATATTAATCCACTGTGCCCAAAAATAATCATGGTCTTTTTGTTCTGCAACACTCCCATTGTTCTTACTGCTCCCCTGGTTCTTCCTGCATGCAGTAGCTGTGGTCTCTAAAAGCATGGTTCTTCAGCCTTGTCACGTTAAGGGTAAGAGTGTGATGTGTCTGAGAGAGTCCCAAGGACTTGCACTGGAGCAGTTTCGCAAAGTCAAAAAAGAGTTCTGTCACAGAGCCTCCACTAAGGGCTTGCACTGAGACAGCTTAAAAGTTAAAACAGATAGGTTTGATTTATTAAAGCGACAGATACAATAGGTTCAGAATTGCCATTGATAAATGCACTAACTGCAGAAGGAAAATCAAGCTCAAGTTAGTAACTCCCGGGCAACATCCGACAAAGTTGGAGGCACAAGTCTTTGTAATAGTGCTAATATATAATAGTAATGCTAAGAAAAGGTATAGCGTATATTGAAGGTGAAATTCTTACCGAGGAGGAAGTCCCTCTCTTGGGTGGAGGAAGTGGAGTACAGCCCATTGACTGTCTCTGCTAGACTTTCAGTCTTCTCCCCCCCCATGCCACTCGCAGATTGGTGTTCCTTGTTATTCCTATGTGTAGGGCACAAGAAAACTTTATTGCGGTAACCCAGGATAGTTTGCCTCCCCCATTCAAGTATGTAGAGTCCCAAGAATATTTTATCTCATTGTCATGGTAATCTGGGGTAGTTTGCTTCCCCCCATCTGCAGCATACCCTTGCACAGCACCAATGTGAAGGCCAGCTGCTGATCTCGAAATTTGGACAACAGCACCCGCATTACATCAGCAAGTTCACTAATGAACAAAACAAGACATTGCATATGTATGGTATCTTGATCAGCTAAAGTTTTATTATCCACCCCTGTGGTGCTTTCTTTTGAGCTTCATTCCTCAGCAGGGTTCCACTGCGTTGGGTCCCCATTTGATTAGAGTAGGTGCCTCGGGGATCCCACCATGGTAACGCTATGCTTTCATTAAAGCCAAAGCTTTCACTTGCTGAGTGCTGTGCCTCATCCCTGAGGGATCGGCACTTGCTTTTCACTCATAACATTAGAATCAAAGAATTTCTTCAGTGTTAGAACAGAGTCATCTTCAAATCTTTAACTCACAGATGAAACTTTTATCTAAAAAATATACAACCCTTAATCTTCTTTCTCATTTCAGGCCAAGAGGAGTTAACTTTTTCAAGGTGAGTTATTGCACAGAGCAGAGAGAATTAATCTGCATTAAAACCTCTCTGGGAAATGCTGTCATTGCCTCATACACAATAACAGCCAGATTCATACTTCCAGTCACTTTCTGCACATAAATAAAACAAGAGCTTAACAAATCTAATGGAGTTGTCCACAGATGTTGGGGCACATGTACAGCAACTATTATCATCTGGAAAAGAAATTCTTACAAGAACAGTCTTGCTAATGGATGATATTTTATTTCCTCTACTGCAACAGTTTTTCACAATTAAGAAAATTTTTAAACATAAAAGTTTAAATTTTGTTAAAATACAAAGGCATTATTCCTAGGTTGGACAGGTCCTACTGCTGTGGAACTATAAATGTGATAATAAAGATAGGACAATAATAAATATTATTAATAAGCCACAGCAGTAACACAGTATCTGCTACATCGTGTAGGTAAAGTACCTTGTTCATCTGACAGCAACATCTTCTTACAAGTGATGGCCAGAAGAGCAGTCTGAGGTACAGGGCAAACTTCCCTGGCCGGGGAGAACACATAACTTGTCCAAGCAGTGGGGTGACCTAGGGCTCACCAATCCACAGGTTCAGGCTCAGAAATGCTCTGAAATCACAAATAGCAAAACTGAGTGCTTTATGCCAAGCTGTAGTAGTTGATGGTCCTGGCTACAGTTCCCACTTGTTCATATTAAAACATTAGTGGGCAATTGCAGAAATCAAAAATGAAACATCCCCACAGTAAAGAGAAAAGATTAAGTATTGTTTGTGAGTGGACATGGACAAGGGAATGGGAAGCAATTTCTAGTACAGTAAGAAAAATTGCTTCTTTAGTCAAACCTAAACACTTGGCCTTATTTTTTTTCCTATATTTTTTATTGTTGTCAGGAAGCTTTGCTAAACAGCTATCTAAATAATGAAAGCAGCATTAGCCAAGATTCTGTTCCTGGCCAGTGCCATTGAATGGTTGCAGGATTCACTGCTATTTGCTAAGCACTGGTAGAGATTTTGGAAAGTGACAAATGCTGCCCCTTCCCACCCTAGAAAATGTTTTAGCGATGAGTAAATATGAAAATAATCATACCATAGTATAAGGTATAAAGGAAAAGAGTACAAAGGGAAAGGAATGTTTTTTTATTTATTTTACTATTATTAATGAAAATGAATTCCAAAGTATTAGTAAAAAGTAATGTGACAATATAGTTGTTCCATGGATGTCGCTGTTTATACCGGGAGCGGAGAGATGCAGCAACACACAAAATCAGCAAGAGAGAGCGAGGAGAGGAAGAAGAAGCCCCCTTTATTAATTTATAACCCCGTTTTATATACCCTAGCCCCATAGGGCAATTGGTCAGTGATCACCCATCTCCTAGGGTGATTGGCTAAAGTC
>WUAM01000323.1:10341416-10352045 GCA_024336885.1 Actenoides hombroni
TACCAGAATCCAGCCCCTGAACACAGTTCCTATCCGCCACTGGGCCCAATCTGAGACTTTCCTCATGCCTGCTGCACAGCATCAGTGGTGATGGTGATGCAATTTCCATCAGGGGGGATTGGGTTTGATACTGGTTTTGTATATATTTGTATATATTCCATTTTTATTATTATTATTTTTCATTTTCATTAAAGCTGTTCTAGCTTCCTTTTCTAATTGACAAGTCTCTCTCCCTTATTCCCTTTCTCTTCCCCTCTAGGGAGGGAGGGTAGTTAACAGACAGCATCTGCTATAGGTCTAGTGGGCTGCCCTGACCCTAAACTGTGACAGCTGACAATGTTGATTTCCCTGAGTTCCCATTTCCTTCCCATGGGAGAAACTGTGGCTTTCTTTGACATTCCCTGTGAGGCAGAATATGTTCTAGTCTGTCATCCTTTTTCTGGATACTCCTGATAGTCAGCTGAAAGTCTGAATATCCCATGGAAAATGAAGAAATACACACACTGTGGTGTCTCCCTGGGAGATATTCAGGCCACCAGCACTTCTTACGTAGATGGCATTGGATTGTTCCTCCTTGTCCTGGCTGCAACAGCTACATTAGACCATTGTGGGTACTTGGCAGATGAATGGATTTATGTCAGATTACAATGACTGTAACTATGCCTAGATACTGAGTTTAATAAAAGAACTGTTTATCCCTAAAAAAAAATACTCTCTTTTTATCTTGGTCAGACACTCATACAGTGGTGTGGCAACAAGTGGCAGGAGAACAGAAGCATCAGGAAAGAGAATTTAACATAGATTCTTAGGATGATACCATTCTTTCAGCAGCCAGATTTAAAGCTGGTTAAAGTGACCTGTCAGAAGACCCTCAAAACCAGGCTTGAGCTACTTATTTTTCTTCTGACATAGCAATACCTGAAAAACTTGTAAAAAAATCAACCATGTTATCTATTTTAATCTAGCATTTAAGGCATGCTAAAAGGATGTGAGATCATATTCTCATTCCAAATCACTTAAGTCAGAAGTTTTGAGCTTGAGTTTTTCCCAAATGAGTTCTCTAAGCATTGAGTAAATGGCTGTGTATGCATGAACATTTGTCTTCTGCTTCTGTTTTGTGTAAGAAACTAAAAAAGAGTAATTGCCTTGTACTATATTTATACCAAAACACAGCATATGTGCAAAGATAGTGCCAATGGAGCTAGGTCCCAAATTTTAAACAATATATGCAATATGAAGGCAACGTGGCACCTGAGCTACTTAATTGTATTTAGAAGCAGGGTTTTAATGCATTTGCTGCTGGTTTAATTGTTTATGATGCTCTTGGGACTCAAGCTGTTATTTCTGCATGGCATTGCACTCCACTATGTATTCATGCCAATCTAACTGGAACTAGCTTAAGGACCTTTGCATTATACTTCATGGAATAAGCATACCATTTGATTCCTGACTCAGAGTTGTGAATCCTTACTAGAGGGAGTATTTTAATACTTGCCTTAGAGTATGAAATCTTTGACCAAATTTTTTTCCTTGACATCTCCTACTATAAAGTAGCAGCGTATGAAAAGTAGAAGTAGGGTCAGATAACCCAGGTGTATACAAATACTGTCCAAGAGAGAAGGGATGGATTTAGGAAAACCAAAGCTCATCCAGAGCTGAACATGATGAGGGACTTCAAGGGAAATAAAAAGGGCTTCTCCAGGTGTAGAAGCAGAAAATGAAGACAGAAATAGGAGCATGGTGCTGAATAGGAACTGGTAACAAAGGACAATGAAAAGGCTGAGGTACTCGGTGCTTTCTTCTACTGAGTCTTTACTCACACAATTTGTTTTCAGGAATCCCAGACGCCTAAATCCCTGAGAGTAGAGGGAAAGTCTGTAGAAAGGAAGTCTTGCCCATGGAAGGCTCAGGCTGTGGAACATATTAAGAAACTGGATATGTGCAAGTCTGTTGGACCTGATTTTTAAGGAATACAGTTTTTGTAATCTTTTCTAAGTTCACAGGTATTTTTTGAATATGATATGATAAGATGCACATTGTCCCTTTCTTGCAATAGCTACCTTATTTGAAGAAGAGAACTTATAGCCTTATTCATATCATTCTGTACACATTTATGCAGTCTGACCTGGTAGTCAATTGACATCTGATAAGCGATGAACAAAGAGAACCTCATTCGCTATGACTTATAATCTCTAAAATTTGGTGTGCATTAGATTGCTTCCCTCTTTTTATCTTCACTTCTTTCTGGCTAATCTTTTAAATTGGTGACATTTCCTGAGTACTAAGTCTGTCTGTCAAAACACATTGTCTGAGGCTGTTACTGCTCAGGTTAGTGAAAAAATGCTGATAAAGTATTGTTCAAGATGTCCTGTTTATGTAGTTTCAGCAATGTTCATTACTCTAAAAATTTTGTAAATGAATTTTGTTAGCAATAGAGTTAACGTTTTGTTTTTACTTGATATCTTGTTTGCAGATGTGAAAACAGTTGTGTCATCTAAAGTATACCTCCTAAGTGTTTTCATGATCCAGTGGGATACTATTTTATAGAAACCACATATGCACAGCCTAGTGTCTCCCTAGAATCAGACTGTCTTATATTTTGATTGCATTCTCCCCCTTGCTAAAATATGTATCATTATAGAAGGTTTAGAAACACAGGATATAAAGAAAATACCTTATGAGTAGTTTAATCCATCTCAAAGTTGTTTATATCATATTCTTTTTGAAAGTCAAGGTGATGTTAATATTCAGTGTTAACAGTCATCTAATTCATGCTTTCTTTCACCTTTCATTAAGATCTATCTGCTCAAATTAGATTTTATTCTCTTCTTACTCCGCTAAGCTTAGTTTGTGGATTTTCATGCAACTTCCAGTGAAAAAACCACAATCTTTCAAAGGATTGCTTAATAACTTCCATATTGCTGAATGAAGCTGTCAATTCCAATGTTATTAGCCCCAGGAATTTATATTATTCTGTCCCAAAGGCAATAAATCCCAAAGTTCTTGTCAAAATGTCCTTTGTACTTCATTTTCTCAAATGTCTTATGAGTAGTTTGTTTGTTTTTTAATTTGATGTGAACTCCATCAACTGCAGGGTGAGACATAAAAATGCATTATAATAGCTTGTCAGAATTATAAAAACTGCAGCTAAACTGCAAAAGTCAGAAGACTTTTCAGTCACATTTTATAAGTCACATTTTATAAGGTGCTATTTCAACTGGTTTGAGAAAAAAAGTGTTACATTTCATCACTCTCTGTCACTTACAAATGCCAGATTGGAAGGAACCTAGAAAGATCATCTGGTCCAAGCTTTCATGGGAAAGGGAGTCTAGATGAGATTGTCTAACATCCTGTCCAATTGCATCTTGAAAATATTCAGTGATGGGAACTCCACCATGTTCCTGGAGAGGTTCTGGGGTATGACTCTTTTCACTGTAAAATATGTCTTTCTTATATTGAGAAGAAACTTGTCTTGGTACAACTGGTACCTGTCACACCTTGTCTTTTCCATGTAGGTCTTGTGAAGAGGGCCTCTGTCCTCTTTATAGCTGCCTTTTAAGTTCTGGGATACTGTGCCTCCTTGGATGAGGTCTCACTAAGTCTTCTTTTCTCCCTAGAAGGGAGAAGAGGGACCTCTTCCAAGGAGAAAAGACCTAACTCCTTCAGTCTTTCTTCATAGGGTAGGTTCTCTGTTATGCTTAGAAATTGCACAATATACCTATGGATCAAAAATGGCTAATAAATGGGAAATCTGGATTAAAAACCAGCAATTAGAGTGAGGGCTGGTGAACAGGAATATAGATTTGACTTAGGTCTTAGTTGAAACTGAAGGACTGTTAAGAGTTTTTTTGAGTAGTAGAAATAATAAAATTAAACATACAGCATCAATAAAGTCACTTTGTAAGGTTCCCCTTTTCACAAGATAGTCATGGATACTTTGGATAAAGTAGATGCACGAAAGGGAAAGTGTTACTGCATCATCAGCAGAGGGCACTTCATCAGACAGATGGAAATTCTTATTTATTTAAATAAAGAATTATTCCTGGTAGTACTTAGACAGTAACAGTCATGATCTAATTGAAATCACTTACATACTGCCTCTTTCCATTGCACCCAGTAAAACTTTTGTTGTGGTACTAAGGGTGTTAAGAACTCATTTTGTGTGAAACTAAAAGGATTACAGCTGGTCAAGAAACGTTATCTGTGAGGCCTTCCAGGCCACCTTCCTGACTTGTACTGATGCATCTTTTGGATGGAAATGTTATATGCAGTATGAAAAGATACACAGGTAGCTGCTTAAGTAAAGATATTTTTTATAAATGTTTTCCCTAGCCATAAATGTTAATAATGTGAGTTTCTCACAGGTTGCTTCCTCAAGCTGTTGTATTTCTCTTCCTTCACTGTAGCATCCTATGCAGTGTCCTCCTTGAATACAAGGAGAGACTGCCTCCGGAAGAAAACTTACTCTTGCTCATTTTATTTGTCTATTTATTGTAAGTCTTTAGTAAGGTTCCTAAAGGAGATTAATTTTCTCTGCTACCTGGAAACTGTTGTGAAGATGTGTGTTATGACTGTGTCCATTTTGCCAAGCTCTATTACGCTGTTTCATTGGCACTAACACATCTGTAATCTTATACCTTTAAGTCTACCACAAATTATGTTTTCATGCCTTGTTTAATGCTATCATTGTTCTAAATAGAAATAAAATTTTAGAGCTTGTACAAGAATTCTGTACTAAATGTTGAGAGAAAGGTATTTATTCTTGTGCAATAAAGAAAGCTTGAATTTCAGATATCTGACTAAATCTTAACAAGACGAATGCATTAACTTCAAAGCATCATTTCAGGCTTGCTAAATCCTTGTGAACCTTTCTTGTCCTTTTAGTGGTCACCCTCTTGAACTCCTGAGGAATGCTTCTAAGAAATGGTCACCCAGAACTAGGTTTTTTTCACTTCCATTTCCTAGACTCAGGCAATACTTACAGCTTTAAGCATATTTTATTAACAGAGACTCTGGAGCTCTTTTATAGAGTTTTATTATCTGATAAACAAGTAGCAAACAATGACTACATGAACTTTTCACTGTGGAAGATCCAGTCCAGGAACCAACCAAATTTGTGAAGGCTTTTAACCATTTCTCCTACTTAATTGACCAAATTCATCTGGAGGGAGTACATTAAATCTACAGAGCATTAGTTCTCTGTTCAAGATCACTGTACCTTTTATGTCTGCTATTAGATGACAGGTTTGCTTGTTCTCAGATTCAGCATTCCTCATTAGTTTACATTCAGTGCTGTGTTTTTTTATGGATGGTAGATTATTTGACATGACTTAGTATTGCAGAAATTGTTATTTCCAAGCTGCTGCTAAGAGACTGCAAGTGATTTTTATTGTCTAACACCCACAAGTTTATAATTTCACATTCTTCTACCCAATCCTAATGAACCTTGCTTAAAAAGGAAAATTTAAGCATGACTATCTCCTCACTGTAATTTCACACACATTATCTTAAACAAATGGAAATGTCTCGAGACTTGCACAGTGCAGATGCCAAGGAATATCCAAATGCTCATTGATTACAGTAACAGGTTTGGTCACAGGTGATGTAATTCTCCCCTATCACTGTTCTTAATATAGAAATATAAAAGGGGGGACTGTTTGCTGGCTTTACTTAAAACATATGTTAAAAAAGTTTGATGTTAGATCATCTAGATTTCAACATTCTAGGAATTACATTGTTTCTTTCTCTGATCTCCAAAGGAACCAGTATCTTTGAGGTATAATAATAAATAGCAATTATTATTATGCTGCTTATTATGCTTATAGCTTACCTACAAACTGAGTTAAACTTGATCCATATTGTGTCTATATTCATAGCATTCATAGGAAAACATTCAGAACTCCTTTAAGGTTTGGTGTTTGTTTGGACTTGTTTCTTTGTTTGTTTAATTTTAACAGACAGTACTAGCCTGTGTCCTGATTTATGTTTCTACACTATTTTTAGTATTGGATATGCTCTTTATAAAAGAACCTTCTACAGAGGGGTGAAAACTACAGGTAATACTCAGGCTATGTGCATACAAGACTGATTTCTTGATACTGCTTTTAATCCTGGGTTCCTTCTTTCAAGTTACACTGTTAGTTACTCCTTATTTTAGCAATGTCTGTAGTTTCTGAGAGTCTACTAGTTGTGTGTCTTCTGTGAGTGTCACCTGGCTTGATGTGGCAAGAAGTGATTAGTACGTACGGTATCATATGGATATGGCCTTTAACAGCAGCCCATTTTGGCATGCCCACAAGTTCTTTGTATTTACTGAACGACTTACTTCCTACAACTTATTGTCTTGACTTTGCTCTGACTTTTGACCTGCCTTTGCTCTGCAGGCATACTTGATTTCATTTCTGCTGCCCTGAGTTCTATTTATATTATATGCTCAGGATTAATCTTTCATCATTGCTTTGTGTGACTGCTTGTGTAGATGTCTTGAAGCACACATAGTGGCTACACATTTCTGGGTTTTTTTTCTGTTGTTGATGTTGATGACAAGTTTCTCCATCAGTTCCAATCAATCCACAAGAATCTTTCAGGAATAAGAGTGCTTACTAAACATAGAGTGTAACTGCCTTTAAAAATTATGTCTGCCTTAGACACTTCAGCACCAGGTTGTGATTTAATCAGTTTTATCAGTTTTATACTATCTGAACAATTACGCATTTCGTGCTGTTCAATATACAAGTTCAATAAATTAATGGTCTGTAGTCATGACTTTTGGCTTGTTTCACACATATTGTTTTACCTTAAATATGAAATGTTTACTTGTCTTAGTGTCAGATCCTACATTACTGGTTAGGGATATCAAACTATTACATTTGAATATTATAACGTTGTAAGTGTCAAACTAAAGAAGTGATTTGTTAAATGTAATTTTTTTGAAATTGCTTGTTTAAAAAATTATTGGGTTAATTCATTTTGGAAGATAAAATTGGCTCAATATAAGTCTCTCTTGACAAAAACCTGAGTGTTGCACAATGTCAAATTAAGAGGCAAAGGCTTAAATTCCTGGTTTTCTTCAATTCCTGGAGATTCAGGAGGCTGTTGGTGAAAATTTTAAAATGTTCATTATAGTAAACTATGAAATTTGAAGAATTGTATACAATGCTTGCCAGTTTTCAACGTATTATAAACAAACATACCTAAAAATCATATAGCAAACTTTTTAATGTTTCAAGATCTATGAAACATTTCACCATGAATAGTTTCATGAGGCCCAATAAAACTTGCAAAGGAGGAACAGAAGTGGAGCACTGCTCACGTGGTGGAAGTTTGTGCATGATGACTGTTAGACTTTGAAAGACTCGTAAGTCAAATTCCAGGATCACTCCAGTTTTGCCATATAACTGCCATGGAGAAGAAAAAGAACTAGAATTATGAAGTATTTTCTCTGATGTAATGGGTATTCAGTGTAGGAGATGAACAACAGCCACAGCCACAGCTGGCATTCAGATAACAGAGGGATATCTTTAATGATTTTATTTACTACAGTTTAGGTTCTTTTGTCCTTTAAAGCCTCCAACTCTTCTCTCCCTTAAATCTTTTCAGCTTTATGCCACTGCTGGTCACCTCCAGGGTCGTTATCAAAGATGTAACAAGTCAGTGCCCTCTGGGTCTGCTGTGATTCACTAAGTGAAGATTAGGTTAACAATGTTGACATTCATAATGCTAACATGGTTGCTATGCCTCCTTCTGAAACAGCAGTGTTAAGAATTGGGTTTCCTTTACAGTAAGTGT
Source organism: Actenoides hombroni (assembly GCA_024336885.1). Lineage (NCBI taxonomy): Eukaryota > Metazoa > Chordata > Aves > Coraciiformes > Alcedinidae > Actenoides > Actenoides hombroni. The sequence goes on from WUAM01000323.1 coordinate 10,349,205, forward strand.
AGAAAAGTTAGGTTTTTAGGTCTACAGTGAATGTAGAAAATTCTTGTCAACTGTTACGTTGAGAAGAATTAACTTGTTGGAAGTGACAAGGAAAATGATGTGATGGAAGCGGAGATAAAAAGCACACAGGGAAATGCATCCAACTGGCTGTAATTACATACACCATATTCACAAAAGCAGTGACTTTGACTTAGGTCTGTTCTTACCAGCAAAGTTATTACCACCTGGCTATCATTCTTTCATGATCTCTCCTTGCATTTTTATGTATCCTCTTTGTAAAGTGGAACACACACAACAGGAAGGAAGGATGGAGTCCTGCTTATGCAGGCCACACAGTTGTTGATGAGCTCATTCCATGGAGAGGGGGTTCAAACCCCTTTTGAGAGGGGTGATTTGGACACATTCCTGATGAATGCTATAACCTTATGTTTATATGCACTAAGTGAGCCTAGAGCATCATAAACACCACTGCCAACTTCACCTTTTCCAGCTGTGCTCTAGTGATTTCTGCCAGTTAATGAAGCCCTTTGTTACACTATATACTTTTAGGTAGAAGACAGGTGCTGAGCAGGTAGGTACTGTTGGGATGAATCAGAGTTCATTTGTGAGACCTATAAATTCTGTGGGAATTTTCAAGTGGAAGAGTAGGCCATTTACAAAATTAAGCCGGGAGTTTCAGAATATAACTGACACCAAAAGTCACTGATGTGATTATAACTTCCTGTAACATGATTTTGTCAATAACAACATGAATAACAAATATAAGGTTATTATTTGCGGTACCTTTTGTTTCTTTGCAGTATGTTATACAAATAAACATATGTATTATGGGGGAATAGGTTGAAAATGAAGACTTCGGTACATGTCCTGGGGTTAATTAATTAAGAACTCCCACTGAATTGTTAAATAATTAGTCTGATTTTTATCATTCTGCTGGTCATTGTATCTGAAAGAATTTTAGGAAATATGATTACAACTAGCTTCAACATATTAGAAGAGATATCTTCCTATTACTTGCATTTACCGTCCAATTCAATTCCAAACATATCACTGTTTTTTCTATAAAGAAAAAAAAAATGGAAAAAAGAGAAAAAGAAAGCCATGAGGAAAACAAAAGGATATACAGAACAAATTGTGTTTCTGAATGCAAAAGTAACACAGTTGGCTTTGAATACTCTTTCACAATGCTATTTTCTAACTAAAATGTTTGAAGCTTTAGAATTTGTTCTTATGGAGTGAGATTATCACACTTGTAGATTGCCAATCATTCAAAATACTGTTGGCTTGTGTTCTAATTTAGATTGCTTCTGCAACACTGTATGACATCTCATATGGATTAAGCTTAAAAAGATCATATACTGAAAGTGGATCATTGACAAACTTCAGTCTGAATGCTGCATCTGTAGATTTGGCAAAAACCCCTCAACACAGTATGATGAAACTTCCTTAATTTCAACTGCTATTTTTATCTAGAGAAGAGTGTTTTTGGTATCTGTCAGCTGTGTGTGTTTGAATATGTGTTTGGATATACATAAAGTATATGTAATATACTATAAAGTATATCTACTATTAAAGTATATGTAATATAATGTGAAGTTTACGTTTTCCTGGTAAACCAATGCTTTGTACAAAGCCTCCTCCATTAGCTGTCATTAGATAGAAGAAACCTCAAATTAAACTATTGTGGTTGTAAACCAGTGTGATGTTTTTAAATTGTCCTGCTGGAAAAAAGGTTGATCTTTGGAATTTTTCTACACAGATTATTTGGTTTGGATTTAATTCTTTTAAATTATAATTATATAATTAAAGGGTAGTGTTTATTAATCTGTTACTGAGTTTGTAAGGGAGCAAGCTTTTTATACATATGTGATAGTCTTCACCCTTAAACTGACCTAAGAATATGTTTTCACTTGCATCTAATGCAGAAAACAATCCTGAAGGAGAAGAGGGTGTGGGAAGGACTATGTCGAAAATGATCTTTTGTTAAAATAATGACCTGAAATTTAATGGACAGATGAAAATTCAACATTGTTCAATAACGATAATGCAAAATTACAATGGAAGGAGAAATTGTCCAATATTTTTTTTGTAGGTGTCAATTTGCATTTTGACAGCTGGACAGCATTGGATATCTAGAACATGACAGGTTTACAGAAAACAAAGCACTGGTGTTAAAGCCTAGCAAAGTATTAAAATAAATGAGTAATACCAAAAGTTTAAAATGGACAATTTTCCTATTCTTGAAGATCAACATCAAAATTCTGTACCCTAGCATATATCAGCTTATATTAATGAACATTCCATGTGACATCAACCATCCAGTTCATATTTATCTTGTTACTATGAAAGGGTATTGTCCAATATTTCTTTGTAGGTGTCAATTTGCATTTTGGTAGCTGTTTATTGTGCTTCCTTTAGATATGACTTTGACATTTATTCTTAGCAAGGTAAATAGTGTTCTAATGTCTTTCATTTTTAAGAGTGTCCTTACAAAAACAAAGATGAAGTAGACACAGAGGCAATCTGACCTTTCAAAGAATATTTTCAACTACTTTTTGCTCTACTGCTTTTCATGATAAAAAACATGAATTTCAAGAGCTAATTATCACATCTATTTTCAAAGCAGAGTTTACTGAAAACTTTTAAAAGATTGTCACAAACATTTTTGAACAATTTCAAGATGAAGAAGGGTGAAAGAAGAGAGATGCTATATAGATGAATTTACATAAGTCAGTGATGATGCACATGTACTTAAGGACAATTTTTAGCATAGGTGGTTGTAGAAAGAAGACTCACTGCCAAGCAGTTCTTCCTAAGCTTTTATTCAACGTCTCTGAAGGT
>WUAM01000323.1:10353928-10378541 GCA_024336885.1 Actenoides hombroni
CTTCCCTTCCCTTCCCTTCCCTTCCCTTCCCTTCCCTTCCCTTCCCTTCCCTTTTCATTGCATGGTTAATCCTAAAGAAGTAACCTGCAACAGTTAACCTCTGCCCAACTTTTACTCCAAAAAAAAAAGCTCAAACACCAAAAACACCCCACACAGTTCCTTACGGCAACATGTAACAGTCATTTGCAGTGGCCAGACCAAGTGAGTCTGAGTGTATGCTGTAACCAGATACACAGTAATATTTAGAGTTTTTAAACATTCAAACAAAATTATAAAATGCACTCGTCTACAAAAAGACAACATCCCCTCCATATTTTTAAAGAGTCTTTAACTGTTTGATATAATGGTTTAGTTAGTGCCTGATACTTGAAGAGTGGGAGAGGCATGTGAAACTTACAGTTTATATGTGCATCATTTTCCTTTTACGAAAATAAAATGGTTTTATTCATGTCTATAACTTGAGAAGTGACAGGCATTTCTACTTTCTAGAAATCCACATTTTAAAGAACAAAATCTTAGAAAATCAGTCCTATTCCTACATGCAAAACTTAAATAGGAACAGTTTTCTTCCCTGGAAATAATAAAATAGACTTCTTAGATACAAGAAGCTCTAAACATCATTAAGATACACTGCACATCGCTAAGAGTTAAGAATAATCTTTTTTAAAGATATAGTTGACGTAGTTGATGTATAATGTGTTCTGTACTTTGTGGGTGTTATTCAGAAACACAAAAGGTGTTATTCATAATGTCTCTTTTACTGGAAAATGTATGATCACTAATTTAGTTTTAAATGCTGTTAACAGAAAATCTGCAGACAGAGCAAAAGGGCAAAAGGGTGACATCTGGCATAGCAGACTTTCTAAGATGGTTTTGGCACAGAGCCTGCATCAAATGGCAGACACTGTGAAAAAAAAAAAAAAAAAAAAGCGAAAAAGGAATCAAAAGAAAAGAGAATACAATGAAAATTTGATTTCTAATCTTTAGCTATTGCAAACCACAAAACTAGTCAAAGTGCTTCAGTTTATTATCTGTCACGTCTTGCGCTGGGCCATTCTTTGATCTCTAAATGACCCAAAAATGGGCCTAAGGTGTGACATTTTGTCTGCCTGATTACATCTACTCACTGCAGCATTTCCTAATCGTTATACACTTGATTTCACCTTTTCAGTTTTCACCTGAATGAGTGATATACAAAAACATCCTCATCATTACCAGACCTCATGCACTTCATTTTTCAGAATGGCTGAAAGATGAAATACATGACATGCTGTTTGAAGTGTGGCCAAATGCATTTTATACTTTAAACAAACAGTGCCATGGAAACTCTGATATGAATGTCCTTGGAGGAAAACAGTCCATGCATTTCATCTACAGAAAGAAAGAAAAGAGAAAGAAAAATGTAGATGTTAGAATTATTAAACCTTCCTAGAGGCAGGGAGACTTTTTAAAGAGCATGTCTGACTGAGCCAAAAACTAGAATTAGTGATCTCATTGGCCTTTTTCTTTTACGGAGTTACTTACTGGACTTCTTTGTTTCAGATGTAACTAAGGAGAAGTGGAAAGGAGGGTATTAATTTTAAGTGGTCAATAACTCATTGCTTTACAGATTTGAGGAACTAATTCTGAGGAACTAATTCTGACAAAACTCATGAGTTGCTGATTCTTTCTGTCTAGACTCTTCTGTACACCTGGGAAGCTTTGCTGCCTTTTAAAGCACATACCCATTACAGAGGTACTCCTGTGATTTCTGTGATGCTGATTAGAACTCACACTGGTGACTTCATACAGTCACACAGCTTTGCGAGATGCATGTTTGTATTTATTTATGTATGCTATAATCTGAAATCATAGTGCCTCCCTCTTTTTTGAGCTGTATGTTCCTGTCAGCTTAAATGGGAAGCTGAAAAGTAAAACTACACATAGTATAATAATATCTATGTAATAGCTAATACAGTTATGTAATAGTTAATATAATAATAACAGCTAAAGTACACAAACCTCTACTACAAAACTTATAGAAAAGTATTTTGTGTGGCCTTGGGATTCTTTAACTACTTTTCCACTTGTTTGGCTTCACATTCGCCTCACTATGTGGGTTCCTCTACTTTGATAGACAAAAATAAATTATTACGGTTTTTTTGACTGCTACTTTTGGAATGAGCTTGGGCTGATTGGGCACTTGGGGAGTTAACATTTGCTTAATGGCACCTGCTAGTCTGAGAATTTATATACATGCTATGGAAGTAGGATTCATAGGTCAGAGTATTTTATACTGTTGCTTACTGGGTAACAGAAGAGAAAGTGATTCAGAGCTCCTTCAGTAGATTTAAAACAGGTTCCACAAATGCAGTGCAAGACATGCAATACCACAAAATGGATCCACTGGAGAAAACCAACCAACCAACTTACAAGCAAAAAACATTCCCTTTTCTCAGAGGCTCTAAAAAATCTTGGAAAAGCAAGTTCACTTCTACAGCTCTCTGATAAACATGCATACACACTGGATGTATCTTAGTCCAAATTTCTTTATTCAGTTTTCAATGGTGCACGTCATCACTGAGGTATTCTTCTGTGTTAAAGTATGACCCTCAAGATCCATATTTTATAAAACAGAAAGAGAAACATTATATACCAAACTCCTGCAGTACACCATTACTCTGGGGAAACAATGAAAATGAAACTTATTCTCCAATGAGATAAATCTGGAAGTCTCAACTTACTTTCCTATACACATCCGCCTTCTGTCCAACATCAGCATAAAATTTGGCAGAGTTTACTCATCTTTGCTCAGATGAAGCCAAGAACTACAACAAAAATGAAGAATAATTCAGTGTTGAATGCTGATGGCAGAGATTTGTGCATAAATTTTATAGTGGTTTTAGCTAGTGCTATTAAATCTTCATTGTCATGTGTAAAAGACTAATGTGAGCTGAGGAAAAACTAATAAAAAATAACATTTGCAAAATAAATTGGTTTTAAGCATTCATCCTTGTAGGTTAGAAAGTATCTAGAAATCCTTTCTTTCCCTTCACAGGAACACAGGTATCTAAATAATTTATTCAGTATTTTTTCCCAGATCTTCTTGCTTATCTATACTTATATTGTGGGAGTACTGAGTTGCTAAATCAGTTCCCAGCCATGTTTGTAGGGAGGCCTAGCTACATAGAAAAGTAAAAACTTTCTTACTTCAGTGAATTATAAGTGCATAAAAATAATTCAAATAAGCTAGCTCTAAGAAAGTTACAAAGAATGGGCTTCTTGAATTTGCTTTAGATTGCTTAAATCAGTCTAGGGACTGATTTTCATCCTTCTCCTCCTCCTGTTCTATAAGGAATGCCTACAAGTAAAGCATACACTAATGTGGAAGAATTTCCTGAACATAACCATATTTAATTTGAGTTATTAAAAAAATTGGTCCTTGGTATTGGGCTATAAATTGCTACAAATTGGTAGTGAGCTATAAATGTTTAGAAAGAAAGGCGGGTAAAACCTCTCTATACAAATGAATGAAGGAAATATACAGAATGCATTTTTCATAGACTTTCTCCTCATTTATTAGCGTTCATAAAGGCATCCATATATTTTCAGTTTTTCATCCACTTTTTTGTAAAATATTATGTTTGATGGAGGGAAATAACATGCTTGCAACACACTAGTTGGGCTGGTAGTAGAATGAAGTTAATTGTTTTAACCACAATTGTAACAAATTAATCTTTTGAAAATTCTACAGGTTTATTATCCTACCACCTGTGTTATAAAATATGTCCAATATTGGCTAATGGAACATGCTGTAAGGACATGATCCTGGGTGAAAAGACATGGGGAAACACTGTTTATCGGTTTGAATTTAAACAGCTTCAGTGCTGGCAAAGAAAATTGCTTATGTTCTCCTGGAAAGAAAAGAAACAAAGGCCACACATGAGAAACGGATAGACTAAAAGAAGATGGATACTCACAAACATCAATATGTCTGATTGTTGTCACAGCAGCATGCATTATAGGTTTAGTGTATTAGTTTGGATTACATTTCATATTACCTTCCATTCTTTATTCACCTTATTGTGGGAAAGAGACAATCATGTATCCAATTCATCAGTCCAAATACTCCAAAACTTGGGCAATGTCTCCATTAGCTGGTGATGCAGTGCCTTTTATTGGATCTATATATTGGATGCTTCACATACGATTTGGGGGTTGTGCTCTTGCCTAGGTTTAGATTAGTCTCATTAGCCTAACATCCCCACTGCATGTCTGTCATATTTTTTGTCACTCTGTGCTGTGGTTTAACGCTGACATGCAACTCAGCTCTCACTCACTCTCTCCCAGTGGGATGGAGGACAGAGTAGGAAGGGTAAAAGTGAGAAAACTCATGGTTTGAGACAAAGACAATTTAATAGGTAAAGCAAAAGCTGCGCATGCAAACAAAGCAAACCAAGGAATTCATTCACCAGTTCTCCTGGGTAGGCATGTGTTCAGCCATCTCCAGGAAAGCAGGATTCCTTCACTTGTAATAGTTACTTGGGAAGAAAAATGACATCATTCTGAATGTGCCCCACTTCCTTCTTCTTCTCCCAGATTTATATGGCTAAGCATGATGTCATATGATACAGAATATCCCTTTGGTCAGTTGGGGTCAGCTGCCCCAGCTGTATCTCCTCCCAGCTTTTTGTGCACCCCCAGGCTCGTCACTGGTGGGGTTGTGCGAGAAGCAGAAAGGGCCTTGACTTTGTGGTAAGCTCTACTAGGCAATAAATAAAACATCTCTGTATTATCAACACTGTTATCAGCACAAATCCAAACCATAGCCCTGTGCTAGTTGCTATGAAGAAAATTAACTCTACTCCAGTCAAGATGAGCAAACTGTGCCTCTCAGTCAAAACTGTCTGAAGGCACTCATTTGTTATTTTGGATATTTATGCTGCCCCTGGAAGTTTGAAAGTATTTAATGTGTTTCAGAAACAGTCCTTCCAGTTTAGTATTCAGTGACAAGTAATCTAGTCAGTGCACTTCAGAACTGCCCTTCAAAATGAATTCAGTGAATTCAGAGTTTATTTGCAAGAAACACTAGTGTTCTAAGACAGACTTTATAAGACTTAGGCTTTATTAACTCCTGTTGCATTAAAAAATACACCATAGAAATCAGTGGCCATTTAAGATAATAAAAACTGTTCTATCTTTTCCTGTGAATGGAGCAGCAAACAGCAAACAACATACATAATGTTGGGTGCAGAACCTAAAACAAATTTGGTTTAGGACTGATAGATAACATTATTTTCGTTCTATAGAAATTACTCCTAAAAATAAGTGTTAATGTAAAAATTATGTCCAGTTCCTCATCTAGTTATCTAAATTTATTAAATAAGAAATGATCAGGTTTTCCAGCTTTGCTGAGTACCCATTATTTTCCATCGTCTCCATGAGTTTACAGTAAAGTGAAACCTATAAAGGATAAAAAAATTCCAATTCTATATTAATAAAGATTAAAATCATGCAGTATGTGTTCATAGCAACACAGGGAAATCTCAAATTTTATATAAATCCATCAGTTTGTACTTACTTAATCTCTTTTTTTTTTTTTTATGTGCTAATTTAAGTGTTAGAGATATCTGACTTGTTCAGAGAATCCAGATTTCTCATTTAAAATATTCCGTCAATCTTTTAAAGAATAGTGAACGTTTTCCTTATATTAGCTGTACTTGTCTGTCTCTAATGTATTTGTTACAGTTTCTTCTGAATCATTTTCATCAGCATCAAAGAACTTTTGAACTGTCATACAAATTTACACCTATCTTACTGCTCTCTCAAACTGCAAAGAAGTGTCTTCTTAGTGGTAAAAAGTTCACATATAGAATTATATCTTTACATCTAAGGATTTCTACACAACTACTAAGAGAGCAGATGGAAAGCCTACTTTCTTTTTTTTTTTAATCTTGTATGAATTTACGTATTGTCTATACAATTTTGACCTGATGTGAGGATGGAAACCTTATCATGGGAAGAAAAATACAGCTTTGGATAATGGATTACTTATAGATCATGTTCAAAATATTTTTAACTGGTCCCCAAGAAAAAAATCTGTATTCTACTGTGAAAAATTTTCTCTATGTTACAATTTTTTATTGTGACAAAACAGAGGAGTCATCAATAGTTTTCCTGGAAGAAGTTTAGGAAGTAATTTTTTCTGCAGGGAACTTGATCCAGGCATCTCAGGAAAAGACAGGTTATATATTCCATGGGAAGCTGGAGTCAAGAGAAGCCATAAGAGTGCTTTAGATGTTTAGAAAACAGAAAGAAAAGACAGCTGAGAAGATTTCAGTAGTTTACATGAAAGAATACCAGGACATGAGTGGGAGAGTCAAGCATGCTGTAGAAAGAAAACAAAAACATGGGAAGAAAGCGGCAAGTTCACAGAACTGGTTTGACAGAAGACTTGTGTCATGCAAGCTATAATATTAAATGGCCAAGAATTAGGATTTGAGTATGACTGACTTCTTGGTTTTCATCTAAAGTAAGTTATATTCTCATAGTTGCAAAGGGTTTAAATAACTTTAAACTGAGCCTAAAGTGGAACAAGGTATCCCCTGGGATATGCCATTCACCTTTGCCAAAGGGATAAATACCAGGTTCCAGAGACCAGACTGTAGATATGGGGTTGGGTTCTTGCCACTGGCTGCATAGAGAAAGCTACTTACTTGACATCTACATGTCAGGGAATGCTTGTTGATCTCTAAGTTTAATAAAATCCACATGATTTCCCTCTCCAAATTGAGCTGACTGTTTATTGCTACTGTTCCTTGCAAGTCTGTTGTGCTGAAGTTGGAAACTGGACTGAAACATGCAGAGGCCTGATTGCAGTCTGTAAATAAGGATACACTAACTTGATTAGCTTTGGAAGCTGTTTTCCTTTTTTCTTGTTGTTATTCTCATCTAATTAAGGTAATTGTAGTTAATTGAAAAGGCATGATTGGTTTAATTGCATCTGAAGATGAAACAAGAAAATCACTAACGATGAAGATGGAATTGATTTGATGGAACTACTCCAAACAAAAGTGCGATTCGAGCATTATGGATCTCTAGAGAAAAGAATTCAAGAAAACTTAGTCATTTTTTCATCACACAAGCAATGAGAAGATGCAGGACCACTGTACTGAAACTAAGTAGAAATAGTGTCAATTTGATAAATTTGTCCAACTTTGCTGTCTTATATAATGGGCTTCATCTTCTAATCACATTGCAAGATACTATAGTTTGCAAGAGATGGTGGGGATGGAAACATTATATTGTTTAGGGAAGCAGGCTATACTCATCATTGAGCTCTAGAAAGATCAAGGCATACTGGAGGAAAGCTCAGACCACATTAAAATTCACTGGATTTTTAGATGGCATGGTGTCCCTTGATTTGTTCTGTCCCCTTTGTAATAGATTTATTACTAAAGAATTGAGGAATTAGAATGTTCTGGTTCTATCCCACAAGGAATTAGGCAATAGGGCCTTGTTCCTTGGTACCCATCGGAAAAGGGTTCAGACTGCCCCCATGGGGTTCATGGAAGGAGGCTTTGAAGCCTTATGGAGAAGCAGCAACGTATTAGCATAATTATTACACAGACAAGTTGGACAGGAGTCATATTCTCTGATAAAACATTTTAACTGCTTGACTTTGAAGGTTCATGGCTCTTCTGAAGAGTCAGAGAGAAAGATGGGAATTTTGAATCAACACGTTTCTTTCTCTTATATGAGACAAACAACTCTGCAGACACCAAGGTCAGTGAAGAACAGGAGTAGGAGGTGCTTCAGCAGATTTCCCTGCAGCTCATGGTGAAGACCATGCTGAAGCAGGCTGTCTGCCTGCAGTCCAATAAGGTGCACGATGGAGCAAATATATAACTGCCACCCATGAAGGACACCACACTGGAGCAGGTGGATGCCCAAAGGAAGCTGTGACCCTGTGGGAAGCCCGTGCCAGAGCAGGCTCCTGATAGGACCTGTGGACCCATGGAGAGAGGAGTCCATGTTGGAGCAGGTTTTCTGTCAATCTGTTCCTGAAGGACTAAACCCAGTGGAAGGGACCGACTCTGGAGAAATTCAGATTAGACCGTCTCCCACAGGAGGGACCTCACTACTCTAGTAGGGGAAGAATGTGTAAAGTCCCGCCCCTGTGGGGGAAGGAGAAGCAGAAAAATGTGACAAACTGACCACAATACCCCATTCCCTGTCTGCCTGAGCGGCTTGGGGGGATTCAGGAATGAATTTAAGACAGGAGAATTCAGAATTGAAGTGAAGATGTTTTTAAGATTTAGTATTTATTCCTACTCTGATTTGATTGTAGTAAATGAAATTATTTTTTTTTTCCCAAGTTGAGTCTATTTTGCTTGTGACAGTAACTGCTGAGTGATCTCTCCCTGCCCTTATCTTGACCCATGAGCCCTTTGTTATAATTTTTCTCCCCTGTCCAGCTAAGGATAGAGAAGCTTTGGCGTGCACCTGGCATCCAGCCAGTGTCAAACTATCACAAAGGGTAATGCCCCATGCGCAGATGAATCATATATGTCCTATTAATGAGTACATTCACAAAGAAATTGACATTTCATATACAGCTACTTTGACTGGAGTTTCTGAAAATGTTGTGTAGCATCCCTGTGTAGTACAGTGGTTTGGACAAACACAGACCTCAAGCTGAAGTCCAATATCTCTAAAACTTTGCTTAATTATTAGTACTGTGATGAAAAATGTTACCTGTATTATTTTGGTAATGTCTGAAGACTTTTCTTTTTAAGTTATAATGACAAAATTAATTCATGACAGTTGAGTTTTAACCTACTTTGTCTTTTTCTCAAAACAAGCAATAAATGTGTGAAATAGGTGAAAAGTAATTTTACTTGAAATGTAAAGCCATTCCATTACAGAGCTTGATTTAATGGCAGCTCCTACGTGAAAAATGACAAGGAAAGACTAAGTGCAGGAAAACACTGTGTTCTTTTTCTACAGAGAAAAAAAATACTAATTTGTTTCATTGATGATAAAATATAAATTTTGAAAGTCATTTTAGTACTGAATGGTATGGTATAATAGATACAGTATATTCCTTAAAATCCTACTAAAAAAATGTATAGCAACACACTATTTGTAGATTTGTAGTAATTACTTTTTTATTATAATCAAATAGCACCTTTCCTGGATGTGAAGTTCATGGACTGTCCACTCACTTTTGAGTTACAAAGTCACATTAATGTTAGTTTCTTTTAATACCAATATATTTTGTATGCCTTCTCCTGAGCCTCTCCAAACTGAAATCTCCAGTTCATCTGGATAGCTGAATCCTAACAACTTGATGTGGAATAATGCAAGGTCACCACTTCTTCTGAAGCACAGAAAGCTCCCACTGAACTTTTACTTCAGCTTAGAAGCTGGTGTCAACAACGTACTTCAGAAACGAAAATAGAGTGTGACATGACACACTGACTGGTTTTTTTCTCCAAAATATAATTCCTTTTTTCACAGATGGCAATTAATTCCTGATAACTATATATAAGCCATTGTTATGTAGCAACACTACATTTTAGCACCATGATAAAAACAGTCAAGTTTTTGTCACATAGCAACAATTAATTAATATGACACTTTTTTGCCTTTATTGAGAATGTAAACATATCATATAAAGCTTTTAAATTGCATTACTCTATTCATCCACCCAAATGCAATTATGTTTTTCAAAACAAAGAGGAAGAAAATGCAAGCTGATGTGACATTCATTTACTGACATTCAATCACAGCCATGTTATTCACAGTGGCAACATTTCCTCTGCTTTCTATGGAAAACACAGGCTAGACTAGTTGCTAGATGAGGAAGGCCCTCAAATGCAAGGATCAATTTGTACCAAGCTCTTAGATCATTACTGGTGATGTTTTAACTGTACTATGTGTGATGTTCTGTTACAAACTGCCCAGGAAATTGTTATTAACATTTTCACAAATGCTAAAACACAGAAGAAGTTTAGAAGTTTGTAAATTTCTGGGCCATAAAACTAAAAGCATATTGATTCACTTTAACAGTTGTATTACTACTTTCTGGGACTACTCTGCATAACAGCTAATGTTAGGTACAGAAGGATTATTGCCAGTGATCTATCCTAATACCTGATATTTTACCCTGTGAAGGGAGCAGAGACAACATAATCTCTACATTTGCCTTAACCATGAACATCTAATCAAATAAAGCCTGATATTCAGAAATGAATTAAAGCATAATCTTCATAGAAGTGGTTTCATTTTTACTACTGCTTGTCTTAGTAAGAATCAAACACAAGCTCATTATTGATGAAGTACCCATGATGAGGTAAAATAAAAAAAGGAAAAGCAGACCAAACTTCTGTATACAGCGGCCTAAACTATCAGCTTTTCTTCCTAAATGTCCTGGAAGAATAAATCTCTACCCTTAAAGGTAATCAAGAACTGATAGACCAAGACATTTTTCAGGAAGCAGGTTCCCTAGTAATGTCCCTTGAATGGTCCTTCGAGGGAAGCCTAATTGAATTCTTCTACTGTCTATAATGGTGGCAGTATGATCTAGATACAAAAGTAGGGAGATATAGATTAAATATAGATGATATAGGTATAGATATATAGATACACACACATACATTCATGCTCGGTAAGGAAAAGAAATACTTTTCCATATAAGTTTCAAACTTTTAAACAAGATCAGAGGGTTTTAGCCAATATTTGGTGCTTTTCTCTTTGTAAAGCAGAAATTTATCGCATTCTACTGCATACGTCTCAAAGAAAGCTGTTAGAAATCTCTGAAAGATGTAACTATAACCCTTGGACGGCACAGTGGAAGTCACAGATAAAGCAAGTTTACTTGATTCTAAAAGTAAACACTGAACACTGTATAAGGAGTATATCAAGAACTTATTTAATCAGATGGCAAATAAAATCACAATGTTTCTTTTGGGAATTTGATGCTTCTGGTTTTCACCTTAACTGAAACAGAAAAGGAAAGAATCAAACATTTGAATTTACTGATATTTTTTATGCTTTTTGAATTTTCAATTTAGTTTGAATTATGCTTGAGAGAGTTCTTCATAATCTAGCTTGATTTATGGAAGGCTTTGTGGTTAAGGCACTGGGCTGAGACCCAAGAGTCTTTACAATGAAGTAGCAAAAGGTTAGTTTGTTTATGTTTGAGAACTGCCCTGATACACCAGAGATGCATCTGTATAAATAAGTGCAAATGTGGCTTAGAACCCTGAGGTAGGTTGGAATTATTTCCTGCAGTATTCTGCCTAAATCAAGACCTCACTAGGGCGTTAACAATTTATTGACAGAGGGATTCCATATTTGCATATGTAAGCAACTCTCAAATATGTATGTAAAGACAACTTAAACAAGGTGGAAAATGAAATCACTGGTAGTCATAAAGAGACACACTCCATATCATTTTACTTCTTATGACAATTTAAATTTTACTTCTATGTGAAATGACCACAGTCTCTTTAAGAACTGCAAATTATTTCCAGTTACATTTCTCTAGGTGTTCTCTTAGATAGGTTTTCTGTAGCTACACAGTTTCCCCTCCCAATCTTGTTTCATTTCTTTATTTCTTATAGGTGACAATGTCATTGACAATTCGATGTATGGACATGGAACTGCAGTGAACTTTGTACATTTGTTTGTGTCCAGTCTCTTCCTGTGTCTTCCATTATGAAGGTGAGACCAAAGGACTTGGTTGTGTTTTTTAAGGGCAGCGTGGCTGTACTTCACAGCTTACAGAGACTGTTAGGGATCCCGTGCCATATCACAGAAGCAGTTAAGTGTGTCAGGGAGTTCAGGATGCATTTAATTGCTATGCTCAAATGAGGCAGCAGAGTAGATTTAGGTAAGAGGCTTAAAATCTGAGAAACCAACGGTGGAAAGAACCAGTGTAAAAATCTATGTAGAATGTAGAATTTTTACTGCGATAAAGCTGTGAATGATAAAAGCACCTACAATGAGATTTGGATTTGAGTACAAATCAGAGACTCAAAGGAGCATGCCAGTAAATAATATCAATATTAAACAAAGATGATTAGATACACTGAGGGAAACTGGTTATTGGATTGTTGTAGATATAGGATGTGAGAGCCTGTTTTTTCAAGTAGTAGGAGCAACAACTCTGTAAAGAAGGGATGCAGACCCAAGGGAGGAAATAAACATTTCCTTAAGAAACAAGAAAGGAAATAGAGAGTCCTGCAATGGAAAGGAAGGAGTCATGCTGATGAAATGTTTGGACTTTAGCAAACACGAAATCTCTACACTAAAAAGTCAGGAAAACCACAACAGTGGCGTATAATGCTAACAGAATTTTGCATAAGGTGATTCTTCTATTTAGTTCTGAGTACCTACCATCCTTTGATGGTGATTCTTTTGGATGAGCTAAAAGAATCATCCATGTTCTTGCAGTTGTATGCAGTATGTAGAGGAGTCAGCCAGATTTTAGGGCTTTTTTTAGGGGACTGTGGCATCACTGGGGCCTGAAAACAATCTTTTAGTCTGATTTTGTCCACTTGATGAAGCATCCTTATGTATGAAGTAACAAGAAGAATTTCAGCTAGGAGATATTTCTCTGGGAAATGACTGGTTGTACTAGCTAGTGACAGGATTACAGAGAGGCTATGTCCTACCACAGAGGAATAACCATGAAAATTCAGTGATGATTACTTCACCTATGTGGAGAGGTGCTCCCAGTAGCTAAACTGACAGTTTCTGTCATTTTAAAATCCCTGGTGAGATCTCAAGTCTAATACCATGTTCCATTTTGGTCAACATATTAAGGAAAGATGAACTGAAATCACAACAGCTGCAGAGAAGGGATGTAGTTTTTTTTCAGGGGAATGAAGAGCATATCTCGCAGGAAAAGAGATTAATCCAGAAAAATGAAACATGAGGGATGATAATGTTACTGTATAGGAGTGTCATGGGGGTAAGCATGTGGGAACTACTTTTTAAGATAAAAATATCAGGCTGGCTTGGGAACAGGTGGCTATCAACTGGCTATGAGTAAGCTGAAGCTGGAATGAGAAGATGGGTTCTAACTCTCAGAGCACAGTTCTGGGTCAACCTTTCAGGCTCAAGTACTGAGAGCGACTCACCCCCAAATGCTTTAAAGATACAACTTGGAGAGTTTATGAAAGTGATTTCATGTTTGATTTGTCTGCAGGGAGCTGACCCATGAGGTCCCTGGCAGCCCTCTGAACAGACCGTATACCTTCATCTCTTCCTTCAAACCCTTTTGGACAACTCGTTTTTCTAGGCAATCTTCCCTATATTACTCCTCTTATCACTATTCTCTCTCTACGGGTTCCCATGTGTCCCATTCTTTGTCTTTTGTTTCTTTTGTATGGTTTGTTATTATGATCTCCACAGCACAGAGAATTCATCTTTCATACAATGGCGCTTATGTTCATAGTACTATATAGATGATTAATAATAATTAATAGTACCATCTGGACTATCATGCAATAACAACTACATAATCATCAGCCTTTTCATCCAAGTCTCCCAGATCGCTATTGCATTCATTATTCATGAATAATTTTCAAAGAGTAATTGAATGTAAGAATTTCCTCAAAGAAAATCTATATACCAAGTAGAAGAAAAATCTTTAAAAATTTTTGGCTGCAGATTGAATTCACCTAGTATATAAATACTGCATATGGATTCACATATGATTAATATAAATGGCTATATATAATGCATAAATAAATGTCTATAAATAAAATTAAAATTTAGTGAAAGAAAACCAAAATAATATTAAATAATGTAACACGATGAATCTAACATACTGTGTTACTTTATATCATTCATGAAATAAAACAATGAAAAAATGGTTTAGAATGGAAATAATCATCATTATTTAACAGGGAGCTGTTACGATTATGCCAAACCTAATGACCTTTACAGGAAATAAGGCATGATATAACCTGGAAGAACTCACTTTACTAATTCTTGAATTACTAGCAAAAAAGGCAACAATTTGGTTTACAGTTTGTAGTCCCAAGTGAGATTAATCTGATTCTTAATTTTTTTTGTCCTCATATTATTTCTCCAGGCTTTTGGGGTAGACTGTGGTATGAAGACAGGACAAAGACAGTTCTAATGTCTCTGCAGACAGGTTTATTGCCTCTTGCATGGAAGGACTTCCCCTGTGCTCCTTTTTCAGTTCCTTCCCTGATATTGAGTAATTTAAGCAGTATTGACAATGCAGCAGTGCTGTAAAGTGTTATTCATGCCCAAGTTCCCAAAAAGCAATTGACAACTGAACCTTTAAAAAGCAGCAACAGTTGAATGAAAAACCTACAAATCAGAATTTTTGGCACATTAATAGCAGTCATTAATTGAAGCAAATTAAATTACTTCATGCAAATTAGTTTTAAAAGAGGGTAAGGGTGACTAGCTGCTACCTCTGTTGGCACGATAGTCACACTGATGAGTTACATGTGCTGTTAGCCTGACCTGTCTATAGTTTATGTAATCATAACAATTAGAGAGAAGCTAAATTACAACCTGATTACCTCACATATATTTAATGCACAAAATTTCAATGAATGTTAATGGCAGAAACACTAAACTTCTCTTTTACTCCATTTCTAGGATGATTTGGAGCAAAATAAAAACTGATGTAGATACCAAAATTCTTAAAAGGCCCCAAGTTCTGAATTGATTTTTAGATCATAAACTAATTAATAGGTATACTTTTAAATTAAAATAAAAAATGTAGTAGGGATATGTAGTAGCATATCTGATACAGCTTATGTCTAGCAAAAAGCATAGTCTTGCTCTGTATAGCAAACACATATCAGCTCAACCTGACAGCATTTGGGGTTGAAAAAGCTTATTCATACAGCAGTAGTGTGGCACCGCATCTGGTCTTAGCTAACGCAGGCATGGTGTCATGCTATTCTGAGCAAGACCACTTTTTTCTAGCTTTGAGTATGTGCAAATGTTAGTTGTGTTAATCACAATATACATCACGAATTTATATGCAAAGGCTGGATCTTTGCAAAAGATGGCATTTCTCGCAAAGGAAACAGATAATTTATTCAGAAGCCTACTTCTTGGAACCATTATTAATGAAATGCTTATAAATGTTATCTCAGTTTAAGGAATCACAATGAAAAAGGTACTTTACAAATTGCGATTGAGCTCCACCATGTCCATTTATTTATATGAAGTTACATTGATTCATAGAAAACTTTTTTAAAGTTCCTGATAAGTTTTCCTGCCAAAGACATCAAGGCAAGAGTAGGCTCCATTGCCAGTTTCATAGGTCATATTTTTGGCCCACTTAGCTTACATTCTTTTGAAGAAAGAGAAACTCATCAAGTAGGTATTCTGATAAAACTGGAGAAGCAAGGAGGAAGGCTTGTGCATGTTTCATAATAACCAGACAGAATATTTCTTGATGCTTTACAAATGCACTTGATTAAATTATTCTTTTTCCAGATTCTCTTATTTCTTACATTTATCACAATCACTTAGGTTGTTATATACTTGAATATTTACTCAAACATATACTCTTAAGCCTTATTTATAAAATACCTGGAGCTGACACAATGACTAGAAACACAGGGTCAGGTTTATCACTGTCCTTCAGAAGGAGAAAAACACCTACAAGCCTGCCGTAACTTGCCACTGAAGCTAAATTTATGGCTGTTTGCCAATGGGGGTATTTTCAAAGTTGCTTTGTGTCACTGCAGAAGCATGGAAGAACCAAAACACATCACTGAATTTATCTTCCAATTATAAATTAAATTCCACTCCCTTCAAAAAACTGGAGAAGTCCTGCAACCTTTACCCTTATAGGCTGTGCACCAAAGCCTCAGCTTTTTACATTGATTTTAATCTCCAAGAGAAAGCTGATGGTAGGCTGTTACTACAGTGAGCAGACATTTCAGAGCTAATAGACTTCCATTCTATTAAAGATTATCTTCATGGACCAAGATTTTGGAAATAAGCCTTTTATTCTCTAAAAATGTCTACATTAATTGTACTTCATACAAATCAAGTCAAGCTGCATGTTCAACTTGGTTCCCAAGACCTCAGTTTTTTATGATATTAAGGAGCTCACCTTCCACTGAAACAAAAAACTCAGAATATATTAAAATCAAATAACTGTCAGTCTGAACATGCCTTTCTTAACTTCCCTCCTCTGCACCTCTGAACTTCGTGAAACTCAACATTTTACTTTTTCATTTGGTCTTACAGTGTTAGATCCTCAAGTGATTTACAAGTGTTAATGTTTACACATGCTTGCAGTAGATAACATTTATGCTTATCTACTGAGTAGCACTCCCTATAATGCTGCCAGTATGATATAAGATTAAATTCAAGCTGATCTTCACCGTCTAGTGCCCTTTCTAAGCAAATCTGAAGGCCATCTTTACCCATTTATCTTGATATATTTTCAAAAGGGGTCATGTCCTTCATTCCTTGGCATCATATCTCCAATATAATAAAGACATAGAACAGTCTTTGGTGGTGAAGCTGTGAACTGGAGAATTTTGTGTGACACCGGTTTCCAGCAGTGCAGGAAACAGCAGCTGTCTATCAATAGCTTCTACAGAAAAGACTCATATAGCGATCTCTGTGGCTCAGCAAACATGACCTCATGTCTATTAAACACTAGGGTCTTTTATCCTTCAATTTCATTTAGAACAGGGTCTGACCCAGTCTATCACTTGTACAAATATCCATAGTAAAAGGGAGGGCCAAGCTTGCCTGGCCATATTTAAAATCTACCCATGGATATATGTTCTACCAGATCCTCTGAATGAATATTATGAATTGCCCATGCTGTTGTTGCTGGAACAGCATGCAGTCAATGCACTCATTCTGCCATATCAAGTGTCATACAAAAATGAAAGTAGCATGTCTGTGACTAGGCAGAGCCCTTGGGATACTTTCCTGGTCAAATGCAGTATTATTCACTGATATTGTTTTGTAACATTTTATTTATTCTTTTAATGAAATTGCAGTTTTCTTCTTTAATATTATTCTTTATAATAAACTTACATTTTCTTATATCAACATTGGCCCTCTCAAATTATTCCATTTGTCAAATCTTTGTTCTTTGGGGGGAAAATTCTAAGAGTTTTACAGAATCACAGAATCAAATGGCTGGAAAAGACCTCTAAGATCACCATGTCCACCCACCAACCAAAAAAAAAGAACAGAACAAAAACCAACCAAAACAACCAACCAACCAAAACCAAACCAACCAACCAAAAAAACCCCAACAAAACAAAAACCAAAACACAAAAAACCAAACAAATAAACAAAAACCAAAGCAAAGAAAACACCTCAGCATCACATCAGAGCATGTCCTGAAGTGCCTCATCTACACATTTTTTTAGTACCTCCAGGGATGGTGCCTCCACCACCTCCCTGGGCAGTCTATTCTAGTGCCTGACTACTCTTTCAGTAAAGAAATTCTTCCTAATACCTAATCTAGACCTCCCCTAGAGCAACTTCAGGACATTTACTCTAGTTCTGTGATTTACTTGAGAGAAGAGGATGGCAACCACCTCAGCAGAACCTCCTTTCAGGTAGTTGTAGAGAGCAATTATTGATTTTTATTTTTTTGTATTATTTTGCTAAAATTCTTTGTTTTAATTCTACCACATTATTTTCAAGATACATGTAGCTCTTCTGAATACATCCTTAGATATAAGCAAAAAAACTTTACAAATATGAACTTACAAGATAAGGAAAGGGAAGTGTTATTCTACACCTGCACCAAGACAGCAGCTGTTGTGCATCACTTGGTGAGGAAAGAGCTGTTTTTTCACTCGTCACGTCATTTCCATATCAGAGCCTAAGTTCAATGTAGGTAATAGAACTACACTGACATAATACAGGTCTAGTTTAATACATTCAGTCTACAGTGGAAATTTGCTCCTCATTTTAGAAATTGATTTAATCTCTTTTTTCCATTTAAGTATGTCTTTTTATTAATTACTTCTATGTTCTCCTTACCTCTTATCCCAAACTTAATACACGACCTTAATTATGTGTGGGAAGAACAGTATTTAGTTCTGTTCTCCCTATCCTTGTGAACTTACAACTTCCAAATAGTTGCACTATACACCTTTTTACTTCACTTGTTCTGCTTGCTTTAAAAATCTTCACATTGTTCCATTTACGCTATAGTATCTAAAATACCTGATATCTACCTTTTGACTTTTGCTTAATCTCATTGATTTCTATGCTGCTTTCTGACACTTAGGTTTTATGAGTATTAATAAAGATTTTACTCTTTCTATCTCTTCCTGAAATACATCCTGATTTTTTCATTACACATGTTCTGTGCAATAGTTGACTGCAATCATCCTTCTTGAATTCATTACATATTCTCTGCAAATGTGCCTTTTAAATTTTAGTAACTTCAGCTTCTGTCTTCCCCAGATAAAATATGATGATGGACTATGCTACTGTATGAGTGCTACATAGGATAATTCAGAATGTATCTTCAGTACAGCTTCTTCATGTGAATCACACAGCATTCTTGTTATAAGAACATCAATGTGTTTGTTTTTCCTCAATGAATTTTATTTCTGCATGACATGAGAAGGAGGGACTATTATTCCCAAAAGTCCTTCAGACACAATCAGCAACTCTAAGAACTTGAAAAACACTTATTCAAACATTAAGGCATTATTTGGCAACAATATAATATATTACATGCCCTACAAAGGATACTCAAGTATGTACAGCATATATGGTTTTTGTGGAAAGTGTGTTATAAAGACAAAATGACACCCAATTTGTCTTTAATCTCAGACCCTCTGGGAAGAATATTCTAAATGAACAAACAAGTTTCTTCATTAGATTTTCTACTTTCTAACATAACTTGGATAGTAAAATAAGTGTTTACTGCATAGTCAGAAGTCTGGGCTCAAAGAAGCCTTCATGACCATTGAATATCTCAGCATATACTTTGAATGACCTAAGTAATGTTCCTTTACAATTTTTTTCTGCATATTTAATACATTCCTTAGATGTACTTTTAGTCTCCATTTCAGGAGCACCACAAAACTCTCACATATGTGCCTGCTACTGCATTATACCTAGAAATATATTGAGTTTCACTCTTTTAAAATGACACTTATTATTTTGTCCATCAATCTATGTTTAGATTGCATTGCCAAGTGAGACTGTGAGACTTGTAAATCTCTTCAGCAGCCAGAAAGGTTGTGGAGTCTCCTTCTAGAAGCACATCCTACATATAATGATACTACAATTAGTGATTCAATCAAACCCATAGATGATAACTTAAGTCCCTGATCAGTGTTCTCTCTGCTGATGCTCAGTTTCAATGGCAGTGCATTTCTTCATCTATCTTCCCATCTTTCCAAAGCACTATAACTGAATATAAACCAGATGATCCATATAAAAATACACTTAGAAAAGCAATCAATATTTTATGGCCTTTTTTCCCCCAAAATAACTCTTAGCTTACCTTAAAGCTATGTTGTTAGTATAACTTCACTTTTATTTGCAGTGTTATCTTTCACGTACGAAACTCCAGTATATGTATACATATGACAACTTCAAAGAATTTATCCTTCCTATATAAGACTTATTTTGCCCTCTAGATTTTCTGACTTTGACAAAGTCTCTGTTGTCTTCTTATATCTTTTATTGATTACAGCTCTAGATGTCATATAATATGTAACTTGATATGAAGTAGACACCTGACTATTGTATCAGTTGTAGAAAAAATGAGAAGTGGTATGACTGATATAAAACATCAGTTAGTTAAATATAGAAGATGTATCATTTTGGGTTTTCTGAGCTTATTTGATACTGTTGATTATTGAGGGAGACAAATTATGGTAGATAAAAAGAGTTTTAGCTTAGATGCTTCCATATCAGCAAAATATTCAATAATAAGGATGGGACCAGTACCTCCAGGATATTTCTCCTGTATGTTTGGTAATGGTTACTTAGAAATCAGAGTGCAATATCAATATCACCTCAGAAATACTTATTCCATAAAAACCTATTGCATTATTTTAAGCAAATATCTAGGAAAAAGATTTAGTCTGTTTACAAGTTTTACTTTTTCTTGCCCTTCCTCTCGCCTCCCCTCTGGTATTCTCTGAGTACCACTACAGAGATAAAAGAAAACTGCTATTAATATAGTTCAGGCATTTGTAGTTCAATTCCTTTAGGACATCTCAAGCTCATAAAGCTCAAGTGTACACAAAAATTCTCAAAACCTGGTCTATAATTAGTATAAATGTGCTTTGCATGCACATCTGGTTCCTCAATGAAACATGAGGCAAACCTTTGCCTAGCAAACAATAGCTCTTCCCTATTCCTTTCAGGCAATCTGAACAGCTAAATCATGTACAAGTATTTAGGGATTATGGTATTTATGGAAGCCCTCTCTCTTTTACAAATTCACATAACTGGTAGGTGAAAATTAATTTCACATGAAAATGTGTAACATGGGTAGGAAACACATTTTAAAGAGCTCTGTAAAGTCAAGCAGATTAAATAAGCAGCAGTTGTCAGAAGAACAGCAACTTTGAAATTAAAGAACAGGTGTCCTATATATAAAGATATGGAATTCTGTGTGGCTGCAAAGGAATATAACTTTCATTCTGTGAAGGAGGGAAAGAACAGTAATAGCAAGTTTATTTACTGTGAAAGAAATGCTACAACTCTATAGTAAATGTGCTAAGCATTTGCACACTACAGTGAGCTGTTACCAAAATCTAATATTCAGAAAGTGGCAAAATTTTCAATAAAAAAAAAGATTATATGTTTTTAGAGATGTCATATTTTGTGCATTGGATGTGATTTATGAACCAGAAAAACTGAATAAATACCTATGCCAACAAGATAATGGAAACTAAAGGCAGTAGTTATTGAATGCACCTTCACAGTTTCAAATAAATGAGAAGTTAGAATTTTTAATATATGCTATACAAAATGTATGTAGGGAAAACTGTTACAATGGCCTGTGACATTACTGAAGTTACCAGATAACACTGGTGCAGATATCAAAACAAATTATGGGAAATAGCAAAGAAGGCCACTGGCCATTTGTTAAAATTTTCTACCATATAGAAGCTGACTGGATAACATAAAAAGTGGCCTTTATTGCAAAGCACACCCAGCTATTATGTTTTATCAAGGTAAATATCAAGGATATGTCAGCATCTATGTACTTTATTTTGTGTCAAAACAGTAACTGGATATTCCACTGGATATGTGGAAATTTCCACATGAAATGTTTACTAGCAAAATATCTGTGTAAATCAGTAGTTTGAATAAAGAGATCTTTTATTTCATACTTTTCATTGTATAGTAGTTATTAATTTTCATTATAACTACAAGCATCAGTACGTCCTCTTCATTCAGATTTTCTTAATCTTCACCTTTGGCAGCACGTTGGTTAAGCTGAAGAACTGTAGCTTATTTTTCAGAAAGAGCCTTTTCTGTCCTAGCCCAAACAACTTTTTCCAGTTACTCTTATTCATCCAAGGACTTCTGCTTCCACTTGAAAACTTAGACCTTTAGGGTTGTGTTTTGAGTAATTATTAAAAGCCAAACTTTAAATATGTACAACTTCATCTCAGGCATCATTATTCACTGACAATGTCAGCTGGCTCGTTGGCTATCTTTCCAAGACACACCTATGCATTTTTTTTTTTACACTAGACACTGTAAATGATAAGACATTGGGTTGTCCAAAATAACACAAAATTTTAGCAAGATGGCTATTTGCAAAACCCTTTTTCTCTTAAGGAAGATATAGTGGAAGCTTTTGAATGTTAATCCTATTGGATGAATAGTAGTCCAGACTTCAAAAATAGCTTTATCCTATTGATTAAAAACTTAACAAAAAGATGAGAAAATGTCATTGCATGCACAGAGACAGAAAAAATAAAGTTATTTTATTAATTAAAATGTGATACCACAATAATGGTTAGTGTGAACTATTTCTAATCTTTCTTGGCATATTACTAATCAGTTTTACAGGACTAATTGCATGTTTTATAATTAGTAGAAATCATGGTAATATTTTTCAATTAGGAACTTTAAATAAATAGTTCACATATTATAACTTACATCTTTTTAATGACATAATTGTCAACATAATAGTAGGAGTCTACACATAAAAAGGCAATTAACTAAAACAAAGTGATTAGAAACTGAAGAAAATGTGTAGTTTTTCATCATATTTTGTCTATCTTTTTGGAGAACACTGAAAAATAAGTTCTAAGATATAAACAGAAGACTTCTTTGTGGATTTGTGGGTTTTCAAGGGGCAGAAGATGCTGGATGAAGTGAATAGCTTTCTGCAATGAGACAGGTGACTGTGAAGAAAGCAGTGGATTCTGTTTACCTTATTTACAGAAAGACATTCAATGTGTTCTTCCATAATACTCTTAGAGCAATATTGATGAAATATTATCTGGATAACTGGGTGAAAAACTGGTTGTACTTCCAGGATCAAAATATTGAGATAGGGGATCTAAAGTCCAGCTGTTGTCTGGTGACAAAAAGTGTTATCCCTCTGGACTGATACTGTGTTTCTTGATATTTAACATGTTTGTTAATGATCTGGACAATGGGATGAGATGTTAAGTTTGTTGACCTGGAAAGCCTTATATGTGTTGAGAGAGCTATGCAGGGTGGAGAAATGGTCTGGCATAGCTCGGAAAGTGCAACAAAGGCAAATGCCCAGTCCTGCATCTGGACAGGTATAAATGTGTTAGCAGTTGGGAGCTGATGGGATAGAAAGCAGTTGTGTAGGAAATAACTGTGGAGTGTTGGCAGACAGCAAACAACATTAGTTAGCAGTGTGTCCCTGAGATGAAGAAGGCCAGCTGCATACTGGGCTGCATTGCAAAGAGAGTAGCAGCAGAGGAAGGGCAGTGATTTTTCTTATCACCTCGACACTTCAGGGCTGTAACTGGGTCTGCTATGAGTAAGTCCAAGGGAAGCATGCCAGGGCTTACAGGATGGTATGATAGTGAGGACTCTTGCTCTGTCCTCTCAGTGGAGACAAGGGACAGGCACGTAATCAGAAATGAAGAGGAGGGGCCAGTTGCTCATGTTTTAGAAGTCAGGGAGGTATCTGAGAAGAGTCTGGTAGGAAATGGGACCCACACTCACAAAAAGGTCCTGGCATCAGTAGCTCATCTGAAGTGCATCTATACCAATGCAAAGATTATGAGCAACAAACAGGATGAGCTTGAAGCCATGATGAAACAGGAAAACTATGACATAGTGGCCATCACAGAAATGTGGTGGGATGCCTCACACGACTGGAGTGTCACAGTTGATGTCTACAAGCTCTTTAGAAGGGACAGAGAGAGGAGAGGTGGTGGGGTGGCCCTCTATGTTAGGGATTGTTATGAATGTTTGGAACTTAAGTATAGAGACAACAAGGTTGAATGTGTTTGGATCGGGTTAAGGGGCAAGGCCAATATAGCTGATATTGCTGTGGGTGTCTACGATAGACCTCCCAACCAGAGCAAAGAGGTAGATGAAATATTCTATAAGCACTTAGGAGAAATCTCAAGGTCACTTGTTGTTGTTCTTATGGGGGACTTCAACTTCCCAGGTATCTGCTGGAAATACAACACAGCAGACAGGGAACAATCTAGGAGGTTCCTAGAATGTGTAGGGGACAACTTCCTCATGCAGTTGGTAAGTGAACCGATCAGGGAAGGTGCCCTGCTGGACCTCTTGTTTGCAAGCAGAGAAGGACTGGTGGAGGATGTGGCAGTTGGAGGCCATCTAGGGAATAGTGACCATGAAATTATTAAGTTCTCTGTTCTTAGACACGTTAGGGAGTTACTTAGAGTCCCTTGAGAGTCAGTTTTGAGGGATGTGGGAGTCCAGAAAGGCTGGACATTTTTTAGGAAGGAGGTCTTGAAGGCGCAGAAGCTGAGGTGCTTAATGCTTTCTTTGCCTCAGTCTTTAGTAATGGAAACACTTGCACCAGGGAAAGTCACTCCCCCAAGCCAGGAGACAGGGGCTGGGAACCCAATGCCCCCCCTACAAGTCAGGAGGAGATGGTCCATGACATAGTCCTCAATATGGGACCAGATGGGTTATATCCTAGAGTGCTGAGAGAACTGGCAGGAGTGCTCATCAGGCCACTGTCCATTATTTATCAGCAGTCCTGGCTGACTGGAGAGGTACCAGCAGATTGGATGTCAGCCAATATAACACCCATACATAAGAAGGGACAGAAGGATGATCCGGGGAACTACAGGCCTGGCAGTTTGACTTCAGTACCAGGGAATCTGATGGAGCTGATCATTCTGGCTTCTGTTATGCAGCACATGAAGGACAACCAGGTGATCAGGCCCAGTCAACATGGGTTTTTGAAGGGCACGTCCTGTTTAACAAACCTGATCTCCTTCTATGACAGGGTGACCAACTTGTTGGATGAAGGCAAGGCTGTGGCTGTTGTCTGTCTTGACTTTGGCAAGGCATTTGACACCATTTCCCACAGTGTTCTATTAAATAAATTGACTGCTCTTGGCTTGGATGGGCATACACTTTCCTGGGTGAAAAACTGGTTAGATGGACAAGTCCAAAGAGT
>WUAM01000323.1:10387134-10456732 GCA_024336885.1 Actenoides hombroni
AAGGAAGGAAGGAAGGAAGGAAGGAAGGAAGGAAGGAAGGAAGGAAGGAAGGAAGGAAGGAAGGAAGGAAGGAAGGTCCTCTTCTAAGGATTAGAACATGACTAAAGAATAAGAAGCATATAGTGGGGATAGATGAATAGTCTTTTCAGTGATAGAAAAGTTATACCTGAGATTTTGTGCTCAGATCTCTGCTGTTCAGTACCTTAATAAGTAAAGTCATAAGACTGAAGAATAGAGAAGTGCCAAGTTCTCATATCCAATCATGAAAAACAGCTGAGGAAAACTCACAAGGCATTTACAGCCTCCAGTCAAAGTCCCCAGTACAGGAAAACATCCTGACTCCCAATAGTTATACGTAAGACTTAACACTTTCCTGGCTGGCCTCCCCCTGCCCCAGATGCCACTCTATCTGCTTTAAGCAGATGAAAATGGGCACACACTTTTATGTTTTGGATACTCAGAATAATATCCTGGGTATTTGAGTTTTGTCATGGACAATGTAGAAAGCTTGTTTACTAGATTTATTTCACTTTTGTGTAAGGAACGCCTTATTGTTACACAGCAGTTGTATTTCATTGTATCATATATGGTAAGTAAGATGCAGAATACATTATTTTGTTTACAACATGCAAAAAAGGCAAAACAGCTACAAATGTTCACAAAAGAAATACAGGGAGGGAAAGAAAAAATACCTATGCTCTACCTGCTTTCTTTAACAGTAAGGTGAGAAACAGCTATCTTTTTCTTCCTTTTTCTCATATTTAGATGATTTGGGATACATTGTCCAGATAAAGTAATTCTCAGGGTTTTTCTGGTTTTGATTATCATGCTCCTTATTATTAGAGAGCATCCTGTCTTGGTGACACATGTTAGCTTTTATAGTCAATCTTTCCTTTGAAATCCTCCAAGATTCCAGATGTATAATCTCTTCCCCTGCCCCAGATTTTGTGTCTCCCTTCTGCAAGACAGACAGTTTGTCATGTCTCTTAATCCAAAGAAGTGGATTAATACACATCCTTGGAAATGCTAATGTGTCTTTGTTAAATCAGATGTAATTCTGTCCACTTTGCTAGCTAATAAGCAAATTTTGCCTTTTTGAGAAGGAAATTCTCCCTCCTCACCCTGGCTTTGTTAACTCATTGCATGCATTTCATTATAAAGTGCAATTTGAGTAAAAATGTATTTTATGTCAATCTATATTTTATATCAGTCTGGTGATAAAGATACAGAGATCTAAAGTGGGTAAATGCACGTACTTTATCATTGGTTCTTGTGCAAATGTCAGACAAGACAGTAACTAGCTTCTCTTATATTGTTATCTGCTCAGGCAAACAAAGAGGCAAACAAAGAAGGAGCTCAAGATTTGTGAAATATTGCTTAAGAATTAGTTAAGTTTGATAGCTAGGAAGTATAAACGAAGCAATTAATATGAACATCATGTCTAGGGCAAGATGACCATCCTTGAAGTTGTCAGAGAAATTAGTTAAGGAACTTTAAATCAGGAATTGACTGTCTTTGAAAAAGACACATCCTGGAAAATATATAAACCATATGTACTTAGAGATTATATTGTTTTTCATAGTTTTGTGCTGTCTGCTAAACAATGACTAGTGCTATCCTTATGTGAACTAGCCTCATTATAATGCTAAAAATCACACCCACAGGGCAAGAAACCCTGGCCCAGGTAAACACCCTTCCTTACAGAGCACATGTAATATGAATAGGTAATTGTGTAATCATATAGAAATTACTGACCAATCCATGTAGAAGCAAGTTCTTGGAAACTTGCCAGTTGATAACTTTGTGTATACAAGAAGCTTTAAAAAGTGTGCTGGCTTTGTGGAAAACCACCTAGCACCCAAGTCTGTGCAACTCTGTAATAAAACAATATGTCATCTCAGCATGTGAGATTGGCTTACTGCACACCAGGTAAACAACCCTGCTTTTTGGGATAACAACACAACAACAGGTCTGTGTGATTGACCCTTGTTATCTGCCTCTAACACAATATTCTTATAGTAGAAACTACATCTGACTACCAAGAGAGAAAGGACAGTCTTGCAATACTGAATGATTAGGTTAAAAAAAACCAAGTGATATAAAGTGTGGATAAGTGAGAAGCAACGCCTATGGAGAAAAATATATACATAATGATAGACTATTTAATGTCACTTAGGAAAAAAAAGGTCTTATTAGATACCATTCTGAAAACCTCATCACATGCTCCACAATGGTCAGAAAAGCAAATAAACTGCTTTTAGGATGATTTTAAAAGGAGTTAAGAGCAAATAAATTATTATGCCACTAAAAATCTGTGGCATGCAACTTCTGCAACTTCTAGCCTTCCTTTATCAAAAAGAAACAAAGAACTAAGAAAGGCACAGAGAAGTGTAGCAAAGATCATTAAAAGTCTGAAGCAACCTCCTATTGAGAAGTGAAATCCACCTACAAAATGGACCAGAACTCTTCAGATTAGAAAATACAGCTTAAAGAAAGATAACATCAGGGTTTGTACCATTGTAAATAGTGTGGATAAGAAAGATGGGAATTATTTTATTTTGTTTCCTCATTTATTTAACTGTGGAACTCATTGCCACAGGGTGCTGTAAAAGTGGAAGCATAAAGACAGACAAAGCAGTCTATGAGTCTTGAGACTGAAATAAGACAGCTGAATGGAAAGACAATGGAAGTTCATAAAAGCATCTATTGGGTGGAGAAGGTAAACTGGGAACAGTTTGTCACTACTTCTTCATTATTAAACTGCAGATCTCATTGCTATAGGTCCCACAGATGTCAAAGTATAAACAGTTTCAAAAAGAAATTAATAAAGCTTAGCTCCACTGGAGAACATTTAACATTATGGTTCAACCACAACCTCTAGTTCAAGGTACTAAATTACTCTTTTCTAGAAAAGATCACTCTGTACAGGTCATACTTCTTGTACTCTTCGCCAGGAATCCTCTTTCAGCCACTGGCAGAGAGAGAACATTGAGACAGACTGGTATTTTGCTCTTTTGCTCCTATGGTTGTTTTAACTGAACACAGGGCTGTGGGACCTACAGCTACTTTTCCATACATATATTTTTTCTCAGATCAGGGAGACGTGCAAGTAAGATCTGTATATACTGTTTTTCCATGTGTATTCTTTGCCACTCAGCACACCTAGAATATGCAATTGGCCCTTGTCTTCCTCCTGAATTGCACAGATCATGTAACACTTAATAAGAGGAACAGCTTGGCTTACTCCAAATACTTCATGAATTTTCTTTTATGGAACACTTATATTTAATCTGACAGATTTTCCAGAAGCTTGGAAAACAAATCATTTCTACTTATCTACAGCTTTTTTCTTAATAAAATCTTTGTGATTTGATGGACTTTTTTTTCCATAACTTTGGAAATAAGAAAAAACAGAAGATGACCTTAGGAAAAGAAGAGATTTTATTTCAAGACATATAATTGCTATTGGATGTAGTTTTGAAGTTTAGTCATTGTCACATTGCCTCAGAAAAAATTATTTAAGGAAACATCACTAGGGTAGGATAGAAGCAATTAAGGTGTCAAACCAAGTGAAGTGGATGAAATACCTCATATCTATGATGTCAAAAAACTCCAACTTTTAAAAGACATGTAGTGTTAAAGTAGAATTATTATTATATGGCAATTAGTAACACTGGACACCTTATTTCAGGGCCTTACAGCCCATGCAGTCAGTAAGGATACATTTTGAGGCACATGATATGTCACCTCTCAACAAAGGTTTGTGTTTCTGCAGTGTAATGAAGTTTAAGAACGATGTAGAAATCTCTACAGAATGGCAAGGCGAGTTCTGGCAATAATATCACAAAATGCAGTGGTGGTGTAGGTTACAATGAAGTTGCAAAATATTTCTGCTATCTATCTCCTTTGTTGTTAGGCTAATATTACTTTAACTGCTGATATTCACAGTATTCATAATTTAAATGTAATTTAAATACATAAGTGCCAGAAAATATCCAAAATGTATTGCAGATCATGATTGATATGATGCTCATTTCATTTAAATACATTTGTATGTGAACAGCCATCCAAATATCTCTATTATAACACCAGCAGTATGACAGAATCATCATTCCTTAAAATCTCTATTACTAGACTGTAAGTGGACTGTTAAACTTTGGCTCAAGGGCACAATAACCCTCACATCAGCATAATTTAATCATCAACATAAGCTAATGGAAAGTTAAATTTGATGTTCAAGACAGCGTAATTCTTTTCTGTTTCATATATTCCATGCCTATAGATTTTCCAAAATGGGTAAATTTTTTATATTGAAATGTCTTTCAGAAATGAATATTTTAACACATTTTAATACACTTATTATTTGATGGAAAGGAAATTATCTTATTTCTTTTCTATCTGCCTTGAGAATGATGTTTTTATTCTTCTGGAAAATATTTTCTGATACATAACTTTCAAGAAATTGAATTATATATTTATCTGTACTGGGCACTTTGACAATAGACTCCTTTAACTGACAAAAGCTTTTTCTGGGATGCTGTTGACAACCTTATGAAATATGCTATTTGGCCTACAAAATGTTGTGGACATTTACTTATAAAGAGAGGTGACCTAACAGAGATTTATAAATATCCTTGTGCTTGGTGTATGAATCTGCCCCAAAGATGTCCTCTGACATGGTGTAGCCAAGGGGCACAGAGTGAAACCAGGACATGCCACATGGGAAGACAGCACATCATCCTGCTAATGTAGATTGAGGAAGATAGTGGCTGCTCCACACTTTATAGAGGGCATCTCTGACTGATATTGAAACATTGCTCCATTTCCTGGGGACAACTGAAGCATACAGCAGCTTTCCTGGCACCTCTTCCTTCCTGTTTATATTCTTAATGTCAGTAAGATGAAAGCAGCTATGTACAGGCAATAAACCTCCACTTCCAGATGAATAGATTGCATTAAGCAGGTTAGCACTAGAATTCTTTGCTTTACTGACCTGATGTAAACCAAGTTAAATGAAGAGGATGATTGAGTCCAATATCTGTGACACTCTGTGTGATTCATATCATGAAAGAAATGATGCTTTTGTTGCAGTGACTCTATTAGAGGTTTTTCTTGACTAGTTGCAAAGTGACTTCATTTCTTTGAATTGTAGCATGGTGTAAACTCAGCCTATTCTTTCATAAACCTTAAAATTGTCTCTTTTGTGTCTTCCAGTGATATTACCATAGCTTTCATCATAGACACTAAGTTCATGTTTAATATGTCCAATCAGTAAAAAGATAAAATGCAAATCCTCATCTTCAGATTTTTTCTGAGCTCTTCTGTTTTTCTTTTCCCTGAGTGATTATTTGACCTCTTGTGATTTCATTTTATCCCTAAAACTAGCTGGGCTATACAGCACTGATGGAGTGGCCTTGAATGAGCCTGATTTTTATTCTGTGTGTGAGTGTAGAAATCAAGTATAGCCTAAAGGAGTTAGACTACTGACAATATCTAGTTCCTGTTAGATAAGAAGTCAGGCTGTCAAAGCTCTTTGCAATTATTTACCTCATTTTAAAAACACAGTTTATTAATTTTAAATGTACCTGTTAACCCAAATGTAACTCCAAAGTTTAAAAGATACAGTGACTCTTAAGAGTATTTGGATGGAATGCTATCCACATGTTGCCTGATCATATAGGGCATTTACAAGGGAATCTTTTTGTTGATACATAATATTATCTCTTTATGTATTGTTCAGATTTACTACTACAGGTGATCAGAAAAAGAAACAGTCAACTTCTTTTGGCACACTACAAATGGTTCTATAGCCCAAACGTAGTCAATTTTATTGGATCTTTTCTTATTATATATTCAGATATTGTAAGTCTTGGAGTTAACTTTCTAATCACAAGACAGAACGGTCATGCATGACTGAGAAAGGAAAAGTCATATTGGCAAAACTGTTTGGAATTTAGTTAACATATGTTTAGTTCTAGTACTCTACACAACCTTGACAGTCTCAAAAATGTCAACAATGGAGTCTCTTCAGCTAAAGATTAATCCTAAATTTTTTTTAGACTTTTAGCATTATATTCATGCAAAGCCAAGGAAGACAAAGCTCCATTTTCTTATCAATTGTAAATAGGAAAAGAGGAAGGAATTATATCTTCAGAAAAAAAACCCCAACAACTTACTGTCACCAGATGTGTCCATGAAGACCATCACTTCATTAATTTTATGTCATAGTGTGCCAAGCTACAGACCAGGTATTGAAGGAGGAATTTACTAAAGCCACTGCCTAATGGTAAATGGGTTAAGAGCAATTAGATTCCCAGGGTAAGAGTGCCAAACTAGTTTCTGTATTTCTTTGATAAAGCACCTGGTCTTCTAGGATTTAAAAAAATTAAAAAATTGTACAATGTTGTGGAAAAAACCAGTTAAATTAGAGATGATAGTGGTTGGCAGAGAAATTGCTGAATGAGTATGAAATTAGTTAAAAGAGGTAGCTGGTTGTGATGAAAAGAGCATGCAGAGTGGGGAGAAGAGACTAATGCGTTCCACAGCTCATGATGTTGGCACAAACACTGGTTTGCATTACTGACATTTGACAACACAAGTTCAAGAACATTGTCGATATAGAAAGATTGGGGTATTGTATGAGAAAAGTTAGATGTTGTTGAGCTAATAGAAAAGAGAAGAAATACAACAAGAAAAACTAAAACACGTGGCTTTTTGTATTTAGCTGTGAGATCAGTAAGCAGAAGCAACACAGGGAGACAATCACCTAAATGTTAGATAGTCACAAGGTATTTATGAATGACTAATACACTGTGATACTGAAAAAGTTAATTTATCTGAAGATGCTTTAGGAAGAGTATTCTAACAGATACGAGGATCATAATAATTCCTTTTTAAAAGACCCTATTGAAACTTCACTGATAATAAAGTACACATAGTACACATGTTCAAGGCAGATGAATTTGGAATGCAGATGTGAAGACAGTCTACTAGCTATAACAGAAAAGGGAAGCTAACACACAGGGTGAGATAAATGAGTTTCATCTTGCCTAGCAGAACAGAAGCTGTGAAGGGACAAGACTGCTACGTGTAAGCGCACTGGGGAATAAATGTTACTTAAACTGAAGGGAAATGTTAGCCCAAGAACAAACAAGGATAACTCATCATGAATAAATTAAAGTGGAAATTCAAAAACAAATGTCTAACCATCAGAGAGTTGGTTTCTGAAAAGACTTCTCTATAAAGGAATGCCAATCATTATTTTAAGGTAGATGTCAGATTATTGTGTTTAACCCAGATGAAAAGGACTCAAATCTAGAATAAGCTACTTTGAATCATCCCAAAGTCATGATTAAAAAGTATCCCAAAAATAATAATTAATAAAAGCAGGGATATTCTCATGTGATAAGAAACTTCCCCTTTGCAGTGGTAAATGTAAGCTAACTTGCTCTACATCCATGGAAGGGAACCAGGCTTTTATCACCCCACATCTACAAGGACTCACTTGCTCTCTCACTTACTCACTCACTGTGTCTACCCATATATAGGCTCACTCTCTCAGCAGAATCAAGACAAAGTGAGGTGGCTTTTCATTTAGTGGAAGAGGGGTCAGCTGCCTCTTATTTACTCCAGGGCATCAGTGGATCAACTTTGAGTGGCCTGCAAGCAGAGGACAATGGAGCTGCAATTTACCATTCCAGGATAACATCCTAACGGACAAATGTAAAATAACCCCCGGATTTTGCATCCCTAATGGATGCAGAAATGTCATGTTGCATTTAGATAACTATAGTATATGGAATGACATAATTGCCTGCACTAGTACATTACTGGACTGAATGATCCAAGAAGTTCATATTCAGATATACTCCAGGTACATACAAAATGCAAAATTTATTATAGGATTCAGGGTATTAAACATTTCAAACTGTGCATCAACCAGCTCTTCCTAGTCTGATTTAAATTCAATCTTTTTAGTACAATAAAGTTTTATAGATATTTCCTGCCTGTTGTTGCTGAGCTTTTTTGAAAATGACTGTTGAAGGACAGGATGACTGTTTAGATGAATCCGTGAATATAGTGAACAGATGCATAGAAAATGGAATTGTTTAAACATTAAAGGTCAAGATTTTGTAAGGAAAACCGGGCCTGTAACCTAGCTATTCAGTTCAGAGAACAACTTGCAATATTTGTTTCCTGTGGGCATAAGCACAATGTAATTCTTAAGGCAAGCTTCCCATCCAGAAGTTACACCCTCTTTGGTCTACCGGAACAGAAACAATCTCAGTAGGAGCTTAAAGAAATTACATGCATTAGACAACAAATTATACCTGAATGCATGACTGTTCACTAGTGAATTCAAATAGGAACTTGTGAGTAAAATGCAAAGGCTATGAGCTGCTGAAATTAGATTATAGCTGTCAGGGAGCCTATTACAGAATTCATTGCTCTGGTTCATTTGTTTCTTTCAGTTGAAAACTAATGACAGGGACCACTTAGCCCAGCTCCATGTCAGAGACCATATATATATGCAAGTGCCAAATGATTTAAACAAAAAGTGAAAAAATCCAGTCAGAAAATAGCTTTTCTGGCTATGAGAACAAATGGCAAGGGTCAGAGACATGAGTATCATCTCCTCTAGCAAAACCAGAGAAGACCAAATTCCTTAATGCAGACCATTATGAGGTGGTTAATTTAATAAACATTAAGATCTGTTTAATATCCCACAGAAATGAAAGAAGGCACAAATCCAGTCAATTCCCCCTCACCTCTCCCCACCCTATACTTTTTATAGACAACTTCATAGTGAGATTCACAGATAAACTATGACACTTGCAAGTGTGCTATAGTGGGGAATATCTAATTTTTTAATTTTAACTTCCTCTCAAATCATCATACCTCCATGGTCAATCTTCTGCCCATTTCTTTATGTCTCCTTGTCTGTTTTGGTTTGGG
The DNA here is from genome assembly GCA_024336885.1 of Actenoides hombroni. NCBI lineage: Eukaryota > Metazoa > Chordata > Aves > Coraciiformes > Alcedinidae > Actenoides > Actenoides hombroni. The sequence continues at coordinate 10,396,090 of WUAM01000323.1, forward strand.
TTTTTTTGTTTGTTTGTTTCTGGATTTTGTTGGTTGGTTGGTTGTGTTTTGTTTGGTTGGTTTTGCTTTTTAGGGTTTTTTTTTAAATTTATTTTAAAAATTATTTTACTTCCATAGCATGATCCAAAATCTCCAAAGAATGGAACATCCTCCTCAGAAATTTTCAACTTGTGGTATACTGTAAAATCTAAACATATCCTGAGCAACTTCATGAGCACACCTGGATAGCTTGAACGACTTTGTGTCTGCAAAGCACCATGAAGGACGTAGTGATTTAGATTATTTAGTCAGTCCTTGTCCTTTGTCTCTATGCTTTACTTTTGATTCCAAAGTCTTTTTTTTTTGGGGGGGGGTTCTTCTCCCTTGTAGCCTAACAGCAATGTGATATTTTGGATGAGTAATGAAGAGGCTACATTTGTGATGCCCTTTTCCCACTATAATTTTTATTTCAGATGCCCAGGAGAAAGTATGACTCTTAAAGCAGGAGTTTCCCATGGGAAATACTGAATGTTATCTTATAGATTCCTCTCAGTAAAGTAATATTAATTCAATAGGGGAATGACTGGATCCTAAAAAAACAAACGAGATCTAGTCTATTATTTCTGTGAACAACATACCCTATACACATTGAAATGTTTGATCTGTTTTTTTGAAAAGTGAGCATGAAAGGATTATTTCCCATTCCTCTGAATGCAAAAATATATTCAAGCAAGTAAGTGGTAATGATAGAGTATTTTCCTAGGCAGACTGATCTGTTGATATTACTTTCTACTGATGAAATGTGATGATAAAGGGAAGTGCATTTTTCTACTGCATGATCATTTCATAGTAAACCTGATAGTGGTGCCAAGCAAGGGTTGAGATTCAATAATATTACAGGTACTATCATACTATCATTGTTGGGCACAACAGGTAGTTCTATAAATAAAAAAAACTGTTCTCATAATTTGTAGGGCATTATGAATAATTGAAAAAAGAAAAAAGAAATCCACAGTGAAGAGACTGTTGATATATACTACCAAGGAAGAAGTGGTACATTCTTCTTTGTCATGCTACTGCTATCTCTAGCTTTATTTTAGATCCTTGGAGAGTCTCCCTCAGGCAAAAGCTGCCTCAGAAAGTGTGAATGTAAATACTACATATATTTGCACTCCTAGAGATAAGGTACACACTGTTTGGTTTATGGTTGTGATATCTGTCCTATTATCTCTTGATTGTTGAGATATGAGAAACATAATTTCAAATACATTAAAATTCCTGTAATTTTCACAGGAGACAATTTCAGATTTTAAAAGGAAATTCATCCCTTCATGTTTGGCTTCGTATCCACTTTCTGGTGTCCCAGAAGTATATTTTTGCTATTAGAGCATCTGTAGTTTCAAAATATTATGCCAGACAAATACTACAACTATAGGACTCCATAGAGAGAAGGTGGGCCTACCAGAATAGGAACCATTCTGTCAGATAAACACTTCCAAAATAAAGATAACTCTACACAGATGTAACATATATTTATAGGCATGTGGGCACATGGCACCACAGATTTTTCTTTTCTAATAGGTCCAAAACTGTGCTGCATTATGCTAGTTTCACATAAGGGTCTTTCCTCTCTTTTGCAGAATTTAATCTGTTTTGTAATCCCGAACATGAGTGGCTTTGTTTGTAGTAGATGAACTCTCCCTTCACCAAGCATGAAGCACCAAGACATAAGCAGTAAATTTCACATCATGTATTGCATATTGCCATTCCTTCATGCCACTCTCTGCTTTTAGAAATCACAAGTCAGCATGAAATATGTGATTATTGAGAACAAATAGAGTGGTCCAGAGGGTATTTACATCTGTGCTCATGATGAAGAAGCAATCCGCTGATCCAGCACGAAATACTTTTCTTAATGTTTGACAAAACTTTAGAGTCTAAACTCTAAACGTACTGTATATACTGGAATGCTTTTTTATAGCTTGCCTGTAAGGACTATATTGGAATTGCTCCTGAGAAACCCTTATACTAATCAATGGAGATCTGTGACACTATAAGAAAATGAGGTTTGGAAGTTCTTGATTTAAGTTTCACTTTCCTCATTATACCAAGTGAAGGAACTAAAGTATATTCTGTTGGACATAGAGAAAAATACATGTTGCAAATCTCACTGAAAGTAACTTAGTCTTTAAATGGCCGGTTTATCACACTGCTTGCATTCTTCAACACAGGTTAAACAAGAAGTAAGAGTAGCTTCTTGAAGGTGGTCTTCCTGTTTAAAAACTAGCATTTTAAAAATTTGAATTTTACCTATATTCAAAGGGGGCTTTAGGTGGTAAAACACCCTTTATATTTCTGGAAGTTAGATGACACCTGTATATCTAAGTCTTTGCTTACTTCAAGCTCTGTGGTGCTTAAGTTACCGCATATTCCTCAAGTTTGTATGGTTTTATTCTACCTTGTGAATCTAGTGTCGTCCTCCTGTCCTGGGTTTAACAATCCCAGAAAGCAACATAAGACTACAGATTTTCCTCATTATTACTTTGTTCACAGTCAGATGCACCAATGCCAAAGAAAAAAGTAAAAGTGGTAACATATTGTAAAGAAGCACTTCACTGTAATGTCTGCACCTTGTTACTTGACAATTGACACATTTCACACTGCTTTAGACTCATCTGAAATAATTCCAGACATATGCTAAAAGAGTTCATTGGCTGCTCCTGCTGGAATACTGATCTGCTGAAGATATTTATTCTTTGCCCTAGTTTTCTTTGTGGTGTAAAGGCTCTCCATCTCATCATTCAGTCACAGCACAAGTGACTGGTTGTACTGTCTCATTACTGTACACAAGATCAGCATGACTCAGAAGAGACTGCCTGAAGACTGTGCATAACTCATACTGGTTTCATTGCATTAATCTAAGTGTCAGAAAGTTACATGATAAATTTTTCATAAAGCGAATGTAGGCAACATGTAATATCTTGCCCTGGACTGGAATCTTAACAGATTTTGTGGCTCATATGTTGAAAACTGGGGAGAGGTAGGAGTTCACTGAAAAGAAAAAAAGAGCAGAAAGTTCATTTTGGCAGTTCTCCAGTCATAAGAGCATTCTGTACATGATCATTTCCCAGAGTTAGCTGCTGATGTTGTTATTGTCATTATCTATATTAACATCAGTCCTGCTCACAGGCTATCTTGCCACTGTATTAGAAACTAATACCAAAATAACAAAAGGTCTCTTCTGCAAAAAAATCAGTATTCTAAATGCAAGGGATGAAACAGCAGATAGGTACAAGCACCAGGAAAAGACCATGCATATCAATATAACAGGCAGTCCTGCTACCATATCTGTTGCCTGATTTTTGGCTTTTTTTTTTTTTTTTCCCCACAGGCAATTTAATTGAAAAAGGATTTAGTAAAAGTGGATAAAGACAAATTCGGTTGTGTACAAATAGCTTCTCCTAAGTGGCAAAGGGGACTGTCAAGCACAGGGGTGTATGCTTGAAAATCTTCCCAGGTGGGTGACAGAGAATATAATTGTGGTCCAGTCAAGGAAAACATACTAGCAAGAGTGAATACAGAGAAGGGAAATATATTAAACACAGTACAGAGCGTGAAAACAGAGGGAAGATGGATAATGGTTAAAATTTGAGTAGAAACAAAATCTTTGTAGCAGCATCTCTATGTTTATTAATATGGAGGACAGTCTTTTCTAATCTGGAATAAAAAGAAAATCCTTTCAGATGTTGAGATGCAAGGTGGTGAGAGTTTTATCTTTGTGAATGGTCAGGACAAGCTGTCTCTTAGATCTGTCACTCAGGCTTCAGGTCTTAAGAAAATCCTTTATAAAATGAGAGAATGGTTTTACCCGAAGATGATACACAGGGTGAGGATCCCGACCTGCAGTTCTCGATAAAGAGCTAGCAAGAAATGTTTTTCAAAGAAAGAAGTCACTTTAGCTATAACCATTAGACATTTCTAACATAATATCGGAGAAATCTCCAATATTTTAGTTTGGACAAAAAAAAGAGAAGGCGGAGAAATTAATAATACCCCTCTGCCCCCCACCAAAAGGCTACCTGATGGGCCACTACCCAGGTGCACTCCAGAAGATGGTGTTAGGATAGATGAATGTTCAAAGGTCTTTATGCTGACCTTCTGCAATCAAAACAACCCTATGCTTTGTATAAAATTTTTGGTTTTGTTTTGTTATACCAGTTTTAGACTGGAATCTTCAAGTGATCACATTACAATGGAGGATCTAAGCTCAGTAAAAATAATTATGACAAATTAATTCCAAATAAAAGAACAAGATTTTATGCACTGATCCCTGATGTCCATGACAGCCATTTCCATAAATGTTAATAAAAATTGGATTATGTGTGAAGAAAAATTAAACTGAGAAACAATAACAGTGTTGGTTGTATTTGTTTGCTGAAGTGCTTGCTCATAGAAGTTTTTCTGGAAAACAATGCTTTGTGAGTAGGAATGCATTTTGATATTTATTTAGGAAGCATACAATTTTAACAAGACAACCAATTAAGCCCCACTAAGACCAGTTGCTAAGTATCATCTGCCTGTGTGCAGTGTTCTAGAACTTAGCATTATAGGAATAATAGGGGCTAAGCAAAGAACACAGACGTTAATTTCTGAAGTGGAAGAAAAAAATAAATTACATTTTAATTTATCTATACTTTGAATAGCTTTGCCTGAAGAATTTATGAGCTTGGGATGAAATGGAAATTTCACTTACCTACTTATTTCTACTTTTCTGCGTGGTAGCAATCAAGATTTATTTAGACTGGTTACAGCTAGCAAATAAAAAATGGATTTGACAAAGACAATTCCCCTGTGATATGCAAAAACATACAAATAATTATGTTGTTTTAAAAAAAAGACTTTAAAAATTCAGGTGTAATTACTTCAGATGCTGATACCTGGTATTATAATAGTCAAACTAATATAAATATCCAAGGATTGTACCTCAGACCTTACATGCATGTCTCATGGACTGCATGAAGGCTTTCCTGTGGGATGCTGGCCACACATAGACCCAGTGAGGGCACTGTCTAGCAACAGAGTAAATGATATCCCTTACTTGTATGCGTGCGTGAAGATGGACACACTGCTCTAAATCAATTCCTCTGGGAGTCTGATGGATCGTCACCACTTTATCAGATCAGGGATAAGCCCTAGTGAGAGCACTGTGGGACCTTAACAAACCACACTGCTTAAGCTCTTAGGAAAGTGAGATTTCTGTCTCTTGTATCTTGTGATTTTCCCTCAATGAAATGCTAAATTTAATAAATGCTTTTTAAAACTCACTGAAGCAATGAAATCCACAGTAAAAGACTCTTTCAACATCTAAGCATGCTACAGGGCACAAGAAGTATTGTCTATGAAGTGTTTCTTTTATAAATTAATTCCCAGCAGTCAGAAAAACCTGGATACATAGCTGACAAAACCAGTATATTTAGGACATATGCTTCAAGGTGGTTATTTTTTAAAGACTAAAAAAATAATAAACCAAGGAATAAATTTTCAGTGCAGTTATGGGAGTTGTATAGCTAAATTCCCAAAAGTACTGCTGTGAAAATATAAATGCAAGAACATGTAAAAACAATAATTCAATCAGTTTTGTAATAAAATTGCAACTAATTTGAGAGTAATTCCATTTAAGTTCTAAGTTTATCGTACTGGACTCAAAACTTATTTTCACTGCTAAGACGGCATCTGCCAATAAACAAATTGATAGCTTTTTTAATGCAAAACATATCTGAGTGCCTTATGAAACACTGACCATGAAACTACCTGAATGCCTTTGAGTTAACAATAAATAAATAAAATCCGGCAATCACTGTGTTTGTGGCCTTGTTTGTATAAAATGGACTTACAAGTTTAACCATCATGCTGATATGACATATTATTAAACCTAGTACCATTCCTACATGATTACTGAAAGTAGTTGAAGTACTGTAACAAGAAGACTTCTCACTGTAGTATAAGATGATTTAATTACAATTTCATCATCTTTCATTTATACTATGAGTCATAGTTTCATTTTGACTGTTCTAAATAATGTTTCATTATTTCATGCATCATAAGTAATAGCAGATATATCCACATACATCTAATATCTTGTAGTTTAATGATTCAACTTTATTAACAAGAACCTTGTACTGAAATTCTGACATTTCCAAAGAAATATTGCCCTGGAACTGTATCTTAGAAAACATTGACACTTGGATTTTTCATTTTAATCAGAGTAAGAATGGATTCCAAAATGTCAGAATTTTCTACAGAATGGGAATTTTCTTTCTGACCACCTCCAATATGTCTACAAAAAAAATCTGTTAGTGCTTCAGCAGCTAATGTTCTGTAATTTCTGCTTATTTTGCTGAGCAGCAGTGCTATATTTTTACCTTGTGATCATTCTGCTGTACTATTTTATGTCCTCTCTTTCTCCTTGTATTTCATTTCTATGGAAAGTCCATAGGATGTTTTGTTTGCTTTTTTGGTACATAGCCTTCCACACTGGAGCCTTCATCTGCAGTTACTATGTCTGAGTCAAGTAATGGCGGCTGCAGCTGTATCTTCTTGGGACACCAAATTTCTTTTCTGACATGAGATGTGACTAATGGTCAGTGACATCTGTTCGAGCATCCTGTCAAAGTCTGTAGTTAACTGTATTTACTCTACAGGCTTCTACTGGCATAAGCACTGTGGTCCAGTTGGTAACTATTGACTGGTTTAGTTCTAGAAGGCAATGTGAGCAGGGAATGAAATGGCCAACAAACGATGTAAAGGGCAATATTAAAGGTAGACACAAATCAACAGTATATGTTCCTTTGGTCTTGTCTACTGGCAACAAAAGTCTGAAAATTAAGTCCCTTACAAGATCTAAGAAATAAAGAATAGATGCCAATCTGCTATCCAAGCCATGCATTGGTAGACCCTTTGATACAGCCTAGCTGCAGGGTGTCAATGCATTTCTGTGACATGTGCAGGAGATTCCACATGAACAGGAATTTCTGCATTCAGTCCCCTTGCTGTTTTCGTCTCACTTTAATGCAGTGACTCATATCTTACCCCGATCTTGTACAACATGAGTTAATAGCACCCGAAGAGAGCAAGAGCAGAAACTTAAAAAGAGGTCACAAAAGAAATGACCTTTGTATTACCCACAGCAGTTTTACATCTCTATTACAAAAAGATAACTCATTCTTAATATGCAGAGCACTTCTCTACGGTATTATCTTGATAAAATCTGAATAGCTGGATACTTGCAGAAATGTTAGTCTTCAATCATTGCTTAATTTGACCTACTTCTGTGAAATATGTAATTTGGAAGGTTATTGAATATCTGTAGAAAATGCTCTGTGATCATTGAGCTACAATGACTCATCATATGCGATGACTTTTTGTGCCAGTGCTGGTAGGGTGAATGTACATGGGACCAGAATATATCATGGGGCCTTTCTGAAGCACTTAGTCCAATACTTCATTATTTCAGGCAATGGTACCATTTGACTCCATTGTCACATTCAATACATTGTATCTTTTTTAAAGCAAAATACTAAATTAACTTCAAGCAGATTTAAAACAGACATCAAAGAAAAAAAGAACCAGATTTTTAACAAACGAAGTCACATGGGGTTGGCCATGAACACAAATCATTGTAAACAAAATCCTATTGATAACTGGGAAGATATCCCTTGGTGCCACTGGTTATAGGTTTTACATTGGCTAGTTGAAGGGATACTTAAATGCAAGAATAATGTATCTCTTGGTAATGCTAACCCGTAACTTTTAATATCTGTCACAGCAGCTGATGAAATTATTATTGTAGTTATAGAAATCATGAATATAGATGCTGCACTGAGAATAGTGGAAGCACTGGAAAAAGAAGTTCTGGCTACCTATTGTATAGCAGACTGTTGTAAAACAGATAATTTTCTCTAAGCAAACATAACTAAGGCTTAGGAACAAATATATGTAAATCTGAGGAAGGCTTCAAAAACCTTGTCAACAACCACTCAGCCACAGGTAAATTATGGTAACCAGGAACGGCATCTGCAAAAGCCAGTAGTCAAAATAAAGAACTATGTAAACTATGAAGGAGGAGGCTGAGGATGATGTACGGGTCCTACTTTGAACCACTGGGAAAAAAAAATAAATTACTTTGATCAGGATTCACTGGCCCTAGACACTTTCTGGACCTCTAATGCTGAGATAATCATCCTTTGACAACTGGATGGAGCTGGGATCAGGGTGGAGTACAGCAGCCAGCCACCAGCACAACATTGCACCACAAGGACAGTGGAAAGTTTTTCTTTTAGTAAACACTGATTGAAAGAAATGGTAGTATAACAGTTAAACCACTTTGGAAGTTGGCACACTCAATAAAGGTATGGAGAAACAAGACAGAATTCTTTTTGTACAAATAGAGCATGAGGTTTCACATCTTAGTTACATAAAAGTGCTTTGCTGTACCCCTTACAGATCTTTGCTGTGTTACATCATATTGAAAGCTCTCTTTCACCCTTTTCTTATGCTTTTTGTATCTCATACCTGTCTTTTTTTGTACCTCTTATTGTTTAGGTAATACGCTAATTCCAACACGGGAATCACAATGCAGGAAACTTACTTCTCTGCTCTGGTGTGTATTGAATGCAAATCTACAAACTACATTCTGGCTTCCTTTTCTAGCTCATGACATGACTTCAGACTACTGCACTAATGACTATATCAACTAATTTTTTTACTGAGTTCCTATCCTAGCCCTGAGATTCAGAAATTGCATAAACACCTTAATTCATTCATAACCAGTAGGAATGCCAACTGCTCACTACCTTCCAGTATCAGGATGTTTTAATTGAAAAGGCTATTTATAGACATAGCAGCTAACTTCTAGTAAGCTAGTTTAGAAAGTGCCAGCCTCTTCAGTTGTGCTGTCCTGTTTCCTTTGCTGGTATCTCTGTCTCACAGGTGTATACCTTTGTCCCCTTCAAAAGTAACCCATTGCCAAATCCATCTGTCTTTGCCTGAAAACATTCCCATGCTTTCCCTATAAACTTAAATTTCTAATGAAGTTTTCATATCCTGCCTTTCTGCCATCTCTATTACATGTCCTTCAGTGTTAATATCTTTTTGTTCTGTCATTACAACTTATGTCATCCCTGTTGCATGGTTTATTCAAGACCTTATAAAATTCTGTACTCATATGCTTAGATATACTTTTTTTTTAACGTTTCTCTCATTCTCTGTTCAGCCAACACAATCTACTCTAACACATTGTAAATAAAGATTTCTGCTTTCTCTTCCATATAGCTTTTGAAACTCTGTCTTAACTTTAATTTAATTCTAGTGTGGCAGACCACAATCTCCCATGCTTTAATATTCTTCTCAATAAAGTACTCTTAGTAAGGTAGCCACACACATAATGACAGTATTATAACTGAATCTGAGGCTGTCTATAAAAACTTATAAAAAACAGGAAGCACCATATATAAAGAACTTCATCATGGTTGCCATGGTGATGCCTTAAAAGTTAGAGGACATTGCAATTAAGGTTGCCTGCAAATATTCACTTGCTTTGTTTTGTTTCCTTGCAATGGGAAAGTTCATAATTGTAATTAGTGTGGGTTTTTTTCTATACAACCCCCTCCTCATTCAGGGTATAGGATAAAGTACTAAATAAAAATGCAAGCGCCCACCACTGTGTTTTTGCCTGCATGTTTGGACATCTTATTTACAGCAAAATTATGGTCTGAAAGCAGAACTATTAATTTCCTCTTGAGTTTTTATGGCATCCATCCATGCAACTTACTAAATGCTTCAAAAAACTGAACTGAGTAATTGTCATCTCCGAGTTCTCCACAGATGATATCTGGGTTGCAGATTAAGCATGTCACAGGTGTATAGATGTACAAACTGACTCTGTGCAAAGCCAGCATGGATCCAGCTGCACTCTGGGGCAGGCAGAACATCCTGCAGCTGGTGCTGACTCCAAGGCTAGCTCAGCCTCAGCAGCACAGCTTCTCTTGCAGACAGTGAAAGCCACAAAAGCTAACCCTGTGCTAGTAATGTGGGCTGTCAGTGCAGATGCCTCTGAACTGTTTCTTTAGAATTGGGAGCACTGGTGGGTGTAATGGAGAAGCAGCTGACCCAGCTCCACATCTGACTGCCTGGAGCCCAGCCGGGCTAATTGGCTTCAGTGTTGATACCAGCCTTGCCAAGAGCCAGGCTGTGAGGTGCCACCACGCTGCACAGTTTCTCTAGTGGCTGAACTACTACGCCAGTTTGTCTCCCTTACCAATTCAATCATTTCTAGCCTCCAACTGAATTTGTCACACTCTGAACTGCTTGTGAAGGCTGTGCTGCAAGCCAGCTGATGGGAATTAAGAGGCTGAGAAACTAATGGAAAATGCTGAATACCCACCAAAAAGATAATACTATTTTTTAATACTGGTGATTTCATTGGTCTGGCTCACAGCATGAATCCATGTACACGATGAATCAGCTTAACTGAGTGGGTGGTAAAATGTGTTAGGGGGGAGGTTCCAAACAGTAAGAGAGAGGGCAGGTCAGGGACCACAACTAACCAGCTTTACTATTGCACACAGAGCCATCTCAAGCTCTTCTCTAAGCAAGTAATCTCAGATACCAAATTGGAATTGGCTTGTCAGAGCTCTTCACACAAAGCAGGGTTACCTTTGACTGTCACAGTTGTGAGAGCCGATCACTTTGGGTTCAATTTTCAAGTCAAACCTCCTAAAATTACTATTTACTTGTTAAAAGTTTACCAAGAACTATTCAGCTGCTACAGTACAGGCTCCTGCCTCTCTAACTGCAGTTATTCTTTTGTGATAAGGTAAGGAACCTACCAGTACACATTTATCTCCCTGTTCAGCTCTGATTCATCTCCAGAGGCTTCCTTTCCATTATTTCAGAAAAACAAGATGTGCAAGTAAAGTTCACCACAGTATCATAAATATATTCATATCTGAGTGTTTGCCTTTGTAATCTTAATAACATTATTTCAGCACCTCTCTCTGTAACTTTGTGTGTGTGTGCGGATGATGTGTGTAAATACTAACTTTTGACCTGTAAGTTGTGATGCTATATCTCTGTCATCAAGATGAGGTTCAGTATATTCTGTTCACTTATTTTCTGATCCTCTTTTCCATGCTAACCAAGGATCTGTTTTCATCTTCTGTGTTATGTGCATATTTATATTAGAATCTAAAATCTCCAGGATAAGAATTTTTCATTTTGTGATTTAATACATTCTTGGGTTGCAGGGGGGAAATTACTACTATCACTGTTATAATTTTTAAAATTACTCCAAATGAATAAGGTGGGGTTTTTTTTGTTCCTGTCATAATATATAGTATTAGTAAAGGCAATGAAAAGGTTTATGTTGCATTGTGTAAGTAGCCTAAAATAATAGATTACATTGTATGTAATCAGTTATATAACTAAAAAAATATTCAGCAAACAAAGGTTTGGGATTAAAAGAGAGCAAAATCCCCTTTCCTGGTGGTGTTGCTCTAAGGTATGCACTGTTAAAATTATTTACTACATGCAGAAGATTCTTACCTTTTTTTTCCCTTGATTCATTTACTAAGTATCATCATTTCAGGATCACTTTACTCTCTGCAGAAATTTGGAAACGTAACATTATAGCATTATGCATTGGCTGGAATGGTGATAATACTTGATTCTATCCCCTAAAGAGATAGTTCATGGGGAAAAAAAATCCATCAGTACCTGTTGATATAAATATACACAGCAACAAGGATACAAGCTTGGACCCAGGAAGTTCCTAAGCTTTAAATTGCTGAAAATGAGGACAGTGCACTGGAATTGTCATTTGCTGGTGTTGTTTTAATACTTATTTTGCAAAAGCAGCCATCATTTATTTACTATTAAAAAACTGTGCTGAACAGATTTTTAGTCTGGCCCAGCATGACAGTTCTATTATTTTGGTAAGTGCATTACATTGTCACATACTGTCGTTTTCTTTTGCATGACAAGGCATTAGAAATGGAATTATTTCATTCTTACAAAATTTACAGTGGAGTCTGTTATTCTGATACGTTTCCTAAAAAGTGATTGCTTTGTTAGAACATTAGCTTGTTTTCTCTATTACCTTACATGAATGCAATTAACTCATGTACCATTGTAGTAGTAGCATCAGTGGACAAAGGTATATTTCACTACAATTGAATAAACTCTCAGTAGCTCATATATTCTAATTCATCCTGTATTTTCTTTTAGCTGATGTAAAGCCTAGTGTGGAGGTTTAACATAAGTAACAGATAAACCATGAATACAAACTGGAGTTCACTGCTCCCCACACAGTGGAGGAGTTTGAGATCTTCTGCACACAGAAACGTATTATGAAGTGTAAATATACAATACAATATAGACTATTTATTGTTCACAGATAATTCTGTACCTACTACTTGAGGACCTTAGGGCTGCAAATAATTGATTAGGCCACTGACTGGCCCTAATGGCTGAGATAACTGAATGGGGTATAGAAAATCACTGGACACAACATGAGAAACCACTGGATGTGGCAATAGCACAGGGAGGAGTTGAAAAAATTACACCTGTCTGTGTCCACAGGTATTTGAGGGGGAGCTGTGGGAGAGATGACCAAACTTCTCAGATTATGGGTGTCCAGTGATATTTTGGGGATTTAAAATCCTCAAAGTCAGCAATGCCTAGTGTAAAGGTATCAGCAATAACACATAAGGATGAGATGGCACAGGTAACAAGCATTCTGAAAATGGGACCAATGAAGATAAACTAGTCATCAGTGCATTGTTTCTTTGGGACTGGGGAAAAGTAGAAAGGTGATGAAAAGGAGAGTCAAAAAACAGGAAAAGATATAATAAGGTTTGTACATCACAGAATGTACAGAGTATACAAACTTGTAGAAGTGCACAAAATGTGTGCTCCTTGAGGATACTTGACCACTGCAGACTAAATCAGGAAAATAAATCAACCTGCTTTTATGCCTACACTATGAATGTCAAAACTGCAGTCAAGAAGATGGGAAGGGTGGCCCTGTCTTGTAGGGGAGAACCTGGACTAGATGGATCATGTGACCCTATATCACTGCATCAGCACCTGTTCGAGCTCCAGCAGCATCAGTATCTTCACAATAATTGCCTAATAGAAACAACTGGTATTCAGGAAAAACCTCTGGGGCCAGTAGAAAGTCGAAAGTGAAGGCAACATTATCTACTTCCACTTGCTAAATGAATAATCTTGCTAAATTGCCCCTTTTATTTACCACTTGCTTACTGGTGCCTTCAGTTTGTTTTTCTAGCATTGCTCTCTGCAGAAATTCATTATAGCAAATAGTGTATTTTCTGGGTTCTAAGTTATAACCCATGTCAGTTTCTAAAATTCACAGATCATATAGGTTGAAGTCAGATGAAGTAAAATGCTCATATACCTACAATTTCCATATGCACCTAATTGTCAGTATGCACACAAAAAACACAGTGTTAACAGCAGTATTTTTCAAAAGAAGTTCTTAAAATTGAGACCTTCTAGTATGATGAACTTGCCTATAATGATGTGACTAAGTATAGATTTGCCTATGTAGTCCAGGTTTCATTACCTTAAAATAATATAACATCCAATCCATTCCCTGTTCTCAAAGTAAGAAAGTGCCAAGCAGCTGTATTTTCCATTCTTTGTCTGGACTCTATTTTCTCAATTCATCATTCCCATAACAAGATCATTACCTCAGAATTCCAGAGTTCAGAAGGTACATGGCAATTATCACTTGCAAGATTAGCAAAATATAACCATATCGCTACTGGATATTTGCTATCTTAACATCAATTAACAAATAAAGATTAAAGATATTTGGGTAGGGATGTAGAATAGGCTCACAGCCCTCTTCTACTGAATAGAGAAATAGTCAGATTCTAAAAAGCATCAGTACACATGAATGCCTTTTTCCACAGGCATTTGGCTTTTCTTCTCTAGTTTAATTGAAAAGGATCAGAGAAAGTTTGTTGTGTGCAGAAATTATGGTGGTAGAGATAGAATACCAGTGACATTTTCACTCTTGAGCATTGCAGTGATTTTTCCACTGACCAGCTGCAAGGCATTTGTTTCTCCAGGCACTGCAGAGTGCCTGCAAAGCACAGCTGATAGCCTTTTCAGCTCCATCTGGGATCTGCTCTGACACTACTTTCCTTGTTACACTTTAGAGGCTTTACACAACAAAACTATGGCCCCAAATGCTCTTACTGAAATTCAGTATATATTAATGTTATGTTTCTTTTTTCCTTGCCTTCATTCTTTACCACGGGAATACTTGACATCCTTTCTGGAGGACTTGCTCTTTTCATGCCAACAGAGCAAACAGACTTGGCAGGTAGCTTGGCAATAATTGATTATATCCAAACAGTAATTGAATTTTGTTTGCTGTTGACATGGAAGAAGCCAATAACATGCTGTGTCTTCTGTGACAATAAGCACCAAATTACATTACTCATTTCATTCTTCATTCCGAACCACACATCTCTAGGAAGAAAACTCTACAAGATAGGGGGAGGGGAGGGAAGGGAAGGGGAAGGGAAGGGAAGGGAAGGGAAGGGAAGGGAAGGGAAAGGAAGGGAGAAGGAAAAGACTGAGAACCCAGCTTGGCTGTGACTCTACCAAGTGTTTTGGTGCAGTCAGATTAACCAAGGGAGCTGTGCCCCCCCCTCACATCCTCTCACAAGAAAATCCACTGTGCTTTGCTTTCAGCCAAGCATTTTTTCCTCAGTTCACATTATCAACTTCACAATTTCAGGGCAATAATTTCAGATTACTGTATGGGGACCTATCAACAATATTTATTTTTCAATGGGCCAGATACTCTACTTTGGCAACTGTGTCAAACACCAGCTGGGGCTTGGTCTCAGTTTTTCTTAATTATAAACAGTGCAGTTGGCTCTGCATGTAACACAAGAGACATTTTTGTGTCTGTTACCATACAATACTTGCCACTGACATTTTGGGGTTTATTTACTGACACTTCTTTCAGATGTGAATAAAGATAACACAGGGAGTCTGGCAGTCCTGTCCTCCCATCCCCAAAAGTATATGTAATTCCTGTTAGGTGTGCTTTTTGTTTTAATGTATTAACAGGGACCACCAGAGATACAGCTTCTTCTATGGCATTGTTCTACAAGAGAGAGAAGAGTATACTGAAGTCAGGACTCAAACACACATTCACGTATCATTAAAGACACCTTCTGTGAAAGAACCCTACCTATACCTGTGGGTGAGAACAAAGAAGCCTGGAGAGGAAAAGTGCGTGCTTAGAGGAGATGCGTGAAAATCTCCCAAACACTGATTGGTTTTGTCATCCTGCTGCACCTTCAAGAAATGAGAGTCTGCTGAGCATGTATAAGACCATCAGCCCATGCTAGCACCAAGGAAGGGCTGTGCAACTGTCACAGAGGCACCCACAAAACAAAAAGCAGCCACTATCCAAAATGGGGTTCATTGCAACCAAAGTTGCAATAAAACCCAGCACTCCTGACCAAATGCAAGTTCGGATGTCTACACAACTGATTTGTAAACCTTAAAGGAAGACGAACCAAAATGGGCACACGCTCACTCATCAAGGGGAAACCTCCCACACCAGAGTGCCCAAGATACCACTCACCCGAGGTGGGAGGGAGGTGGTGGTGAGGCTCACTCAGTCCATGGAAAGCTCCTTGGAAGGTGTGTCCAAGGGGAGGGTCCGACTCCCAGACCTTCTGCTCTGCGAAGAAGCAGCTCCTTCAGCTCTTAGGCAGGACCTCATTTGGCAAGGACCCTAGTCGAGGGTGCACTGTGGTCATTCTGACTGGTTGAGGGGACCAGCCCAGACAAAACACGGATAAGCGCAGCCCCCGAGCCTGTTTACTAAGGGGTCCAGACCCTGAGGCGTCAGTTACGCACCGGGAGATGCAGCTTAATGCCTGAGGCACCAAACGGCTCCAGCACACCCTGTTTGCTTTTGTCTGTTTTGTCGCGGGGGGGGCCACACCTACCACAGCAACTCAGACCACATCCGAGGTGGCAGTTGCAGCAGCCATGTGATGTCAGAGGCATCAGGACTGCGTGTGCTGCTGAGGAAACAGGGGACCCCAGGAGGGACTCTGCACACCTGCCCAGAAGCCACTGTCAGGCCAGTGCTGCTCTCCTCTGTGAGTAAACACCCCAGTGACTGTGAGTGGCTGTGTGTGTGGCAGTGTCTGTGCCGCTGTCTGTACCTCTGCGTGTCAAAACAGTGGCACGAAGTAAGCAAATGTACCGTTACAAATAGTTACCTGCTTTTAATAATACTGGCTTGATTCCTTTAATAGTAGCAGCCTAACAAAATATATTCCAATAAATATTACTGTGATCTGCATCTCCCCCCAACTCATTTCCCTATCAGGAAAAGGGGAATTTGCACACACACATTATATAAGTCTACAAGGGTCAAGAGTCATTTACTGCAGTAGGTATGACTGCCAGAAAAGATCTTAGGATATTTTGGAGAGCTTTCCAATGCTTTGCAGAATCAATTACACTATTGAAAGCAACTCTCGGGTTAGTATTATAACTGACTTCATGTTGTGAGTTAGAATTTCACTGAGATTGAAAGGAAGTAATTTAAGACAGGAATTGCTGGTAAATGTAATGGATACATTACAAGTTGGTTTCAATTTCCTTTATTGAAGAAGTTGTAAACCTAATGCCGTTTCAAAGCAGACGTTTTGCATTTGGACAAAACGAAGAGGCCATCCTGTGTTTTCTTCTAACACATCAGTGTCTGTCGCTTTTGAAATCATTTGGCCTTGTGACTGCCAATAATAAAAGAAAAAGGGCAGTTAGTAGTGAATAAAGCAGTGGACTTATTTTGGAAAGTTTGGTATGCCAAACCTATTTTTCTTTTGGAAGAAAATGACCTAGTTATGTCTGAACATGAAACTGTGATTTCTGTGTGATACCACAGGATTAAAGAGTGCTGTTTTTCTTTTTCTTATTATCTTCAGTCTTCAGGGTTCCTAAACTGTGGGTGAGAATGAAGTTGACCTCTGAGGCCAATCTATTATCCCTGTCAAGACGAGGAAACCTCTGAAAAAAACTTGAAAAATATTGGTACTCCCAGTTCTCTTTGAGACACAGAAGAAGGACAAGGCCTCAAAAGCACAGAAAGCTTTTTGTTTTTTAAATCTGTAAGGCAGCAAATTTACCAGAATCCTAGAGAAATTTAATGCAAAATTAAATACCATAAATTTAAGAGAACTTGCCAAAATGCTTCAGGTGAATTAGAACTCCTCATGACTGTAGAAACTTCTGAATGATTTGTGAAGTTTTGTAAAATATGCAAATAATTTTATGACTTTATTTTCCCTTCCTGTTTTCTGTCTTGAAGTTTTTTGGGTTTTTTTTCTTAGACAAACTGTGTTTGATCTTGTTCTGGAGGGGGTCAGAAGCACACACCTTTTCCCTTGAAGCCTGTTGTGCTGGCAGCGCCAGAGTAGAGGAAATATTCCAGTAGTCTTCTGAAAAAGGGAACATAAATATCAGACAATGAAATCACCCCTAGAACTTTAAATTAACAGACAGGGCAATTGAGAGTAGGTAGAAATACAATATCTCAAAATCCTGTAGGTCTAAGATGCTCTTGCTGAAAGGGTGCTGGAAATTTAAGGGGGAAAAACAGTGTATCCTGTTAGTCTTTCCATTAAGAGTAGACTTGTACACCGAGGTAGGGCTTATCCTCTTGTTGCCTGAAATGCTATCTTCTTTGGTGAGAATCTGCTCTCGCCCTTCTTCTAAGTTCTTCCCATCTCTGGCAATAGCTACTGCTATGATCTGTATGGTCTGTGAGTTTTTTCTCTTCCTGTGTTCACAGTGCCATGCACCTACTCAGTTCCTGCGTAGCATTACACCTTCGTTTACTTCAGCCAGTCTTTTAAATTAGGCAAAATTTGTTCATTTGTTTTCTGACACATTAGTACGAAATTGGAAAAATAATACCTATTTCAAAAAATCTGCATCATTCTGACTTTTGAAAAAACCTGGTTGTGTGTAAGAACTAAGAACAGCTGTGCTGTGACCCTGGGCAAATCACTAGGTCTTTCCATCTCCATTGCAGGTACTGGAGAAGGTATTAGGAGCATTATGTAACTGATGTGGCAGCAACCCTTGAAAGGATGGCTATACTTGGACTTGGTAAATATGAATACTTTGCATCATTTAATGCAAACGTATCAGTGAATCTAATAATCTATGGAAAAATGGTAAACTCCAAAATGGCTAACATTTTCTTGTTTTCAAAGCATTTCAGTTAGATGAGTAAGGCATGACTACTTATTAAGCTGCTTTTCTGCTGACCATGTCTAAAAAGTACCTTGGACCTGGATCTACAATGAAAGCTCTGACTGATTTCTAGATGAGTTATCCATCTCAATACCTTGAGATGGTAAAGGTGGGGAAGTACATTATCACTATTTTACAAATCAGGAGTTGAGTATAGCGACAAAAAGGCAGATACAAGCATTTTAGCAGCAATGTTCTAACACCTGCTTTCATGATACAGAGCTAATTTGTCATCCTCAGCCCTATGGTCAGCATCTTTGTTGCCTGTCTTTGCAGTTAGCTTGGCACTAAAGAACTGCCTTAAACAGCTGTATGTTGAACAGAAAGCCACTTAAAGTGGCCAGTAAAAGCATTAAGAGATTTTAGTGCTTGTAACTTAGCTGTTTATGAGGGCTTATTGACCCTCGTTAGTTAGACATCCCATGATAGTCACTGGAGGGAAATTGACACTTTCAAAATATGTTGCACTCAAACAAAAGATGTCTACTTCACTCTTTCTCTCCAGTGATTGTAAAGTGGCCTGAGAATGACTAGCTCAGATGTGGATAACTACTCTGTAAATACCTAGGTGTAGTCTGACAAAGTACACACCTGTTAAGCTGGGCTATTGAGGATATCAAGGTTTCAACTTGAGAATGTAGGGAAGTGATTGTACCTTGCAGTGCTGGTGGGGCTGCACCTTGAATACTGCATTAATTTTTGAGCCCCTCACCACAAGAAGAACACTGAGGTGCTAGAGTGTGTGCAAAGAAAGGCAACAAAGCTGGTGAAGGGTCTAGAACACAAGTCTTACAAGGAGCAATTGAGGGAACTGGGGTTTAGCCTGGAGAAAAGGAGGCTGAGACCTTCTCACTCTCTACAACAATGTGAAAGGAGGTTGTAGAGAGGTGGGGGGTGGTCTGTTCTCCCATGTAGCAAATGATAGGACAGAAGGAAATGTCCTCAAGTTGTGCCAGGACAGGTTTACATTGGATATTAGGAAAAATTTCTTCACTGAAAGGGTCGCAAAGCAGTGGAACAGGCTGCCCAGGGAAGTGGTGGAGTCACCATCCCTGGAGGTATTTAAAAGACATTTAGATGTGGATCTGAGGGACATGGTTTCATGATGACTTGGCAGTTCTGGGTTAATGTTTGGGCTTGATTTTAAAGATGTCTTCCAATCAAAACAATTCTATGAACTGATAGTTCATAGATAGGCCTATAGGGGAGGATAGGTAAGGTTTGGGCACCAGCATTGCTTTGCATATTTACCTCAGTTGAAATGGCTGAAGCTTGGCAGAGCACGTAGTTGAGCAAAGTTTTAAGACTGGATTTCCTGAGTCCTTGTGCTAAATGACAAGTTTGAGGCTACGTATTTTCTGCAATAATTAAAGTAGACACCGTCAGTTAAGCAACATGTAATCCACTGTAGTGTTGAATTAGCCCCCCTGTGACTCCTTGGTCTTCCTTTCAGTCTCCTATGACCGGAATTTTCTTCCAGGCTCCAGGTCTCTGTTTACTCAGGAGAAAAAAAGCTCCTCTAAGTCTTCTGTGGACTGAGTCACTGACTTCAGAAATTGCAGATTTCATTTGTGTTTTACCTGCTCTTCAGCCTGTCCTTTTCTGTATATCATGGAGAGACTGGCTGCTGCTCAAGCAGAATCACAGCAGTCACTAAGACACAACTTAAAGCTAATTTGTTTGGCTGAGCAGATATAGCAGGTGGGCCTTGATATTTGCCCTGCAAACACAGACCTCCCACAAATCACATGTCAGCTCTGCTCATGCCAACACCAGCCAGCCCAGATGATTCCTGGGAATAGCAGGCTCACCATGACCACGGCCAACAGCTCCTACATGTAGCAATTTCTCTGCTCAAGACTGCAGCTTCTGCATGGTGGTGGAGGTCTGAGCAGCGTGTTACTCCTGAGCGGGGGCTATTTATTGCTTTCTGAATTAGGTATTACCTTATTATCTAGCTCCTAGTGGACTCAGATGGTCAGTTTCAGCTGAGGGCATGAAATGAGGTCTCCTTTGTCCAGTTCGGTCTACTTTGTCATGTGGGTTCACTCAGAGCCTGTGTGATGGCTGCACTTCCTCAGCTGGAAAAAATAAATACATCTGTAGGTGGATGCATCATTAATGACTTTCCTGAGTGTTACGCTTTCACAATTCAGCAGTCTTTTCATTACATTTATATAGGTTGTATGGTATAGAGTGACTGGCATAACAATAAAAGATTGATATCTGGATTTCCACTGTGGGTGTTCAGAATTACAAACTCTGATTTTATACCAGAATCTTGAAAGTCTTCCCAGACTACTGGAATATCTCACCCAGTACAATTTATTTATGCAGACCTTGAATAGGAAACATACATAGATCTACAAAGTGTTTCTAACCTGCAGCAAACTTCACACACTAGAATGTTAATGGGAAACATGCTTGAAAAGGATATGAAATTATGTGGATTAATTTAGAAAATCAATTAATATTCAGAGATAACATTTTGCAATAATTAATGAACCCTACTCCTGACTCTGTGATAGTTCTGTATTCCTTCTTGCCATGCAAATTGACATAATATGTTATAACATTTATATTTACAATAATTCACCTGACTTTGGGTTGTTGTTTTTTTTCCAGCTACAGTTGTTGAAGTATAGAAAGGCAAAGTGATGAATATCAAGAAGCAGTAGGATGTCACAGCTTGCTACTGTCAAATTCATTGGGTTTTAGACAATCTTTTCGTGAATCCTCATTAAACTCCCTAACACCACTGAAGATTAGAAAAAAATTCTATCAGATCAATACAAGGTGATATTCAGAAATAAAACTTACACAAGAGTGTAAGTATTACCACTTTAACCAAACACATCTTTGTCTCTTTTAAGTTCACAAGATAGCCTTAAGAATTTTCAGAAATCAAAAGCTGTGAACATAATTCCCTGCAAGGCTGGGCTTCTTATAAACCTTTAGAAACAACTAGAGTGCTGTTGGAAAGGCTGTACTGTAACTGTCAGTCCTGGGGGAGCTTCTAGGTATTAATGGCAAATGTGTTTTAAATGCAGATGGATAATAATGACATCATCTTTGTCTATGTGACAGGCATAGTTGTTGTTACCACTCAGTGTGTGTATGTTCCTGTGCATGAGTGCACATGCTGATATATTTACATAAAAGCAACCATTAAATCGGTAGTTTGCTGGATTTGTTCCTTTCTTTTTCTTCTTACACAGAAGAGGCGAAATCCCGCTTAGATGTTGACAGTATAAAGGATGCATACAAGCATCCTTTAGGAGGATCTACTTTAATTCTTGACAGTTTTATTTAACCTTAGTTTTGTTTGCTTATCACAAATGAAGCCGTATAACACTTATTTTTTGCACCTCCTTGCACACACACACACTATATATATATATATATAAAAATATATAAATACATTTATTTTTTGGCCAGCTTCATTTCAGGTAGACTGTTTTGGTTTTTTCCTCCAGGACTGTAATTTATTACTATAGAATGGTTTAGGGTATTTTTTTAATGGAAGAGCAGCTTGGTGAGAAAACTATGGTTTCTCACACACATTGTAAAGACATCACAGAATCAGAGAATGCCTTGGGTTGGAAGAGTCCTCTAAAGGTCATCTAGTCCAACTGCCCTGCAATAAGCAGGGACATCCTAAACTAAATTGGGTTGCTCAGAGCCCCATCAAGCCTGACTTTGAATGTCTCCAGGGATGGGGCCTCTGCCACCTCCCTGGGCAACCTATTTCACTGTTCCACCACCATCATAGTAAAGAACTTCTTCCTAATGTTTAATGTAAATCTACCCTTTTCTAGTTTGAAACCATTGGCTCTCACCCTATTGCTACATGCCCTTCTGAGCAGTCCCTGCCTACCTTTCTTGTAGGCCCCCTTCAGATACTGGAAGGCTGCTATTAGGTCTCCTCAGAGCCTTCTCTTCTCCAGGCTGAACTACCCCAACTCTCTTAGCCTGTCTTTGTAGGAGAGGTGCTCCAGCCCTCTGATCATCTTTGTGGCCCTTTCTTATGTTGGGGGATCCAGAGCTGGACACAGTGAGGTCTCACCAGAGCAGAGCAGAGTGGCAGAATCACATCTCTTGTTCTGTTGGCCACGCTTCTTTTGATGCAGTGCAGGATGTGATTGGCCTTCTGGTGCAAGTGCACATTGTTGGCTCATGTCCAGAATCCCCAAGTCCTTTTCTGCAGGGCTGCTTTCCATCACACCATCCCCCAGCCTGTATTGATAACGAGGATTGTTCCACCCCAGGTGCAGGACCATGTACTTGGTTGTGTCGAACTTCATGAGATTGGCATAGACCCACCTCCCCAGCCTGTCTGGGTCTCTCTAGATGACATTCAATCCCTCTGGTATTTCAACCACACTATTCAGCCTGGTGTCATTGCAAACTTGCTAAGGGTGCACTCGATCCCACTCTCTTTATCATTGATGAGGATAGTAAACAGAACTGGTCCCAGTATGGATCCCTGAGGCACACTACTTGTCACTAATCTCCATCTGGACATCGAGCCGTTGACCACTACCCTCTGGATACAACCATCCAGTCAATTCCTTATCCACTGAACAGTCCACCCATCAAACCCATATCTCTCCCACTTGGAGAGAAGGATGTTGGGGGGGACCATGTCAAAGGCCTTGCAGAAGTCCAGATACATGGCATACATAGCTCTTCCCTTGTCCACTTATGTAGTCACTCCATTGTAGAAAGCCACTAGGTTGGTCAGGCAGGACTTGCCCTTGGGAAGCCATGTTGGCTGTCTCTGATCAACTCCCTCCCTGTCCTCCAAGTGCCTTATCAGAGCTTCTAGGAGGATATGTTCCATGATCTTCCCAGGCACAGAGGTGAGGCTGACAGGTTGGCAGTTCCTGGGGTCCTCTTTTCTGCCCTTTTTAAAAATGTGTGCAGTGTTTCCCTCCTTCTAGTCATCAGGGACCTCAGCTGACTGCTAGGACTTTTTGAATGTAATGGAGAGTGGCTTGGCAACTGCATCACCAATTCCCTTGGGACTCTGGGATGCATCTCATCAGGTCCCATAGACTTGTGTATGTTCAGGTTCCTCAGGTGGTCACAAACCTGATCTTCACTTACAGTGGCAGTGACTTTGTACCCCTGGTCCCCACATTGTGGTTCTTCAGTTTGCAAGGTGTAAGGAGAGAGGTTGCCAGTGAAGACGGAGGAAAAGAGTTTTTGAGAACCTCAGCCTTCTCCTTGTCTGTTGTTACCAACTTCCCAGTCTTGCTCATAAGGGGTTAAGTTTTCTTTAACCTTCCTTTTCTCATTGACACAGCTGTAAAAGCCATTCTGTTATTCTTTGAATCCCTTTCCAAGTTCAGCTCCAACGGTGCCCTGGCCTTCATGACCTCAATGCTACATAACTGGGCAGTGTCCCTGTACTCTTCCCAAGATACCTGTCCCTGCCTGAACTGCCTGTGCAGTTCCTTCCCTCCTTTTGGTTTGACTAGTAGGTCTTGACTCAGCCATGCTGTTTTTTTCCCTTCCTTAGCTTTTGGCTTGCTCGTGGCTATTCTTTAAGGGACATCTCTTCACACTCTATCCATTTATTAACATAGAGGGCAACACCTCCACCCTTCTGAACAGCTTATAGCCATTGATAGCCACATTCCAGTCATAGGATTCATCCCACCAAGTTTCAGTAATGGCCACTATATCGTAGCCTTCCAGCAGCACAGTAGTTTCCACAGTAGATCTAGGTTTAGAACAGAGGTTCCTGTCATACAGTGTGAAAAAGCCTAATTGCTTATATTTTTTAACTGTTTTGTAATTGCTGTTTTACTGAAGATGTGTATTTGGTTTGCTTAAAACCACCTGAGCACAGAAATGTCACCTTTATCCCACAACACATGAGAATTTTGTAATGTATATTCTCCTCTGCCTCTAATGTCCATTATGCTTAAACTTGCTTTTTATTGAATTCACATGAAATGCAGACACCATTGAATCATTGAATTTAGACTAGACTACAGGTTTATCTACCCCAAAGTAAGCATCTTAACCACCAGGAAACAGTCTTGCTCCAATGGACATTTTACCTTGGCAGTAGGGCTGCAGAAAAGCTGTTCTGCACCTGAAACAATATAATTTATCCTCTAGATAAATATATAAATCTATCTTCTATTCTCCTGTCCCTCATGTTTCCCCTACTTCCACCAGGAGGAGCAACCACTTTCAACAGTGGTGACTGAGAAAACTCTAAGCACATTTGCAAAGTATTTACATGGAAATGCTGAAGACTGAAATACCTTCAGTCCTAAAAGAAAGCAGAAATTAGATTTTCCTGAAGGACTGCTCTAAGCTCATACCAATTACTTAAAATAGTGTATTGGGCACTAGGGACGTCTTTTCTGTCCTTTTGAAAGTCAGAAGCAAGATCTGCTCACGTTTTGAAAAACCAGAGTCATGGGGAGCATAGCTTTCTTTTCTAGAGGCTTTGTAATGGAAAATGTTGAGAAGAAATTACTTCCACTACCTAAGCTTTAGAGATAGATTGGATAGGTAGGGATGCCATCCAGAGGGACCTCAACAGTCTGGAGAGGTGGGCCCATGCCAACCTCATGAAGTTCAAGTCCAAAAGCAAGGTCCTTCATCTGTGTCGGGGCAATCCCAAGCATCGATATAGGGTAGGCAGTGACTGGCTTGAGAGCAGCCCTGAAGAAAAGCACTTGGGAGTACTGGTGGATGAGAAGCTCAACATGAGCCGTCAGTGTGCTCTTGCAGCCCAGAAAGCCAATTGTATCCTGAGCTGCATCAAGAGAAGAGTGGCCAGCAAGTCAAGGGAGGTGATTCTCTTCCTCTACTCCACTCTGTTGGGACCTCACCTGGAGTACTGCATCCAGTTCTGGAGCCCCTATTACAAGAAAGATACGGACATGCTGGAACATGTCCAAAGAAGGGCCACGAGGATGATCAGAGGGTTGGAGCACCTCTCCTATGAGGACAGACTGAAAGAGTTGGGGTTGTTCAGTCTGGAGACGAGAAGGCTCCGGGGAGACTTTATTGTGTCCTTACAGTATCTTAAGGGGGCCTACAGGAAAGCTAGTGAGGGACGTTTTAGACTGTTGGGCAGTGATAGAACTAGAGGGAATGGATTAAAACCACACATAGGTCGATTCAGATTAGACATTAGGAAGAAGTTCTTTATCATGAGGGTGGTGAAACACTGGAACGGGTTGCCCAGAGAGGTGGTGGAAGCCCCATCCCTGGAAGTTTTTAAGCCCAGGCTGGATGGGGCTCTGAGCAACCTGCTCTAGTGGGAGGTGCTCCTGCCCATGGCAGGGGAGTTGGAACTAGATGATCTTTAAGGTCCTTTCCAACCCTGACAATTCTATGATTCTATTTAAGTCATGCCAATGTTCCCAGCAGTGTGATATGTTAGTATAGGCTCCTCTGTATCCAAGATAGAGGTCTTTTTTAACCCTATTCTGAGATACACAACTCACATATAGACCCTGTATGATCCACTGCAGCATTGAGTGCTTAAAGCTTAGGGGCTGGATTCTGAGCGTTACAGCACTGACATCTCTTTGGACAGCTGAGATTGTTAGGACATAAAATGAAGGAATAGAAAAGAAGAATGAAACAGACTGCAAAGATATAGTGCAGATTAACAAATAGAATAAAGGTAAGGAAAAAAAAAAAAGAAGGCTGGTTTTGTTGAAAGAAGATATCTGTTGTTTTTCTAGAATTCATTTGTAATTTTGAATAGCTGGAGAAATGTGTAGGTTTTGAGGACTGACTGTGTAGTATTTCTAGTTTTCAATTAGAGAGGCCATTTCTTTTTCTCTCTCTTTTGTTTTGCTGTTTTGTTTGTTTGTTAGTTTTAGGGTTTTTTGGTTTGTTTTGGGTTTTTTTGTGTGTGTGTGTGCTGGTTTACAGTTGACATGTGTTTAATTTGTTTTTCCCCTAGTGGCTAGCTGTTTCCTCAAATTTTGGCTGCTGAATAGCTCCAGAGCCTCTTAGCAGCTAATATAGACTGATACACCTGGCTACTTTCTTCCTTTCCAAGTGAGCATAAGCTGCATCAGCATTTCTGCTCCCCGATCAGTTATGTTCAGATTGCAAGCATGAAAACTCCAGGTGGGAACACCCTCAGTTCACGTTATTAATTCCCAATGTGCTGGTGAAGGCAGCAGGAAGAGAGCGGGGAACAAAGAAAAAGAAAAACGTTCTGTAAATAGAAAAGAACATGTGGTCTCATGGCTGAAAGGAAGGAATGGCTTTCTCATAACAACAAAATATTTAGGACGCTAGTCCTTGGGAGCCTGAGGGATCTGGAGAAGGGATATGTACAGCTGCCAATGTTGGCAGGAATACGTGTCCTGGCTATTTGCCTACATTTACTAGATGTCCAGAGATCTGTTGGATTTCTGCTTACAACAATGATCTACCAGCAGAAGTGGTGGTGTTAACAGAAATAGGAAGGAGTTGATGATAGCTGAGCAAGGGACAGTGCCCAAAGGACTGGCATAGTTTGGGACCCAAAGAGAGACAGAAATATGGTAAATATTGTGAGAAAGGCTAAGTTGACACTTTCCTGACATTGCCAAGTATCTAATCTGTAGAGATTTTCTCCTATGCAGGGTTACGGACTAACATCCTCCCTGAGCAGGTGCAAATGTGTGCACTGGCAGTGCAGGACAGCAAATCAAATATGTGGAACCTATTGCACATGTAGAAGGAATTACTGTCATTTTCAAGCAGTGTAATGCTTCTTTTTCAAGTGTTCTTGTAGATGTCCTTTCTGTAAACTTCAGATAGATTTTTTTCACTTTTAGAAGAACAAAGCTTCACTCTAGCTTTTTTAAAAAATCTGAGACAGAGGCGAGAAACATGTATGGTTAATAATGCACTTCTAGCATTTCATTTTGGCTTGTTCTGTGTTTTTTAACAAAGAAAGTCAGCAATGTTCCTGATGTTTTTCCTCTGGTCTGACTTATGAATAATGATCATATTCTGCTGGATCTACTGGATCCAGATACTGCTGGATCTGTCACACAAAAGCTAGATTTTACATTATTTTCAGTGAATGACCATGGAAGCATGAGAGTCCGTAACAGAAAAGTCTAAACTAAAAGGCATCAATGAAATTTGTTATGTGTGCAACCCATTATATTTTTTTTTGTAAACTAAAAACTAGTTTTGCTGATGGGAATGTGTCCATATGCCCTCATGTTACAATTTAATGAAATACTTACCGAAAAATCTTTCTTGAAGTAGTTCTATTGAAATACTTCAGCAAGTGGCAGATGGCAACACCCAGTAGACTACAGCCTAGTAAGTCTTGCAGAACTTAATTATGTTGCATTGTGAGGAAAAATGTACACTATGTCATGGGCCACACTTCAGTCCCAGTTTCTACTCTTACTCTAAATGTTTAACTTTGATTGTAACATGCCTGAATATGTATTTAGAACCATGTAATTAAGCTCTTTTTCTATGTAGAAAAAAAAATTGCAAAAGGATATATCATTTTTCAAAACAAATTTTGGTAAAAACACATAGTAGAGTGAGTAGCCTCATTAGGGTCAGGATGAAAAATATTAACTGAAAATTATTCCACATGAACTCATCAAAGTTATCAGATTTAGTCAAAGAATGGTTGTATCTCCCAGCTGTAGGGCAAAATCTTTACTAGCATCTAATACAAGATAGGGTTTAGGCTTCTGTTGTCTTTCTGAGAACTACAAATATTTTTTAATCTGTTTTAATTCATGCATGTTTGCATCCACTGGATATTATTTTTTTTCCATTTCAATCTTAAAAAAAAAATCAAGGATGTATTTGTATTCCACTGAAACTATTAGACTTTGGCACTGATTTGAATGATTGTAAAGAAAGGCCTCCAAGTGGGAACATTTTATGGCTATTTAGGGGGCAGTTTTACATTGTTAGAACAGCAGTCATTAAGGCCCTTAAGCAAGGCAACACACAGTGCTCCTAAGCTTGGCATGAAATAACAGGACAGTCAACATTTAAATTTAGCATATCCCTTACAGGCATTTACCCATATAATCTTTGATTCCAGTTGTATGATAAATATGATAAGTACTCCCTGGAGTCTAGGCACATTAAATGTAGACAAAGATAAGTTTCAAAACAAAATTATCAGTAGAAAACTCAAGAACAATAAGGGGACAATGAGTAAAGACTGGGAGATGTAGACAAATGTTGATTTAGAAGCTGGAATTATGTCCACCTGGGAATTAAAATCTATAACATCTGTACTCAGAACACAATAAAAAAGAAAACCATAGAAAATACACTTCTGAATGCCCAGGATGCTTCAGGAAATGCATTTTGAAAAATTGTCCGTAATTTTTAAAATTAAATATACATATTTCTATTTGATAATTCATGTAATTGATACTCGTTCCACGTTGTCTAACTACCTAATAATGAGAGTGACTAGTAATGAAAGATTATGAAGAGAGAGTAAGATACATGATTTCTACAAAAGGAACCTTCCCCTCGTGCCATTCTGATATGCAATAACCAAAAATCTCTATCACCTATTTTACTGAGAATCTGGATCTCGTATAAGCCTGATTATCCCTTAAGACTCAGACTTCCTAGACAGTAGAAATATGCATTTTCTGAGAGATTTTTTAAAGCAAAAGACCTCCAGGTTGCACCTGCTTATGTTTAAAAGTTGTCTAATTTACTATATTTTCCTCTGTCATTATTGATTGCTGTATTAAGTCTTCTCATGAAAGGTCTGTTTGAAGGGTTTTTGCTTTTCCTTGCTACTGGAAAATGATTAGTCTGTCATTGGCTATGCTAACAAGTCGCTGCCTCTGATGTATGGACAATTATACACAGCCAGCACTTTAAAAATATATCTCTGAAAAAAAAAGGTCACTCTTCATCCGATGAAATATTAAGTAACTGGAATCGCTGTTGCTTCTCAAAAATGACATGAAGCCTGTAACCTGCCAGGAAGAAATTTACTGCCTGATGGAGGGGGAGAGGTGCTTTAGCTGTGTCTTTACTACAGATTTTCTGGGCTTACATGTTCACCACACCTCACCTGGTGGATGAGCAGTTCCCCAGTGACACCAGTGTTTTTCTTCTCCGTAGCAGTGATGGTACCAGGTAGACTTTCTGACTACACTCCTACTACTACTAGCATCTGTTCTCATTATGGCTTCTTCCAGTCTCTGTAAAACACCTTTTCTTTTGGGTTAATGGAACATGAGGCAGAGAATTAGAACAGAATTGGCAAAAGCAGCCTTCTAGTATCAGAGGCATTTTAATGACCTAGTCATAAACTCTACCTTAAAATCCAGCAGTGTTTTGTTTGGTTTTTTTTTTTCTTCTCATTGCTACTACTGTCGGGTTGTTTCAGAAGAAAACCTCTTTCCTCTGAGGTTTAGAAACTTTCTTTTAAATTGCATATGGTCATTCTGCTCCCAGTTTTCCACAGTGTTGTTTAATTTACAGGGGATTACACTCTAATGTGCATAACATACTTTATGTCTCTCTGTATCTGGCTAAGCTAAACGAACCTGTTATTTTGTCTTTCCTCAGAGGGGTTTTTGGTCCCTTGATCATCCTAATAATCCTACTTTATGTTTATTCCAGTTTGGATTTCTCTTTTTAGTTAATCAGATTTTATATAGCTTTCCCTGAGGCAGCTGATATCCCTTAGCTGACGCAAAGGAATAGAGATGGGATCTCAGAACAGACGTCAGGAATGCAAAAAGAGGGAGACTCCAGACTCCCTCAAACACTACCTCTTCAAATCCTCTGTTAGTTCTGGAGGGAAAAAAATGGGCAACCGTCTGCAAGGTTTGATCTCCATGAATCTAACTAGTTAGTCCAGTCCCTCTTCTCACTCTCTTTTAAGCCATTTCTATGTGCAAATAAGCAAAATGACAGTACAGGCTCTGTGCAATGTCTTTCATGCAGCTCAAGGAACTGATGTGAAAAATTATTCTGGAACACCCCTCTCTGTCATGGTGTTTGCAGTAACAGAACCTGTTTCAAGTTCAGCCTTGTAGAGAAATAGTACAAGTACAACAAGCAAAAGCCTAAATTTTGCACTTTATCACAGAGTTGTGACACTGACCATTCATAGGCTTTGAAACAAAACCAAACTATGACTCCAGTCTTTCCATAGCTTTGGGCAGGACCCTGAGAAATAGCAATATTCTCTTTATTTTCTGTTCTTTAATTATAGATTTTAGACACACTTCAGTCCTTTCCTTCTGAAGCAGATTATATCTGTTTGGGTTTTTTTCATTTACTGTCCACCAGGGTTTATATATCAATAACCTTAAAAAAGAAAGGATTCCAACCTTAAAAAAGAAAGGATTCCAACCTTTTTGCTCTAAAAGATCAACTTCATCATGTAACTTATGTTCAGCAAAGAGCAACAGGAGACTTTCTCAGTCTAAAATGCTCCTGTAATTTAGATGCAAAATTTAAGTTACAAAGAGCTTCAGACATCATCGAGAAACTACTACAACAGTGTCTAAATGAACGCTACTCCCCAAAAGAGTAAGTTACTTAGCAGTTCTAGGGAAGGAACACCATGATCCAGTCCTTTGCTGTAAAGTGCTATAAAATTGCCTCCTCTATTTTTTTTATTTTTTTTTTTTACTCCTATGACCTAAGCACATTAACTTAAAACCAAAGTGAGATTATTGCCAGCAAATATTTTAAGGTGAAATGGGATTTAGAGCTAAAACTATTAGAAGTGTGGGATTTAATGCAAATTATACACATTAGTTTGAATGTCTGATGAACCACTAAATGTTTTACATAATCATTCTGTTTCACCTGTATCATTTAATTACCAGTTTCTTATCAATGACTTGCTCAAGGTTTACATTTAGCTGCTTGTCAGGCAAGGTCCTTTGATCCAGAAATACTTTAAGGCAAGGATTTTGAGATGTGCCTAAGGGAACCAGAACTATGGCTTCAAATGGGCATGAATCTTAAAGAACTTAAAGGTGTTAGCACAGGATATTCCTTTCACTTTCATTTTGATTCTGATAGTGCTTAGAAATCACACCTGTTGTGCTGGCCATTAAGCACATAAACATAAAAGGTTCAAATTTAACATGTAAAGAAAGAAGCCAAAAGAGGGCGTCCAAAATAATGTAATGACTAAATAGTAACCAGGCCTCAATATATGTGTAAGGGTACAATGAGTTTCACTGACAAGAACAGGAATTTCAAGGAGGCATAGAAATGGAAGGAAACTAATTTGCAGATTCAGTTGCCAACAGTAAGCTACTGCTTTCATTTCTGGGTGGCTGCTCTGAGGAAAGCGTAGGATCCCAGATGATCCTGGATCATTCCTTGCTGTTCCTGCTAGATTCAACTACTGTTGGAGACCATCTCCAAGTGCTGGCTTCTGCCGCTCCTACCCAATGTGTCTGGAAGAAAATGTGCAGGGGGAATATTTATTATTTTGTACTTTTCTGTCTTTTGAAGAGGAATCTTATTTTCCTCCTGGGAGTCAATTTACGCTGGAATAGACTATTACCGTTTTATACATGTCATGTTAGTTGTTTTAATATATATTTTGAAAAATTAAATAATGATCTTGCAATTCAGAAGGCAGGACCCACAGACAGAAAGGAATTAATGCATGTTGTGAGATCTACATCCTGGAGAAAATATGGTCTTCTATAAGTTCGATATAAATATATATTTTCAATTAAAAGGAAATTTTAAAATGCTTCTTTTAAAAGACTTTGGTTTTTTAATATATTATGTAAAGGTAATTTTGTAATTGTTAGAAAAGTGCCCGTGAAAGATTAGTATTTTCAAACCAACATGGATAAAATTGTGTGATGTAGAAGCAATTTATACTTTTTAATAAGTACATTGTTTTTCTTGAAAGAGATTACTGTAGTCCCTGACAGCCAATTTTCTAGTGATGAATTGTTTAAAACCCCTTCTTTATGATATTTTTAGTAAGTAGATGAATACGTAGTAAGATAATTTTTATGTTTTTCTTTACAGATCAAAGCATTCTTTCAATTATATTTCACACCAGTGTTACTGATAAACATATCAAGAAACAGTACCCGCATTGCATTCTTAGAACTATAAGTCTGGGTCTTGTCATTAGATTGATTCCTCTGTAATTTTTTAATTCTGTTATCTGTTCATCCAGAGCCTGAACAAATGAAGAGGGTAATCAGGCAGAAAATTCCTGACATTTTCATAGACTCTGGGACAAATCTTAATGCCAAAACTTTTTCCTATGTATAAATACATCTCTTTCTAAAATTAATTTTCAAATACTTTCTGTTACCTGTCTCCCTATAGTATAAAGTAACCACAAAAGCCCTGTTAACAGGGATGTGGCTGCTATCAGAAAAAAAAAAATCTTCATTTAGTCTGTGAACCTCATATCACACTCTGCTGATATATTCTGTGCATGTTAACTCCTATTTCAGTAAAATCCTGTAAGTAATTTCAGCAGTGATACAGAAAAAGCAACAAGTATGTATGACATTGGCTTGAGTCCTGAAGGAGATAAATTTAAAGTGTAATGAGAAGATGTAAATTTTCTTTTTTTTTTTTTTTTCCCCCTCTATCTCTTTCTCCTAGAGTTTTGCTGGGATATAATCATAGACCAGCCATGTATGCAGGCCATCAGCAATTTCAAGTCATCCAGGACAGCTGACCCAAGAAGATTAACAGATGTATCCTGTACCATAAACATCACACTCATTATAAAGGGGGAAGTTTGATGAGGATAGGGGTTCCTCTTGTTCCTTCTCCCCATCCCTGGAGGGGCTCACTTATCATTCTGCTCCTCAGGTGTGCTTTTCTGTTTATTGTGACTGCCGTGCATTCACTGGGCTGAGTATAGCCTTTTATACTTTATACTTGCATTGGTGTTAGTTTTGCTGTTACATCAAATTCATTTTTCATTTCAACCTGTGAGCCTTCGTTCCTTTTCCTCATTCCTCCTCTCTGCTGGGGTGTGTGTGTGTCATTGGGCAACTGTAATAGTCCATAGCAACTGCTGTAGTTTAGCCCTGGATATGAGCTAAATGTAGACAAGATACGATGATTATGAATGCATAAAAAATAGTGTGATCGTTGTCTGTCTGTTGACATTATCAAATGTCCTTTCCTCAGCCTCTGCCCAGTTGCTGTAAGGTCAAGGAGTGAAGCATACATCCTCTCCATAACTCTCCTTGAAATGCTTAGGTTAGTTATGCACCCCTTGGTGTGATGGTCACCTGCTGAGGAGTGCTCAGGTATTGATCCCTTCCAGTACCCATGCTTGTGTACAGCTGGACATTAGTTCTACTGTGGTTTTCTTCCAGACTTTTCTAGGCAAGACAGGGAGTCCCCTTTGTTCTTCCTGCTCTAGCTGATGTGCTTAAAGTAATCTGTATCCCCTTGGGCAAGGAAAAGAAAATGCATGTGGATAGCAAGCCTGAGCCCATTACTTGCTACTTTAGGAAAGGTAGTTATTAGTTTTCTTATGTTACTACTCTCTAGTGGTCTTCGACTTTTTTCAGACAATGGGGTACTGGGAGGATGAAAAGACTAGGCAACAGTCTGGAATGGGGAGCGCTAACTGTGAAGAGGAGCACAGAGTCCCCTCGGGACATAATGCAACAGAATCTGGAGACCCATAGCAACAGGAAGGTTCTCAGGCTCATGGTGTGAATGGAGTCATTTGGGTTTTGTTGGAGTCCCATCTTTATCCCCAAACTTTTTTGTTTGGCTCTGGCCAATGTGACTTCAGACTGGCCTGTGCAAAGATGTGATTATACAGGAAATGAGTAACAGAGATTCTGTCTGCTTTTTTATTTCTCCTTTTTTAAGAGATTAATTAAAAAAAGGGCACCTGCATTGAAAAATGAGATGATCTGCCTGGTTAGAGTATGAAGGACTACATTTAGCATATCATAATGTTGAAAATTATAAGCAAACAGCTATTGAATTGTAATATTAGGATTGTATTAATAAGCATTATGCCACAGTATTAAGTACATTTTTTGAAGTAGCAGACTGTCTACATGCCTAAATATCCAATAAGGGAAAAATTCAGTCAATTTGATTTCACAATTTGTGACTATGTAGATATTGTAATATCTATATATGTATTACTAGATAATATATCCTGATATACATCCAAAAAAAAGACGTCAAATATTGATTTCAACCTGAAGCCTGTCACCACCACATATTGCTACCTCACGGAGCCACTTAAACTCATTCATTAAAGACAGCTTAATTATCAGAATAATTTTGTGGGTAGTAATGAGATGTTTGTAGGGTTTTAGCTTTCAAATCTCTGTTCCACAAATAAATCTCTCCAGAGCTAAGCCTATACCAGACTCAAAGTACCTGGTAACCTCTGGGTTATTATGACATACACCTGCACTGTGCAGTTTAGATGCATTTCAAATATACTGGGTTTTGAAGATGCTTATTTAGACAGTTCTTGTTTACATGGAGTGTTACAGCTTTCACTGTCCAAAAGATCAGTATGCGGCTTTGAAAGAGGTCTGTGTCAACAGCCCTCTTTTACAAAATATCAAGTAGAAAGAATTTGCTGTATAAAAAGCTACACTAGTGAACTATGTCTGTTTGAAGCAAAGAGAAATCAGGAATACTTTAAAAATTGTGACCTATTCTGATATCTACATTTTTTTGACTTATCTTAATATTCTTGACTGTAGTTCAGGGGAAAGTTGAATCTTCTCATAATCAGTGTCTGCTCTCTTGCATGCTGAACACCACAGTGCTGACTTTGCCTATTATACCATGTCTTTGACTGCTATGTGTCAACCTAAGCCAATGCCATTGGAGCTATCCACTCTAAAAATAATAAAGATCTCGATCATAATAACGGGATCTACATGCGAAAGGAAAATGCATAATTTTGCCAAATGGAAATGAAAAAAAAAAAGATATTTACAATCACTGCTGCCACTTAATTGCTCAGGAGAGACATTGATTTGGAGAGTTCTCCATGGCTGTGCATCCTGACATCAGTCAATAGAATCACCCAGTGGAATAATAATATATCACATTAACAGTATATTGTACACTTTCAAGGAATGTAACACATCACAAATGTCAATTACTTAATTCCACAAACTGTGCACAGAAGCACTATGTCCTGGGAATGATTATTATCCTGCTTTAGGGTTAAATAAGCTGAACCGAAGCAAACCTTTCATACATTCAGTGAGCTAGCCATGAGCAGAAGCTTGGAATCTAGATTTTTAATTGTACTTTACTAACCGCTACATAATAATGCCAGTTACTGGTCTTTTTTACTAGTATGTTTACTTAGTTATTTGCCTTTCCAGAAATACAGAAAAATGGTCAAGAAGCCATGTCTAAACTTTCAAATACTTCATAGAACATAACAGACTTTTTTTTTTTCCCAGTGTTTCAACTGTACTTTTTTCTGCTGCTACATTATGTTAATTGTTCTAAAGTGCACACTAGAGCTTTGCTTCAGTCTGCAATCACTGGGAAATTCCAGATTTCCACTGTATTTACTAGCACCTTGTGTTCTTTAAATTTATCCCATAGCTTATATTTCAGCTAAAAACTTTGACAATACAATTCAAGCTGTCTTTTGAACATGTGTGTTTAGCATGAATTGATATGCAGTAGTGTTTGAGGTTTATTACATGTACTCTGATTTGAAGATTCACTTTGCCATATAGTTCTTAAGCTGAAAGGATACACACACAATGAAGACACTTGGTGTTGAGATTTATTTTTATATAGTCTATGAAACAAAAAAAAATGAAGGAAATTAAAATAATTTAAATATGGTAGTAGTTATTGAAGTTACAGGCACATGTATAAACCTTTAATAAAGGTCTTTTTCAAGTAAGATATTTTTATTTTTCATAATTGATTCATGATTGCATCAATTATGTCTTATTTTCTGGGCTTGATCCTAGCTATTGTGGTTAGTGAGTATGTGAAAGTTTGGAGAACTGAGTAAGGTGTGGAAATTTGAGGAAATAGCAGTTTTCTGCTTATGGATTCCAGTTGATGTTACATAAATGCTGAAGATATTGAAGTCAACTGAATGCCATGCAGGTAATCTGAGATGGACAGGAAGAAGCTGGGGAAGCTATATGTATTAATTTTGTAAAAACTAAGCATCTTACCAGAGCATACCATGTGGAATTACTCTGTGTTGATTGGGAAGTGATGACTTTTTCACAGAGCATTTTTTCCCTGAGACAGGCAAAACAAGTAACATCCTGAAGACACTTCTTCCCATTTAATACAAAAGGACAATAAATGACCTAGCTGTCATGACACATTGGATGTCTAGACTACCAAATGAAGCAGATGAGTTTGATTTAGTCTTATCAATGACTTGTAGATCTCAAAAGACAACTAATTATTTGGTCCTAAGAGCCTGAACTGTAGCTTGCAAAAGTGTGTATTGGCATAAAATAATGCACACCTAGATGCCTCCATGTTCCCATGAAAGACCATTTTTTTATTGTCATACTTAGAAAGCTAGAATAAGCATACTTCTACTATAGTTCAATGTCTGACTGTCAGTGCAGGTTATAGAGATATTTTGAAATTTCCCCATTCACAGGAAGGGGATTGCGGCAGGTCACAGAAATAGGTCATGGAAATCAAAATCTGTGTTTTTGTGAGCAGCCAAGACAACTTAATGACTCTGCCAGCAAGAGGGAGGATTTTGCATCTTTTTCCTTCACAATTCTTACCTTCCTGCACACCAACCCCCAAGTCCCATTCATGTTGTCTTGTCAGGTCCCTGAAATCAACTTCAAAAGTATTAGAAGCCTCCATGACCATATTCATCTCTAGCCCCTCCCTTTACCTTCTTCTTTTTTAAAAACAATTCAATAGATTATCTCTTAAGGGATTCTGACAAGCACCAGACTCAAAATAAGAGCAGGGGTGTGGAACAGAGAGAAGAAAGGGGGAGAGAAGGAGTAAAATCTCTTGGTCGACGTAGTGGCAATCTGTTAAATCAGCTTGCTGTTCAAGTGTTGCTGCTGGGAATCATGGACTTCTACTTATAGATGAAACAGCTGGGAGAGTGGGAGGATGAGAGGAATATGTTAAGAAAGTATTGGGGAGAATTCTAACTTGAAAAATCAATTCTCTTCATGAGCAGTTGCGGGCAGAACCTTAATTTAAACACCATGCAAAACAATCTGTCTTACTGAGCTGGGGAAAGCCAGTAAAGTAACTTAACTAGTAAAAATGAATAAAGTTAACAGAAGCGCTATTACTTCCGGGCTAATATTTTAAAGACATTAGATATTTCTCTTCTCAGCATTATGGTACTATTTGACCAGGGACAATAACACAAACTCTTTTCAGTGTCTGATTGTACTTTAATAAGACCCTTGCAATCAGTGGAACACAGCCATGGTGAACACTTACCTTCAGTGAGCTTTACAGACGTTAAAAGGCTAATCCTGCCACTTCTAATTATGGTCCATGATCACTTTCTTAAACTGAGGGTCAGGATAGCAAAGTCATAGCCTAGGTCCAATGCCATTAACCATGTAGAACAACCCTGGTATCCACCTCCTGATTTAGTGCACTACCCATAGGAACTGGGCACAAGGTTCAGTGGAAGTGCTTTGATGTATTTCCTTACACTGTTCTCTTTTTGTGATGTTGAAGATAGTTTAAAGACATTTATCTCAAAAAACCCCATAAGACTTCAAAATGTTTTGGATCTTTCTGGACTTCAACTAGCAAATAAGGGCAGGATCTTTTAACTGCTCACCTTTTTGTAAGGTGAAGGCATATAAATCCGGTGTTAAATGAGGAAGAGAGGTATACGACTAAAGAAATTAATTTAATACTCCCTGCAATTCAGAACAGTATGTATAAAGAAAAGCAATATAACCCCTATAACCATTCTCACTAAAGCTTATGACAGATTGCTGAATTTAAACATCAGTGCTGTTCTAACAGCTCATTTATAATGTTCAAAGTAAATGCAATTAGATATATTGCTCTCATCACCTTATGTTTAAAATTAGTAGGTTTTATTCCCAACAAAATCTATGAGTCTCATGTTTGAAGCCAAGCTTGCTGAAGGATTCACTCAAAAAGCAGGGGAGAGAGTGAGATAAGTACGTTATCTTCATGCAGCATATATTACCTTTTAATAACTCTAGAAATGCATTTTCGGAATTCAGAGACTTTACTTCTAGTCTTATTTCTTAGAGGTGTTAATTATTTATTTCTTCATTAGCATTTGTGTAGTGTGCTACTGAGGATAAGATAAAGTTTGGTTTCTTATCACAGAATCATAGAATGTTAGGGGTGGGAAGGGACCTCTAGAGATCATTGAGTCCAACCCCCCTGCCAAAGCAGGACCACCTAGGGCATGTCGTTCAGGAATGCATCCATTATCTATGATTGCATTTTTTGTATGCTGAGTTAGCCAGTGGTAGGGTAGTATCTGTTGCTTTATTAATATGTTTATTTATGTTACTGAAATTAAGGTCATTATCAAATCTGTCAAAAATTTCATACATGTGTATATTGTTGGAATGGAAAGAAGTCTTTATCTGAAGGATATGTATAACTGAAAAGGAGCATTAAGAGGAAGAGAATTTATTGTCTATTGCGTACTTTTTGAATGTTAAACTGAAAAAAGAGAGACAACAAATTCAGTGCATGAGTTTTCCACCATTTATTGTCTGCTTTTGGGGAGTAAAAAATTGTATCCATGAATAAGGGTGAGAAAAAGTGAACTTCAGTGCGTTATTTTCACATATTTATCATAAAAATGATCATGCTAAAACCTAAGGAAAGTTGAATTTGCACAATGGACCCATGTTTTGATGCTATGAAAACAGAACCATTGACTTGGAAAACCAGAGGCACAAACCTGTAATATGTTGTTTTGAGTGGTAGCTGGTAATATAATTTTTTAATTTTTTTTTTCACTAATGAAGAGGTTCTAATAACAATTCAAAGCTTGTCATATATGGTTTTCTCAGCTTGTAATCAATATTTATATTGAAAAAAGCTGAGACTCTCCTACTAACTTAACTAAAATATGAGCAGTATCAAAGCAGTTACCAATTCCTATGAGAAAGAGGACTGGATACCCAAATATGACTGAAAATGCATTAGGGAGAAATAGCAGACCAAGTTTTCTAGCTCTCATCCTCATCATTTTCTCAAATGCTTGGATTGAACCTCCTTTGTTTTCACAGGAAAAAAAAAATCAGATCTTACTACATCTAGCTTTTGATATTTGGTCATCCAGTTACGGGAACAAACGTGTACTCTGGATTAGGCAAGGGCCATCAATGTAGTGTGTAGGTGAAACTGCTAATTCCCCTGTGGGTTCCCTTTCAGCAGTACTGTCATTTTACTTTACTCAGCAGCCTTAGGAAAAGTACTTAGCAAAGCTAAGGCATGTAATGATGAATTGCTGAAGTACATTTACTCAGTAAATATAAGTATCCTTTTGTTTTGCAACTACAGCAGGAACCTGTCTTTCTTTGGTAGAAGCTCATATTTATTTTATTAATGCCCACTTGTAGCAGCTTTAACACATGGTAGTTATACATCTGTCTCTTTAAGCCTATGAACAGTGTTGTGCAGAGTGGAAAAGTTACCTGAAGGAGTTTTACAGCAGATCTCTCTTACTGGCTTTGCTGATGTAAATATTGAATATATTTTGGCACTACATCTTCCCCAGGAAACCTAAAAGCCCTAGAGCCTCAACATCTTCAAAACTCTAGAACTATAGCAAAGAGAAAGTATTTTCGCCAGAATGTTAAAAATACGATTCCTTTTTTTTATTGATGGTTCCCTGTACATTTCACTGGTATGTTTGCTCTAAACATGAGTGCTATCTTATTCCACACATTGTTCTTTCTATTGATTTCTAGTGAGAGGGGTGCAACACCTGCTTAAGCAGTTGCATACAGCTGATGATTTGATTGAGTCCACTGCACCTAGCATTATATTGCTAGCTTGGCACATGCCCAGTATTCAAAGAATCGAATCCTCACCTTTTCATCATTTAGCTAACAGAAAAATGGGTCATATATATGTGTCTAGTGAAGAGGTAGACAGTTCTGAAACACATTTAGACAACGTATTTACACAACTGCACCCACAGGATTAAATGTGTTATTGTATACACAGAACTAGTACAAAGCAAAAATTATTATACCTTTTAATGCAGAAATCCTCAATTAAATGGATTTATTTGTCTTGACAATTTCAGCTCAAGGTAGATCTGTATTTCAGACAAGTTGATACATAAATATTTATGATAGAAAGGGAAAGGGGTAAAATTGGAAAGTTTCCTAGAATATTTGAGAAAAATTTACTGCATCATTTAGTATGAAACAGATGCATTACCTAGATGTATTAGAAAATGGAGGGTACATATTTGTAACCACGGAGACAGAAATAATCTTCTGCCTGATATAAAAGCTGTCTTCAACCCTTTCTGAGAAAATACCTCTTTCTCATACATCGAATTTATAAAACATACATAGGATCATAGCACATCATAAGGAATGTGAGAATTAAATGAATGAGATGAGTTGACAGGTTTCTAACAGGAAGATGCGATGCAGAGGAAATCATGGACGCAAAGATTAAAGCATTAGAGAAACCACATAGATCTCTATTAAAGAAATCTCTATGCCTAGCTTATACCACTAGCCATAGAGTTAAAAAACCCAAAACATGTTGCATGGGGAAAAAATTATTACATATCATGAGAGGTGATAGTACATTATGATCAATTTTTGAGAACGCTTGCCAAGATTTAGGTTAGCAAGTATGGCATACCCTAGTGCTACAACCTGGTATCATTGTATTAAGTATCTTACACACAGCTTTGCATGTTAATACCATTTAGTTGCTCATTTATAGTGTTTGGCTTGGTGGTTTTTTGGGGTTTGTTTTGGGAGGGGGTTTGTACTGATGGAAGCTGTCATTGAAGACAGACCAGGAATTTGATGGATTTTTGATTCAGCCACTGACTGTCTGGGGACAAAGAAAAAATACTAATGGTGTCTGGATGATGGTCCCAGCATACTAAGAGAAGAGCAGATGAAGCCTGCACTTGGAGTGTTTCATCTTAATAAATTATGCCAGGGGACACACCAGTACCGCCCAATAAACTATAGTACAGTGAGGATATGCTAATTAAGTGGAAGTGGATTTCTTGTTTGATCAGACTGTATCTGGTTGGTCTGTGATGGCAATGACAGCAATGATAATCTAATCTAATCTCATCCACCCACCCATCTGGTATTTCTGATGTCTTTGTTGTACTGTTATATCTACATAATCAGTCATGGATGTGAAATAAGTAAAGGCTGCAAACATGAATAATGAATGACATATTAATTGAGCAACATGCAAATTTCTGCATTTACAGTGCTGGGAAGTGTCTACTCTAGGGAACTCATTACAGATCAACTGCTGATATGCTGCTATTAACACTCAACTGTTTGCTTCTGCTACATAGAGGTTTGTGGTGATACCTACTGCCACTCAGTATTGCAGAAGGAATGGCTTAGTACTGCACAATGAATGCACTGAAGAAGTCTTTGCTGGACACTTATGTGTGATTTTGTGAAACAGT
This sequence comes from Actenoides hombroni, assembly GCA_024336885.1. Lineage (NCBI taxonomy): Eukaryota > Metazoa > Chordata > Aves > Coraciiformes > Alcedinidae > Actenoides > Actenoides hombroni. Next base: position 10,438,082 of record WUAM01000323.1, read on the forward strand.
CATGAGAAGAGGGGGGGAAATAGTGCACAGCCATATTTCATATACATTAAATTTATTTACTATCTTGAAAGTTGCTTACACAGAGAACCCTCTTCTACAAAGCTGGCTAATGCATTGCTACCTTCTTGTGCTTTCTTCTTTGTTATTGCCTGCTTTGAAGTGTCTACATACTCAGTCTTTTTTTTCAGATCTTTCAAATAGGCATCGTACTATCCCTCAGCCGTGTACTATTAATTTCTAGTTTCTGCTTTTCAGTCATTACCATGTCTTATTCAGCTTTATGCATTTGCCTTCCTGCTCCAGCCTTATCAGGCAACCCTTTTGTGACAAGGATTCAGGGAAGGCTCTATGGCATTGTCACTGTTTTCAGCCTCTGCATAATGTCATCAGTAGTTTGAACACAGTTGTTGGCTGAACTGCAGATTTCAATTCCTTTCTCAGGTGTTTAGCTATTTTATATACACTTCCATTTCTTCAGCTTCCTAATTGAAAATGGTTGTTTTGCATCTTGCTTCAACTAATATTTTTAGCTTAAATGTATCACATTCCCTGTCAAATGCTCTGAAAGTTTTATTTTATACTTCTTTTAAATTCTAAAGCTTATACCAGAAGATTAAAGGTATCTAATGCATGGAAGTGATAACTACTTTAATTTTTTGAGGTTTTTTTTACAATTCAAGTGTCTTAATAGCAAGAACATTTGTAAGTTTATAACATAGAATGCCCTTTAAATGAAGGTTATGTTCAAATGAGAAAAAAGGTAACTTTGATTTGTATAAGCAAATTTCTTAAACAAATACACATATATACAGATATACAAACATGCAAATACATATATTAACTCCATCCCTCTCCCTGCTTTTCCCAGGATTTCTTGTATATGGTGGAAAATACAGTGAAAATACAGAGGCGTATTTCTGTGCATCATACTCTATGACTTAGGCAGTGGCAGCTTGAACTCAGTAGTGTTTAAAAGACAGAGAAGCATGCTAGCAGATCTTATCTAAATTGTTAAAGCACAGATTTCTTTAAATCTCAGACATATATTCCTCTCTGGTGGACAAAAACCTCCATGAAGGAAATACTGATAAAGGAAATAGCTGACATACAGCATTCAATTCTTGAAATAGAAGACCAAGAACATCAAAGAGCTGGTGCTAGAAGGTTCCTGTTCTTAGTCTCCTAAGCCCACATTCCCTATGTCAATTCATGGTTTCCTTTGGCTGCACTAACTGTACCACATCAAAACATTTGGTATGTATGTCAGCTCCAAGAGCCAGTACTGTCCTTATAAATACTGTGCAACCCCAACCAATTTCACTGAAAATAAGATATGAAAAACATAGCTAGGTAGCACCTAATTTGTATCTGAATCTCTGAACTTAGCTTCCATTACACCTTTTTAACATCTGAGCTTTTGGGAAAACAACATCCATGTGAAAAACATTTCTGAACATAAACTGGATACTGATATCTTAATGTGACATAAGTAAACCTCAACAATTTTGTCTCTATTAGTGTAAATGTGTATATATTATTTGTATTGAATTGCACAATGAATTGTGCTGCCATTAGCTGTTTCCAGAACTGATTAAGGAACAAAATTGAAATGTGGCATTTAACTTTTCACAGGAACAGTTTGATATGGAGCAGTGGGTGTTGCAGTATATAAGAGAATGATGCTGTTTTACTAAGAATGTTCTATATTACCCCTATTTGGCAGAAGAAGAGATATGCAATAGCTTCAGTGCACACACAAACATGTATACATGTACGTATTTGAGCACGAAGGGCCTGAAATAAAACTCAAAAATACACTTTTGTTGAAAGGAATGATGTCGAACACACAGTCTGCTAACTGTTGCAATAAGAATTGGAAAAAAAGGGATAGAATATCCTGTTTTCTGCAATGTAAGGATCTAATCTCAGCACTCTTTACCAATTCAATGTACATAGTGTCCAAACTGTGTTATATTCACTACTTTCTTTAAAAAAATAAATTTATTACCGTAACAACTGGAAGGGTCTTAATGGATTGAATCTCTGAACAATTCCAATAGATGTAAAGTTTTAACACAGAATTCATACACAGAAATGTATGCTTTAACTAAAAAAATACTCCATATGCAAAACATTATTTTAAATTAGATTATTTAAAAGCAAACTATATGAAAAAATAATTAGGAGAATTCCTGAAAGAAGCGCTAGTTAATATTTCTTACACCATGCCAATAGCATATTTTACCTACTCTGCACATCTGTAAAAACAGAACATTCACTTTGGAGACTTGGTAGTTATCAGGGAAAATTATTGTACCACAGGGAATTTGTATGAAATATTCATTCAATTAAGTATTCAAAACCCTCTGAGCCATTCAACTACTTCATCAAAATGAGCATATTATAGGAGCAGAGACATTGTTTTTGTGAAAATGCATACAAACTGATTTCTTAAGCAAAATCACTTATAGAATCGGATGAAATGGCTTGAGTTGGAAGGGACCTTACATATCATCTAGTTCCAAGCCCCCTGCCATGGGCAGGGACACCTCCCAGTAAGACCAGGTTGCTCAAAGCCACAACATCTCTGGACAATCCATTCCAGTGCCTGACCACCCTCATAGTAAAGAACTTCTTCCTAATGTCTAATCTAAATCTACTCTGCTTTAGTTTAAAACCATTGTCTTTTCATTAGGATCTCCTTTTACACCTTAATAATTTATTTTACAAGTCTATCTTATTTTAAAAGTGTCCTGAATAGCCCTTTGTTTTAGTTGCTTCTCAAATAATTTTTTACATGTTTTATTATTTCATTTGCCCTAGTTTGTACAGCAAACTTTTTCTATTTTTCTCATTTTAATGGGAAAAGATTTGTAAAGTTTTTTGTTTGGTTGGTTTGGTGTGGGGTTTTTTTAAGTAGTATTTGCATGTTTTACGGTATTTTTTTTAACTGTGTAAGATTTTTTGTTGAACAATTTTTTTTTTTTTTTTTTTTTTTACTTTACAAATCTTTGTGTAATTGTACATCTTTGTCTTTGTCCTCCAACTTGAAATGTGTCCTCCATCTTGAAATGTTTAAATAGTCTCTCTGTTGACATGTATGCTGCTATTACTCTATTATAATGGGAGGAAGAATGATACATGAACTACCGAAGACTAAAGGAAAAACCTTCTTTTTCTTTTTGGAGATCTCCATTTGCTCCAAGAAGGAAAGAAAAAGAAAATATTGAAAGACAGAGAAACCAATGTTAAGTCAAAGACCCTAATGTTAAATTATGCATATAACTGCATTTGAAAAATTGACAATAAATCCCTAGACCATTAGTATTTATACTTCACCACAGTGCAGCAAGCAGGAAGTCTTGTGGTTGACTCAGTGCATACATCTGTGCTAGTGATTAGTCTGGTCGTAAAGAAGAAAGAACTGGGGTATAATTTCTGTGTTCCTGTGTAATCCCAGGACCATGGGTGTACATTGCATATTTGCTAGCAAGTAAGCTCACTTCTACTGCTGGCACAAAGCACATGCTGCACATGCATTGTGGGGGAACTGCTGAAAGCCTGACACAGGGGCTGTGTCTGGGGCTGTCTTGATGGCTTCTCAGTGTGTAACTTTCACCATGGACCTGACAGGAGTGAACACGTTTTGAGAGCACCAGTGCTGGCCCTGTATGTACACTGCTATTCCATTCTGGGTTGATCAGGACAAACCATAAAAGATCTGTAAAAGTTCAAAATGGTTTAAAACAGATTGCAGTCTTCTAGTTGGCCTTCCTTTTAGTGAAAATTCATCCAGCTTGCTCTGCATTTATCCTTTGCAACATCAAGCCCAACTAACAGTATTTCTTCTTTCTTTTTTTGCAAATAGGATCTGAACCCGCTGAAGTGTTTTGACTTGTGTCAAAATGTTTAGTGAGCTAGACTTTCCATAGCAAATTTTTAGCATCTTTTTTCTACCTGTGCTTCTCTAAAGAGGTGTGAAAATAAATCTAAAGAATACCCAATATCTGGAAGTATTATTTCTGATTCCAAATTGACTACAAGTAGTAATGCAATAAACGTAATGATTACAGACAGGTAAGGCTTTTGTAACAGTATGTACTTCCTTCAGCAACTTTCCTCGGGTATGCCAATTCTTTACTTTTCATTCTGTTTTGCATCACAACTGCTACATTTTAAAATAATATTTTTGCATCTGGCTAGATCAATATTGTATAATGTAAAAATATTATTTTCTGAGCAAAGTTTTCCACAAACATGTTATTCTTGCCATATTTTGCACCTTACTTTAACTGTGTAACAGTGTATCTTAAATCGATACAAAAAAGGAGAGTAATGTTAAATGTAACTAGGTAAGTTTCAATTGTATCATCTAAACACTGACCATCTGACTGTAAAAGTACTAACACCAATGGTACGGAAATGTAGTTTACATCTTATTCTAGCTTGCTTGTATTGGTAAGTTTTGTTTGGTTAGGCTGTATGTTCAAAATAGTACTTCAAAATGGCTAAAATGAATAAAATATATCTGGCAGCTGGAGTCACAATCTGTATTTGTTTTTTTATCTATGTAAAATCTGGTCTTAGGCCTGGATTCATTCCACATAAGCTTACATACTTAACCACAGTGACTACATTGTGAACATACACTCTCTGGTGTCCTTAAATAGCCAAAAAAAAAAAAAAAAAAAAAGGCTTACCACCTTCAGAAGAATATTCAGACTGCTAAAGATATTAATTTTCTTAGAAATTGGCATGTGATTCTCTACTGATCACAGAGGATACTATGGCTTGCAGGGGAGACCATACTCTAGGCACCACAGTAAAATGCCTGTGTTTAAACAGAAGAAATGAAACAATAAAGTCTAAAAGAAAATTAAAATCTTGTTGCTAAAACTCTGCATTTTAAAAGGCTTTGAATAATTTATGTACATTTCTCCAATACAGTCTTTTTCCACACTGAACATTTCAGAGAACTAGAAGAGAGTCAAGTATGACATTAGTCCTAATAGAGATATATTCAATCTAAAAATCTTTATAGGAGGGAGTAACCCTTGCTATATATTTGAACTGAAGAAAATTGGAACTACACAAACATGAGGATGATAATTAAAAGGAAAGGTAAGGGGTAGGTTGAATTGGCAACATACATCCACTGGAGACTGTTTAAATAACAGTAATAGCAAACAGAAATCATCAAATGAAAAAGGCTTCAAAAAGAAGAAACAAACAGAATGATTAAATATCTCAGTAAAAGAGGTTAATAGGGGCAAAAAGACATCCTTCAACAAATAGAAGTTGTGCTCAAATGAAGAAAACATTATAGAGCAGGTATTCTGGCAAGGTAATCATATGATTAGTATAAATTCAGAAGAAAAAAGATTTGGAGAAAAACATGCTAAAAGCTGAAAATATAAAAATATTTTCAATACATCTGACTGCAGTAAATGCAAAGATAAAGGTGACTCTGAAGAGCAATACAGAAAGGACACATCTTCTGAGATGTCCTTTGAGAATAAGAGAGAGAGAACAGTATCATCCTTCTCTAGGACTGACATTCCTGGTTCAGGACTACACACTAGAAATTCTGTCTATGAAGAATAACAGCAAGGAGTCAATCACCTTAGAAGTGATAGCTGATATAGAGTGTCCCACTCTCTAAAAGAAGAAAAAAAAGTGCTTTTGCTGTTACTCTTTTCTGATAAAAAGTCATGATTATTGCACCTGCCTAGAAGATGAGATTAGAACTCAAATACTTCTCCAGACTGGAGACTGAAATCCATAGAGGGTTTTTTGTGCTGGCTCATGGTCAGGGCATCTGGATATGAAGGAAAAGACAGTGGTTTCTGACAATTTTTTTTTTGGTGTCTTCTTCCTTTCATCCTTTCCAGGTCAGCAACCCCATTTGCCATCCTGGGAACCACAGTCATCCACAGTCACTAAATCTTTCTCTTATTGAGGCAGTGAGAAGGAAAGGAGAAGGGAAGAACTAGAAGATCCTTTCAGAGACAAAGTCTTTCTGGCAATGCAGCCATGACAGCAAGATTGCAGGAGTAGATTCCATTTACTGTTCCTGAGAGAGACGTGGCTCGTGCACAGCTTGAACATCTCTGTCGCCTGGTTGTAGCAATTGGAGCAGGCACTGGGTAAACAAAATAAGTGATTTGGCACTGTGATACTTTGCTGCTGTATATTTCTGTGCACTGTATGGAGTGAGTGCTCAATGGAGCTCAATTACTGCCTATTTTTTTAGCTACCAACCAAGATTTCAGATGTTCACCCATGTATAATTTTTTTTTTCATGATATATATGGTAAATTCTGTGTTGAAATCTTTCAATGACCAGACTACTCATGGATAATGTTTGTTCAGATTGGTAGAAGATACTATAACTATTCTTACATTAAAAGCCTTAAATGAAGCTAAAAGTAGACACCTCAACTTTTTAGAGCTCAGCTAGTAGATTGTTCTTGCAATAGCTTTACATGTCTTAGACAGTAAATCTCCCTATTAATGTAATTATAAATATCTTTATTAAAAATAGAACTTTTCACATATCTGAAATAACTCATTTGTCAAACACAGAGGTGGGTATATGCACTGTAACTATTTGTTAATTCTTTTTTTGTGGCACTCAGATGTCTATTTTTATCTCTTTTTTTTCCCTCACATTTGAAAGCATGAAAAGTTTTTTGATGTTCATTTTTCTATATTTAGGAATGCTAATTTGTCAGAAATTATTGAAAGGTACAGAAATTAATCTTTCTCACGATATCACTGTCTCCTTGGGCCTCTCTCTATATCCATTTATAGAAATTAGAAATATACTTTTTGATCTAATGTGCCATCCGTTTTTTATTATCTCCTTTCTACTGAACCTAAACTTTGCAGTATTTTTCTTTTCCTGAAATTGGGCTGAAAAGGGGCACTCAGCTACTATAGAAATTAAAGTTGCTATGTTTGGATGCACATCCTGACTAAGATTTACTTTGGATAACAGGTGTGTTAGCGATGAGAATGGGTGATATTTAGAAAAGCGACCTTGCCACATCCTTAGGCTCGAGGAATTCATAGTTTACAGTTTCTAGATCATAGGGTCTCCTTTTCTCATTTAAGATAGTCCTAGTCCTAATCATTATCTGAAGAATCAATGCCTCTTCAGCTCTGTTTGTGACATATGATATATAATATTAGACTCTATCTGAGTATTATTCATGTCACTTGATGACTGTTATCCACTCACTGTTAGATTCTTCCAGGATGGCCCAGTATGGAAGAAACATCATAACTTGTTGAAGTTAATTGCAGAGTCATAGATGAATTTAAACATTCTCAAGGTGGATTGAAAGATATTTTTTTTCTAGTAACTATCGGGGATGCAAAAAAATGTCCAGACCAACAACTAGGACCTGACCTGAGGTTAAGCTAACTAAAAAGGATGTGAAAAACACTAGGGTTTAGAGTGATTAACAGGAATTTATGTGACAAATGGCTGAACTTTGTGGACGATTGGAGGGGAATACTGGGTGGTTTTTTAGACTAAAATCTTAGCAAGACTAACTCAACCTAGGTAACAGTATCAGTGATATCATTTCACACTACAAAAGGTAATGGAAACCAAAATATAAAATTTTTGAGCAGATGTAAAAAGTAGAACCAAAAGAGAGAAGAAAGGAAGGGTAAAAAGCAGGGTCAAGAAACTGTAAAAGAGATAGGAAGGTATCTAAACTATGTGACTGGTGCTCTTTGGGAGACCTGCTCAACAACCTTGTCCTTGATCACTGAAGGCTGAACCAGGGCAAAAAAACCCTAGCCTGTTGTTCTGATCATACCATATAAGATGAACTCGCTTCTCTAGTCAGGAAGACAGGAGTGGTGGGATGGTGGGATCCTGGACTGATGGATTAAGCACCTTGTTGTCACCATCTTGTAGGTCTGATGGCATCAGCATCTATCCAGCACTTCTTGATAATAACTAAATCAAGCTTTGGGGTTGTTTTTTTTTTGTAATTATTGGTTTGTTTTGTGTTGCTTTGGTTTCTTTTTTAATTTCTCATTCTTACTAGACATTCACAGTCTCTTTTTTCAATTTTGTTCACATTACTCACATATTAATGGTATGTTACCTGATACCTAGATCATAACCTTTCTAGTATTTGTGTAATATTTCTTATTCAATCACATCTTGATTTAAATTCAGCTCTGTAACAGAAATAGCCCATACTTTCCCATGTCAGACTGATTCACTCACATTTATTTTCTGTAGGAAGGAATGAGATATTGCTATTCTTCTCTTCTGATTTGTGGAAAGAGTGGTATTTTAAATATTTTACATTTTTAAAGATATTAAGAACACAGTGATACTGCAAATCCTGTATAAATAAAGAAGACGGCATTGGGTTTTTTTCTAAGGAGAAGGGAAATGGGAAATAAGTTTTATGAAAACATGTATTTTAAAATATACAACTATACAGCAGTTGACAACAATATATATATAAGTCTATACTGAGACAACTACCCTGTTTTAGAAAATGTTTTTAATATTTTGTAAAAATGTAACAAGTATGCACACAAAAATTAAATAGAAAATATATTTTTCATTCCTATTTTCCTTGCCTAATGAGACTATATTATAATTCAAAACTTTAATATATCCAGTAACTTAAGATACAATAATTTTACAGTTTAGATATTTCTGAGAACAGTAATACCAAAAGAATATTAACATTCAATATTGCATATGCTCAGAGAAAAGTCTGAAGCTGGCCAGGTTTTCAGAATGTCTCAATCACTGTAGCTCTCTTCAGTTTTATAGCATTAAACTGACTTACACTGGCTGATGATACAACATAGTATTTTTTATCAGAAAAGTATCACATGGTTTAACTCTTCTAGTACAGAATGTTGAGTTGAAATTTTTATGTTTTCTTTACAGGGAAAAACTGTGAAGCCAACATACAAGTCTACTAAGAGGAAAGTAATAGTAGCAAGTGAGCAGATACTGAGGACAAACAGCAGTGATGAATAATGTACATGGATGGTATATATTAAATATTGTAAAGGATTTATCTGTTGAATTCCCATTAGATTACAGTAGGATTGTGATATTGCAGAACTCTGTAGCTAGAATATAACTTCTCCATTGCATTGGCAACAGCTGTACAAGTACACTGAAGGAAAAATAACAGATCTTTTAAGGTATGGTTAGGGAAAATTGCTAGACTCATCATTATTTCAGACATCCCAGATGGGAGATCTGCAAAGAGATGGAATATCATTTAGTGATTTTGTAAAGATGGAATACATCATGGATATGATTGCCTAACATGGGAGTGGCCATGCATCTCTTGGTCAGACAAAGCTGTCAAAGATGATATCTGATAGTTTTTTCTAGGAAGGATTTCGTCACTGTCTGTGGTATAAAATGTTTCTCTCTAGGCTGAATGAGTGAGAGACACTATGCATGTAACTTCCTTCAGCGTTCAGTAGATCTTTCTTTATCCTCTATTTTTTATTTTCAAGTAAGAACTTGAAATCTATTATGAGATTTGAACCAACCTCACAGGAAAGTAAAAATTATTGAGGGGTGGTATTCATGGGCAGGGTTGTGGGTCTATAGTGGTATCCCATTAGTATACATCTTCAGTATTTACACATTTGTCTGTTTGACCTAGGCTGTAACAAGCCAATATAGGATTCATCATTACCATTTTTATCCTCAGAGTACTCAGTTAGTGAGAACACTGTCCCACAGAAAAGTTTCTTGTATTACTGATTGGGCTATAGCTATGGTTAGGATATGTTAGTTAGGTCATGGTTGATAAAATGTGACCTCAAAGAAGCTTTATATTTGCTGTCAGTATTTATCAGCTCTATTAATTTTATATGGGTATTTGCTTCTGAGAAGTTAGAGAAAGAAAAGACTATTGAGTAGTCAGGATTATGGTAAGAGGTCTGCAACTGATTTGTGGAACCAAATAAAATAAAGAAAACCACTGTGCCTTTGTGAAATGTTTGATAATTGTCCATGAAAACTGTTTAATTTTGTCAACAGTTTTGGTTGAAGAGCTAGGTGTCTACTGTGATTGAAAACTCTTCCTGAAACATAGGTTCTTACTAGTATACAGAAGGATCACTGGACAGTTCATACCAGAGTAATTCTGTTGACAGACAGTTGTTCTTCAGTGAAGAAATGGCTTCTTCAGACAGGAAAGAAAACAAAAAAATCTCAGTAACAAGGACAAAGTTCTTAGTTAAGAAAGAATTCTGTCTTAAAAACTTGTTTTTCTTTTATACTGTAAGGGCTGCCTTAAAACAGTTCTCGGTATGCCATTGCTAGATTAGTTTAAAAATAATGAGACTCCAGCTTCAGAGAGGCTACTTGTATTTATTACCATCTGTCATGTTTTATTCTGAGATGTTTCTTGCAAACTAGGAATTTATCAGTTAAAGAAAGAACAGTTCTGTATATCCATCATATGTTATACTTCACATTGAGACAATCAGTTGTGCCTCTACATTAGCACCAGATTAGGGGCAGAGCAAATGATCACTTATATCAGAAGTATGAATTTCTACTCTTTTAAGGCAGGCATCCTAACAAGCAGGTCTTGCATGTGAATAAGCACAAAATTAATGTTGAGGTTCATCTTGTACAAATTAGGCATACAGGCTTTCTCTATAGTCAATGAGACAATGGCCAGAGGGACAGAGAAGGTAAATCATCTCTGCAGAGAGGGAATTCACATGAGGGTGTCCCAGAGGACATGCTGTCTCTTCCTGTCTATGTTACTGCATATCCAGATGCACACAGGCAGCTATATATACACATTATGTACAATATAAGATACAGAATATATAAAGCATAGCATGTTGTATATTTTTATTTATTATATACTGTTGCATGATATCAGGACAAGCAGCTGGTCATATGAAAGTTTATCCACAGTGTGCATTTTACATACGCATATTTAAGATGGATATACTTTACTGACAACACATAAGTTGTATGTTAACTCTGAGTAACATAAAGTAAAATAGTGAGTTTTGTAGATAAATACAATATATCATTAACTTGTAGTGGGTCAATATATCAATAAATCATTAACTTGGCTGGATGCCAGGTGCCCCCTAAGCTGCTCCATCACTCCCCTCCTCAATAGAACAAAGTGGAGAAAAAGTAAGATGGAAAAAACTGATGGGTCAAGATAAAGGCATTTTAAGAAAACAAAAACAAAGGCTACACACAGAAACAAAGGAAAACAAAAGATTTATTCTCTGCTTCCCATCATCAGGCAATGTCCAGCCACTTCTCAGGAAGTAGGGCTTTAGTACTCGTAGTGGTTGCTCCGGAAGACAAATGTAATAATGTCCCCCTCTCCTCCTCCTTTCTCTCAGCTTTTATTGCTGAGCAGACATCATAATTGTGTGGAATATCCCTTTGGTCAATTTGGGTCACCTGTCCTAACTATGTCACCTCCCAAGATCTTGCCCACTCCCACCCTGCTGGTGAGAGGGGAATCTTGGAAAGACAGCCTTGATGCTCTCTGAGCCCTGCTCAGCAGTAGCTAAAACACTGGTGTGTTACCAACATTTTTCAAACTATCAATACAAAGCACAGCACTAAGAGGACTGCTATGGGGAAAATAACTCCATCTCAATCAGACGCAATACATACGTTACCCAGCTGAAAGCTTTGTCCTATATGTTGCCTGTGACTGACAGAAGGAAGACTATGTTTTAGGTATGCAAGCAGTGTATATGCTATTCAAGTGAGGAAGCAAGAACATAAAGCATAATGCTACTAGGTTCTCTAAGATTCATTAGGTCCAGCTCCCCTGTAATCACAAGCAATCATATTATATAGTCCCACTGACAAATGTATTAAGCTTCTCTTCATCTCCTGTATTATACTAAAATAAAGATACATTATTAGTAAAAAGAAAGTGTATAATAACATAGCTGCAGATAGAAAAAGGTTAATTTAAATACTCAGAGGACCTTACACAAAAAGTGAAAGGTAAGACAAATGGTCTGCTTGGGTACATGAAGGAAAATAACAAGCTCTGATGCACAGTTTCATTCCTGGCAAGACTACTAAGCTAATGGGCATATGTATTGAAGCGGTGAAACTACAAGAAAACTTCTGCCTTTCACTATTGCTTTCAGGAAAACAGTGTGTTCTCCCCTCTAACTACTCTCCTGGCACAAGCAATCTCATAGCTGTTTTCTAAAGGAACATTTTATTGGTAATAATTCCCTCGCCCAATTGCAGGAGCAGAAAGGAGGACTTAAGCCCCCTGTAGCTGTCCTTTACAAATATACAGAAGTGAAAAATATTAGAAGTCATTATACCTCTGTTAAGATGATGTAGAACCTGGTGACATTAACTTTCTTGAGGTGGATCTACCTGTGATTTTTGAAATGATCACACTAAAACCATCAAAAAAGTTTTCAGTCTCTAATGGTAAATTTTACTGTAACATAAAGCGGGGCGGGGGGGGAAGGGTTTAAGAGAAAATTCAGGTTTGGTAAGAGAGGTTAAAAGAAGAGATATCTCTCTTCCAATCCACTGAGCTCTTAGGGGTCATTTTGCTTTTCTACACAACAATTTTCAATGACTCCTTGAGTTGTGACAGTATCTACAGAATTACAAGTTCACCAGATAATTCAGGTTGGAAGGGGCCTCAGGAGGTCTCAAATCTAACTTCCTGCTCAGAACAGGATTAATTACCAGGTTGCTCAGACTTTTATTCAGTAAGGTCTTGTCAGGCTTCAAGGACAGAGACTGCATAACCTCACTAGTCAGCCTGTTCCACTGCGCTTGTGGGGAAGCTGTTTCTCCTTACATCCAGCCTGAACGTCTCTTGTTTCAAAATACATCCCTTATCTCTGAATATCTCTCCATGCACCAAACCCCCGTCTTCTTGCTAACTTCCTCATAGGTACTAGTAAGGCATCTTCTGGGCCACGTCCCAAAGCCACCTCTTTTCCAGACTGAATAAGACCACCTTCCTCAGCATCTCCTCAAAGGGAAGGTGCTCCAGGCCCAACCAACCTGGAGGTCCTCTACTGAACTTGCTTCAGGTTATCAGTGTCTTTCTTGTACTGAGGGATACAAAACTGTGCATAGAACACTAGATGCAGTTTCACGAGTTTTGTGTAAAAGGGGACAATCACCTCCGCCAGTCTACTGGCTGTACTTTCCTTCATACAGCCCAGGAGGCTGTTGGTTTTCTTTGCTGCCAGGGCACACCGCTGGCTCACATTCAGTTTTCTGCCCAGCAGGATCCCCAGGTCCTTTTCAGAAGAGCTGCTCCTCAGTCAGTTCATCCCCACCCTGTACTGTTGTGGGGGATTAGTCTATACTGGATATAGGACTTCAAATTTGTCTTTGTTGATTTTCTAAATGAGTCTCTGTCAGGTAATGCTCCCAGATCTGAATATCATCCCTGCCCTCAAGTATCTTAACTATGCTCTACAAATGGTTGTCATCTCCAGACCTGAAGACTGTGCACTCTCTTACCTCCTACAGATCATTGACAAAGACATTAAACATGACAGGGCCTGGGATAGACATTTGCAGTACACTGCTTGCCTCTGGGTAGAGTTGACTTCATTAATCATTAACTTCTGAGCTAAAACACCTAACCAGTTTTTCACTCATCTACTTATCCACCCGTCTATATTGTAATACTCCAACTTGAATGCAAGAATATTAGATCATGTCAATAGCCTTGCTAAAATCAAGAGAGTGATATATACTCTGCCTTTCTCAATCCTGAAATCCAATCAAGGCAATCAGGTTGGTCAGGCAATGATTTGCCCATTGTAAATTTATGCTAATATTTCCAAAGCAGACATTGCTTAAAAACTGGATGGTCATCAGTCTGCTGGTGGGAGGTGTTGAGCAAATGTCTTTGTATCCTGTTTTCTGTTTTTCCCCTTTATGTATTAAACTTTCCATCTCTCAATCCATGAGGTTTTTTTGCTTTTGTCCTTCCAATTATCCCCTTGTCCCACTAGGGGAGAGTGAGCAAGTGACTGAATCGAGGCTTAGCTACCAGCCAGGGTCAACCTGCCACACTCCATCCATCACATGGGATGCACAGGAAGTATTATGTTGCATGGCTTACTTGTAGGAGCCTGTACTGTCATCCTCATTCAGAGTAGCAGAGTTTATATTTTATATAAGACCTAAAATTTGCTCTTTCCTGGCTAATGTGTACTTTAGCTACTCTCCTTTAGGGATATTTATAAGAAGTGTGTATCTGAGTACATGCTGACTTGAAAATCATTTTTGAAAGCAATCTCTCCCTGTGGTTTTATGTTTAATACATTTACTGCTAGACATGTGATAATGATTAAAATCTTTCAAGAACTTAAAGATTAGAAATATTATTTCAGAGCTTATATTATTGACTTTGAGAATACTTTCAAAGCAGTTGTGCATTGTTTCCTGCATCACTGCTGTGCTAATCTGGGTATAGGATCTAGTTCTTAAAGTGGAGCAGGAGGGAAGAGGACCTTAACATACAGAAAACTGTTGCAAGGCACTACTGTTATTATTCATTTCTATGAGTGTACAGAGTTTAGCACAACTGATACCTTATTATAAGTATGGGTCCCTACGTGATAAAGCAATACAACTGTTAAATAATGTCTCTGTGTACATATGTGCAGACAAAGAAGAAAACCAGTTTGATTATAGCATCCTGTTAAGGACCACAAAGATCCTTCTGTGGTCTCATGCTTGTCAGTCTTTGGAATTTTTGTCCCATTTTTCCTCTTATTAACATACCAAACAGCCAGATATTCCCTGAATGCAGTCCATGTTTATAAATACTGTCAGCATTATTGACATTTCCTCGCTTTCAAATTTTCATGAAATACCAAATCCTATCATGAGAAACAAAATTAGTGAATTCCAGGCCACTCCAGAGATACACAGGCTGTACAGAGAAACAGATTAATCGAGATAGTCAAGAGGATTAGGTGAGGCATACAGACCTGTTGGTCAGGTTCTGGAGATCTATTTAATAGCATGGCAGCATGGGGATATTCTTAGATCACAGAGTTGTTTTCTTTAGCTAAGCAAATGTAGCAGAAATTGGAAGCCTCCTTTCTGACCAAATTAAATAAAAAATTAAAATAAATAAAAAATAAAATAATAATAAAAAGAATAGTATGCCAATACTTTCAGATAGAAGATAATTCAAAGTAAATTTTATTCAGGAGGGCAATGAATTGGAGCAAGCCTGAAGCAGCCAAACTGCAGGTACTGCATATGGCAGACCCATCAGCAATTTCTGAGCCACCAGCACAGCTGCCTAAGGAAACTGCCAAGAGGCCAGATGTCACTTTTGGAAAGCTACATAACACAGCTTGAAGTGTGAATCCTTTGATGGCAAACCATTTTCACTGGGTCACATTCTGATCTCATTTACATTGTTTCAAAGCTGAGATTTCACACAAAATAAGTGAGAACAGGATTTCTGAAATGAAAATATAAATGGCACACCAGCTGAATTTCTTAAAAGAGAAATGGGGAGAAAAAGTGTTTAAAACTGATTTCTCAGTTTGCAGAAATATAGTTTTCCAATAAAACTAAACATTTATATGTGTAATTTAAATAATGAAAGCAATGAAAGAAATTAAAATTATTGCACACATTATCCTGGCAGGGTTTTAAAAAGAATTCTTATTGCAGATTCATGTAAATTAACTTTCATTGCTATTTGATATGCTAGCAAATAGGTGTGTTACTAAAAATCTAATGAGTATGAGGTACTTAGCCGTGAATACTTTTAAAGTAGTTTTTAAACAGTCTGTTTATTAGAACACTATCTGGATGCGACTGAAGTAAAAGTATAAAAGGATAGGCCTAGTAAAAAAAAAATTCAGACTATCAGAACAAAGTGTGTGTAAGCCTTACCATGTCTCTCATATACGCACAATAAGAGATGCAATAAATTTAATAAATAAATGACACATCAAGTATCATTACAGCAGTACAATAGACCTGCTGAAGAGTTAATGAGAGATGTTGTGGGAGAGAGTTGTTTTACCTCTAAGGATGTAAAGGATCTGTAAAATTTTTAAAGACTATTTAAAGATTATCTGTTTTTACAGAAATTAAGCTTTGCTTTTTAAGAAGATAGTGACTGTTTTAAAACCTATTTATTGAGGAACTTTTCTTTCATTTTTTTCTAATTTTATGTGGAAGGATGAACAGCCTGATCTGCAGTGTTGCCTTAACCTGCCCAATGTCCTCTATGATAATCAAAACACTTCAGCATTCTCCTTCAGTACAACTTTACCCATAGATACTCACAAGGCTTCAAAACTCATGTGAAAAGCTCTATAGCCCTGTTTTGATTGTGTAGCACTAACTACTTTGTAGAAGTACTTTATAGAAGACTTTGCTTCTTTTACCTTTCTCCAAGTCTGTCAACCAAAGGCCTCTAACAAGACGATATTACATTTTCTGGAATGACAAGATTCACAGAGCATGGCAAAGACTCTCTGGGGCTGATCCATGATAGACGTTATTTCCTTCAAGAGAGAAACATGTTATGTATTGGGGAGTTTAAGACCAATGGAACACTTTAAATGTGATTGTCAAATCTACATAGAGGGATTTTCTTGCTCAGTCACATACTTTAATATTTTAGTGTTTTCTGCACTTCCTAAAATGAACAAAAAAAGGAATATTATTATTCTACTATTGCCAATAGTCTGTACAAATTCCATTAATATAATTGAATAAAGATTATTATAAAGACATATGTCAGAATTCACTGCATGTATTGTGTGTAAAACATGCAGTTTAGCAGTAAAATAACATGGAAAAGGGGAAAAATAGGGTTCTAGTGTCATGCATCTTGTTAGGCAGTTAAGAATATGCAACTCAGATGCAAACCCACGTGCAGGAAATGCAGGCTGAGTAAGTTATTTGAATGTACGAAACCAATCTTTTGCTTCCATTCAGCTTGTAGGTGACAATTTAAAAGATTTCTTGAAATTTGGTAATAACTCTTTTTTCTTGATGAAATAGAAGTTTTATTTGAAGACCAGTGGTTTTTTGGGATAAAGAATTAAAAAAAAAATTTGATGGAAAATTTAGAACATTTAGTATCTGTCCAAAACAAAATATTCTTTTTGAAATGATGTGATTTTTTTGCCAAATTATTATAAAATTGTATCTCAAACTGAGGTTATTTTCTGCAGAATGAAAAATTGGGTGGCTGTCAAAAAAATCAGATTTTTAATTAGATTTTATGCTTTTGATTAAAATGTAGGCATTTTTGTTCTATTTACACCATTTTGCTGCTCTATAACACTCTAGTTTTCTTATTTACATCCCAGTGAAGAGATTGTTTGGATTATATTAAGGCGAACATACATGATGTTTTAACAATAGGAAGAATTTTACAGACATCACTGTTTTGTGATGCTTAAAATGATTTCAGGTAGCTCATCCATCTAGTCAACCCTCTGCCCCATGAGAGGTTTTTCTGTAACTTACACTGTCCCTAATAAACATTTATCCAACATGATTGGCCTTTTCAGGCTAAAGAGATGACTGAGAGAAGATGTCAGAGAGGACACAAGTGGCACTGGGATGATGAATAGGGAAACATAGCCAACTGCGTTTTTCAGGAGAAGAACCTACAGGCATGAAATGAAGGTTCAAGGTAGAAGGCTTAAAATGATAATTAGGAGATAGTTCACATAAAGCTGTGCAAAGTGTTTGCACTGGATGTTGTGCAAGCTAAAAACTTTAAATGGGTAAATGATGAAAATGCAGAGACTAAAAATCAACCCTGAAGTGCCTCATATACACATTTTTTGAATATCTCCAAGGATGGTGACTCCACCACCTCCCTGGGCAGCCCATTCCAGTGCCTGACTACTCTTTCAGTAAAGAAATTCTTCCTACTATCTAATCTAAACCTCTCCTGGTGCAACTTCAGGCAATTTCCTCTAATCCTGTTATTTACTTCAGAGAAGAGGCCGTACCCACCTCACTACAACATCCTTTCAGGTAGTTGTAGAGAGTGATAAAGTCTTCTCTCAGCCTTCTCTACTCCAAACGAAACAGTCCCAATTCCCTCAGCCTCTCCTCATAGGCCTTACTTTCCAGACCCTTCACCAGCTTGGTTGCCCTTCTCTGAACTTGCCCCAGAAACTCCATGTCTTTCTTGTGGTGAAGGGCCCAGAACTGAACTCAGTATACTTTCCAGAGAATCATTCTGAAACTGCATGATAGCCTTGACTCCAATTAGCTTAGTCCTACAGAACCTTTGCCTATCATATAGCCAGTTTCATAGACTCATAAAATGGTTTGGTTTGGATGGGACCTTTAAAGGTCAACTAGTCCAACCCTTCTGACATTAGCAGAGACACCTTCCACTAGATCAGGCTGCTCCAAGCCCCATCCAGCCTGACCTTGAATGCTTCCAGGAATGGGGCATCCACAACTTCTCTGGGAAACCCATTCCAGTGTTTCACCACCCACAATGTAAAAAATTTCTTCTTTATATCTGTCCTGGTTTGAGTGAGAACAGAACTAATTCTGTTCAGTGATTTTACTTTTCAACTCAGTTCTTCTAACTAACTGCACTTTCTGAAGTTAGCAGCCTGTTTTCA
>WUAM01000323.1:10457048-10480480 GCA_024336885.1 Actenoides hombroni
GTCTTCAATTCCGATCTGTGTGTTCCTGAATCCAGAACCAGAATCCAGCTCCTGAACACAGCTCCGATCTACTGCTGGGCCCACTCTGGGACTTTTCCAGAGCTTGCTCCACAGCATCAGTGGTGACAGTGACATAATTGGCATCATGGAGGGTTGCGTTTGATACTAGTTTTCTATATATTTGTATATATTCAATTTTTATTATTATTATTTTAATTTTCATTAAAGCTGTTCTATCTTTCTTTTCTAATCACTAAGTCTCTCTCCCTTAATTCCTTTCCTCGTTGGGGAGGGAGGAGGGTTAACAGAGGGCATCTGTTATAGGTCTAGCAGGCTGCCTTGACCCTAAACTCTGACAATATCTAGTCTAAATCTACTCTCTTTTAGTTTAAAACCATTACCTCTTGTCCTATTGCAACAAACCCTGCTAAAAAGTCTGTCCCCATCTTTCTTCTAGGTTCCCTTTAAGTACTGAAAGGTCGCTATAAGATCTCCCCAGAGCCTTCTCATCTCCAGGCTGAACAACCCCAACTGTCTCAGTCTTTCTTCCTAAGAGAAATGATCCAGCCCTCTGATTATTTTTGTGGCCCCTCTCTGGACCTGCTGCAACAGGTCCATGGCTTTCTTCTGCTGAGGACTTCAAAGCCCACCACAGTACTCCAAGTGGGATCTCATCAGAGTGGAGTAGATTGAATTTGTCTCTATACTGCATTAGTGACTCTGATTTTTTAAATCTTGCTAATGGTACTTTGCACTTTTCTTGACTGAATTGCCTCCTGATGGTTTTTTTGCTATAGCTCCAATTTGCAAAGATCATCCTGAAGTCTGATCCTCATCCCAAGTGTATTTTTGATTTCTCCTGTTTTGGGATGACTCACTGTTTTCATGCACATACTCTCTATTCCCTTATCTAACTTAATGGAAGTATGGAATAAAACCATGCCAAAACTGCTTCATATGAGATTCCTTTTGGATTAACCTGCTCTTAGTGAAAAACTGAGAAAAAGCCCTGCTTTCTTTTTCAGGAATGTTGTATTTCATTTGAACAGTATTTTCCTCATTTTCTTATGAGTATATCCCATATCGCTTATATGTAAAAAAATTAATAATGTACTGTTTCGCGTTGTCCCTCAGAGCAGACATTCTGATAAAGACTAAAATGATATATTTATTGATGTAGCTATGCTGTCTTCTTGTTTCAGATCTTATTATCTCCTGGGAGCTTGCAAAATGTTTGGTTTAAAAAATTTCAGACTGTTTCCGTGTACTGAAATCAGACTGATATCTGTAACTTCCTGATTCTTCTTTCACTCCCCTTTTAAGAATAAATACTATGTATGGCCTTCTTCAATACCCTGGAACTGTTCCCAAGCTCAGTAGTTTGTCAAAGAGAATGACTAATGATTACAAGATTGTATTAGCTAGTTCCTTAAGTACTTTGGGGAGAATTTTATCTGAGCTTGTGGATTTGAACACATCTGCTCTATGTACACTTTTAGAGCTATTTTTTTACACATTCTGCCTATGCCTATGTTAAAATTAATTTTCCTTGGAGTCTGGTCACAATTAATCTTTTTTTTCTTTTTTGGGAAGAGTGAAGTAAGACAGCATTGACTACTTCAGGTTTCCCTGCACCATCCATTATGTTTACTTTTCCCTCAAACAAATAATAGCACTAAGCTGTCTTAGTCTCCCTCTTAGTTCTAATGTGAATGTGGAACTAACTACATTGCTTTGTTTGGTATCCTGGTAGATTTAACTTGTCTTTATTCCTGGCCTCTTTTGATTTTGTCTTTTCAGACTGCACTCTTTCTAATGTGTTTGCTATCTACCTCCACTTTTATACTGCTCCTTACTGATTTTAAAAGCCTTTTAAGACTCTGGAGGTCATCCAAAGGGCACAGTTCTAGGTGAGTGCTATGACAAATATTGTGTGTGTTTATCTATATCATACATATACACAGTGTCATGTGTACACAGTTTTATACTTTTGTACCAAATAATTATTCAAAACATATGTATCTGTTCTCAGTAGATATAGTGGAGTACTTAGTTCACTGAAGTAGAGCACATTTCAAGTACTTCATCCTTGGTGTTCTCTCCTATTGAAAAGCTGTTGGTGTTAGAAACCCATTATGTGGGATGGAGATCAACCTCTGAAGTGATATAAATGAATTATGTTGCTGATAAGGCCAGAAAGCAGAGGAAACAACCTAATATACATAAATATGCCTTTGTGATAGGATTTGATGTAACGCATTAAACTGTGGTTTTCTTTGAATTCCTAGGTACAATAAAGCATTCTTTAATGTTTCTTGGAATAAAAAAAATGACTTGAAGTCTTGCACAAAAGAACCCACCCATCCAACCAACCAAAAAACCGCTTTAACATCACATTAAAAAATAAAGAGGTTAGCATTCACATGGCTAACATTTTGACTGTAGCAATGACAATATGCTTCTCCTCTGAAGGAAAAAAACCCCTCTGAAATAGGCAGCTATGAAAAGACCTTCCAGAAAGTCAGCCAGAAACATGTCCTGATCATACTAAAATACCACTGGCCGAAGAAGTTGAGGAGTTGCATTCAAATGCAGTTAAAAGTGCATTTGGACCAGTGATAGGATCCAAAGTTTACCAGCATTCTTGCTGAAAAACACAATCTTAAATTGTTGAGTTCAGTATGTTCAGACAATGGTTTCTGTCATGAAAACCTTGTCATTCTTTTTGTCTTTTTCCTTTCTCATTAGTCATACAAATAGATGTGGTTTTGAATATTTCTATTATTCATTGTTTATTTAATCAATACATGTTAACTTATTAAGTACACAATTATCGTGGAGAATTACCTGCTCAGAGGTGAATTAACAAATCTCTGTAAATGGGATTAGCTGAAGATGTTGTAATTCTGTGAAAACACACACAAAAAAAAGAAAAGAAATGCTATACATCGTTTTCTAATTTTTTCTTTACATTCTTTTCCTAGTGACAAGCATTTTATTTTATTTTATTTTATTGACAGTCATGCACATAATCAGGTTGCAAACCACAGATGGGAACCTGCCTGTTACAGGTTTCATGTATAATAAAACAATTGCATACTATATTGTAATAAATTGCTTAATGGAGTGACAACTTAATTATCTAGACTGAGCAATAGGCTAGAATTGAAGTAGCTCATACCTGTGGATAATGACACAGTTAATCTGATCAGAATAGTATCTGGAAGACAGCAGTTTGGTTTTTGACACCCAAATTAATCACCCAAAAATAAATGCCTGAAAATGCAAACGAATATTGATATATATCATTAAGAATGCAGGAACATGGCCACAACCTATAATAGTAATGTAGGTGTAGCATGGCAGATATAATATAAAATGAAGAACAAAGGAAGTGACAAATGATATCTTAATATACATTTTGTAGACTCAGGTCCCTCTAGCTTTTTATACGATGCTCTTCTATATCATGTCTGAGTTTCTGGGAAATATTTTTTCTTATACCGAATCTGCTAAAATTTCCATAAAATGAGCCATCAGGAGTGACAAATCACTGCATATGTAATATGCATATGTAATATGTAGGAGACAAAATAGTTCACCTGTATCTATATCAACAGACCTTGTTCCAAGGGAGGGACAAAAGGAATAATATTAATCTTCCTGTAACTAGTGATGAAGGACTCTGAATTTTCAGTCAAGAATCCTCAGCTTCAAACCTCTATCTGCTGACATTTGAAACTGAGTATGAGATTTTACATGAATCTATAAATCTACTTTCTACAATTGTAAGGAAAGTAATTTCTTTGGGCTGTACAATGGCTGAAATGTTTATGTATATATTTTGCTTAAATTACTAGAACGTGTATTGCACTTTCTTTCTTACTCTTCAGTATCAATACAAAGAGCTGTATTGCTCAGATCAAGCTCAGATGCTTCATCACTGTGGATGTGATACTGTATGCCAATTGTGAAACTGTAAATCAAAGGCATAACTGATACTATGAAAAATGAGGCAAAGACATGCCAGATGTAAAATTTCCTGGGTAATAAGTTAAAAAGTAAACAGGTACTAGATTGATTCAGATTATTCTGTGTCAAGACATTTAAACAGTCAATTTCATGTACATGGTAGCATAATATAGATACATAAAATAGGGGTGGAGGGCAGGAAAAGTGGGAACTCGAATCTTTTGTAACCTGCAGAAGCCTCTCAACCTTGCAGCAGTAAACCTGGCCAGTGTAGTGATGGGCAAAAAGCTTCTCATTCCATCTCCAATAGATATAGTTTTGTCACTGTGGTTTTTTTTTCATTTGGCAATAAATCAATATATCCTGTACGAGTGGAATGATCTAGGGTCTTAAGTACTGTATTGCTATTACTGTTTCTTTTATAACTTCTGGTGTAAACACGTCCCCAGGGAAAGACTTCTGACTTGCCTGGGAACTCAGACAACCCATCCTAAAATGTGACAGGACCCTGACAACCTATGTTTGATTGCTCTAGTGCAATGTAAATGATTATCTGGGATCTTGAAGACAAATCCATTCTGGCAGAGCCTAAGGAATGATAATGATTGCCAGATAAAATGATATTTGCACAGCATGATGGTGGTGTCTCTCTGACTTCAGTTTGGCTTTTCATACGGCAGGGGCAAGGACCTTTAAATGTACAGGAAGAAGTGGATGGGATGTATAGAGGTAAAGGTGAGGGGAAGCCTGTGAGGAAGTAATGTGTGATTTTGGTATCCCAACTGCCAAATTAATCTTCAGAAAATCAGATGAGTATTTGAAAAACTGATAGGACAACACTTCAATCCTAAAAACCATAGCCTACAGCCAAAAACAGTAGGACTGATAACTATGCAAAAACTTATTCTTTTTACATTAATCTGTAAAACTAGATTATCAGTTGTGTGAGAACTGGATTTGTCATTATTTTGACACTTCGTCTTCAACTGTAAGGAGTTCAAGACAATATGAATTAAATCAAGTTAGTCAAAGTATATGAAATACTTCACTGAAAGTCTGGAATATTGAAACATTGTGATTCTGAGAATCTAGTGATTTTAAAGTTCTGTTCTTTCTGTCACAAATTTAAATAACATTAATATAAGCATGTTCTCTGCTACCACAGTTTACAGTGTGAATCACTGATGATAGGCTGAACATAGCATGTTGAAAGAATTTCGGATGAACACATTTCAAGTTCTGAATGATATATCTTGTTTATCTAGTCAATAATGAAATATAACTGTTTTGGCTCTCTGATTACGATTTCTTGAATAACACAGGCCATATGCCCTAATGCCAGAATTTTTCCCTTTGGAGTCTATTAGTTTAAAGACTATCTCCTAGAAGATACCGAGTCCTGTTTTAAAAATTTAGAGAATGTGGGAAATACTGAAGGTGATGGCAGAAGTGTCTAGGTACTGGGCAATTCAGTGGGTAAGCTTTACCTGTTTGATTAGTGATATATGTTACACTAAGACAGCAGGAACTGTAGGAGAGTCTTGTGTGATTCAGGATCAATTTAAACAAGTCATGTTACTCTAATTATTGTTGTTATTTTTAAGCATGAGCTACCAGTAATACTGTCTGGTAAGAATGCATTTTCATATAGACAGACAGGTTCTGTGAAATGATAAAATAAAGTTGACATGATTACAGAATGATATTTTGAAATACAGGAACATGAGACAAAGGAAAACCTTATATTTCCTAAATTAATGTGCTGGATGTAATATCATGATTCTAAAGTTTCATTCTACAATATGGAAGCACTTGCATATTACTTTTCCTTTAAAGTAATTTGAACCAACCCATTCAAGAACTGTTTCTTCGTTATCTTTTTTGTTAATATTCCACCTAACTGCATTAAGAAGTAATCTAATGCTGTTGCAGAATACATGTTGATACTTGTCGAAGCTATCAAGTTATTATTGAAATCTGCCTGAAGAAGTTAAAACAACCTTAAAATAGTCATTCAATTTGTGCAGAGGACTTGGACTAGATGACCTTTAAAGGTCCCTTCCAACCCAAAACATTCTATGATTCTATGTATGACATTACACATTTTAAAAGATACAACTGAAGTATAAATTTATGACTGCAGCATTTGGTTTCAAAACTCTCAGGTTTATTAAAAAAGAGCCCAGTTCTCATAGAAATACAATACCTGCTAGTGAATAGCAACATTAGTAGCTACTTGAGATTATATCCTACTATACTGATAGATTCAGTGTTCATGTATCTCAGAACAGAATCAGATCCAGACTGCATTTTTGGTTTAGTTTAGCAATGGAGCCACATGTCACATGAAAATATGCCTGAAGAAATATCAAAACTCATTTAAAATATCCCAAGTTCCATGATTCCCTTTTTTACAGAAAATCTTTTGGGTCTTGGCTAAAATTATGTAGTTCAGATATCCAATGATTAGGTCTAGCTACCACAGTTACTTCTGCCAGCTGGGCAAATAATGTGAATATTCCCTTTTAAATGAATCCCTTTACTTGTACTCACTGCTTTATGTTCATCTTTTTGTGAATATTCTAGCAAATGAGTTGCTGGAAAGAAGACATGCCAATGAGAATAATTTTCTATAGCAATCACAGAATATTCAAATAAAATGAATAATGAATTCAGCAACTTAAATATTTATACTTTCAATTCTGGGTTTCTCTGGCCCTGGAAATTCTTTGTGTTTCAGAGAATTTCTATTGTGTCCTCATTGCTTCAGTTGCTTTTGTCTTCTACTCACTGATGTAGGAAGATTTATCTCTGTGGATTTGTACCCATGGAAATTAGAACAGAATTGTGATTTTATCGTTAAAATACATTCCCAATATATATTTTGTGAACATGCTATTCACCAGTGTCTGCAGAAAATAGTCTTTGAATAATTACTGTATTTGAGAAATATGATTTTGAATAATTCATACAGAAGAAGGAAGATAAATTAGCCCAATGTGTATATTAAAAATAATTAATCCCAGACGCAGTGTTTTCTGCCTGATTAGAAAATATATCTAAGGCAGCATGATAGTAACTGTTGGTCAATAAGAACCATTTAAGGAGATTCACAGTGGGTGTGAACTCTGTGGTTGCATTTGCATATATGTAATTTAATGTGTTTATTATTATCTCAACCTTTATAAATGAAATAATGCACCTTTTACCTTTCCCTTAAAGTTCTCTGCTTTTTGAGCATCTCTTTTTAGAATGGAGTTTTTCTTTGTTTACAGTAACACTACTAATAATTAACTAACAATTGTTAGGTTAAGAAAAATGTTAAGCACTTACTAAGGTCACCTTTTTGAAAAATTACTTGTGATTACAAGATTAAAGAAAAAAAAGAAATTAAGCAGGGGATATGCAAATTAAATTTACATTAATTACATTTCTCTGCATGACAAGGACTAATGCCATTATTTTAAAATGAGAGAGTTACTCCTGAACTGGTGTTTCACAGCTGACTTTAATTGTCATGGTAATTTCATAATGAATCTTTATAATATTATGTTCACAATATCAGCATGTCTTTCAAGTATGAGTGCAAAAGAGATTTGCTACTAGTTTCAAGACTATGTTACCTTTTTTTTGCATCCAAATACAACAGGAAACAAAAAGCCCTCATTTTTCTCAGAAACAAGAATACAAGTCAATAGCTAAATCAAATCATGTAGTGACAGTATTTTGTTTAGATTAAGAACCTTTCATAAAGCAGAGGTACCTTCTAGATAAGAGTTTTTCAAATATTGTATGCAGTCTGTGTTAGAATCTTGCACATTTTTCTATCTCTCACTTGCAGTAAGCATACTTTTACAAAACCCTCCCTCAAGATAATGTAAAATTATCATCTGATTTTTCCTTTGTTTTTTCTGATTTGAATAATGGCATAGCCAAAATTAGAAAAATAACCTATGGCACCAGACTATATATAAAACCAACTTTAAAAATACTAAATCACTAGTAAAAGAAGTTCTGCAACAGAAATTTGCCAATCAGAAATAAACTTAATTTAAATGAAACCTATATTATTTGGGAGTATTGTACAACTCTCCCAACTGCAGAACAATGAACTCAGTCTCTGAGTCTATGGATATAAGGGCTTTGAGTATTCTGTAAAAATGAAACAGCATTGTTTGAGTAGAACAACAGATTAAACAATTTGTGTTGAAGCCAAAGAAGACTTGTGGAAAGTAAACTTTCTGCATGTCTTCCTCTTTTAAAAGGATGCACCCACACAGGGTGAGCCATCAGTGATTGCATATGTAAGTTTTTAATTACATTTTAACACCAACTCTGGGATTTACAGATTTTTGCAAGAAAGAAGTTGTAAGTTTGTCTTTTGGTTATATTTACACATGAAAGCAGTGGTCAGTACTGGAAATCCAGTGTTACAATTCAGGCAGGTATGACTGTTCTATAGAAAGTTAACCTTTAAAATATTTAAGTAACACAAAAGGGTCTATCAAAAAAATTTTATAAAAATAGCATTCAAATAATTTACCCCTTAATAAATACCTACATATATATATTTATAAATATATAAATTGTTCTGGTGAGCCAAAACTTCCTATACACTTTGTCAAGTTGCTCTTTATACTACCTTTTTTTTTTCCCTTGAACATTGTATTCTGACTTTTTCAGAATAAATGTGATTGACGGACATGCTAAATGCTGTCAGATTGATGGATTAGGGTTAAATGTATTCACAGACTCTCTCTATTCTTATTAACTTGATGTTTAGAAATGTTCTATTTTTAGAAATGTCTATCAGTGAAAGTGCCAAAGGAAGAAAACCTCATACGGTTAAAGTTTCTTTATCACATAAGTATAGGAGGGGTCCTGGTTTTTATTCTTTAATTTGTATCAGTTTTGCTTCCAGTCATTGAGCTGGAGAAACATCTCTGAAGAGCTCATGAAGTTATTGTATTCATGTTCCCTTTTCATATATATGTCCTGTTGAAACAAGATGAGAACTTGCTATAACGAAAGCTGTTCGCCATAACAGATGAATATAAGAAATATATGGGAATGCAAAATAGGACTTATTTTTTCTTTGGAATGAATTTTAGCAGAAAAGATAAGCAAGCTTCAAAAATATAGAAGTTCCTCAGCCAGTTATGTTCACTCTAAAGCAGCCCAGTTATCTATGAAAAAATTCACTCGAAACAAAAGGAAAACCCATAATCCCATAACACAACCAGTTTACATACTCATCAAATCACTGATATACTTTGAGTCTTCTACTCTTGTTGTGTGGGCAATGAGAACATGAAAATTATTACTGAAGACACAATGAGAACTAATATCGAGAAGTAATAAATCCTAGATTCTACTTCCGAGGCTTGTTCCTTAAAAGAATTAGTTCATCACTTCAGGATCATTCCCAGTTCATATCTTTAATCCATTTTCACAGTAGTCATATTGTTAAAAATACCAATTTTCAGGCAGCATCAAGAACAGTGTTACTACACCCATGGGGACAAGCCATAAATCAAGGGTGACCCCAGAATAAGTGGTGGCCTCATAAAAAGGCAGTCCCACAAAGTCTGAATCCTGTGGTGAAAATAGAGTCCATTAATACATGCAGCACAGGGAATAAATAGGAAGAACTAGAGATCTGGGTGCCGTGATCTTGTTGCAATTACAGAGACATGGTGGGATGGTTCCCATGACTGGAATGCTGTCATGGATGGCTACATACATATTAGGAAAGACAGGACATCTAGGTGAGGCAGTGAAGTTGCTCTTTATGTGAGAGAGCAACTGGAATGTATTGAGGTCTGCCTAGGGGGGAATGAATTGAACTCTGCCTAGGGGGGAATGAAAAACATGTTGAAATCTTATGGGTAAGATTTAAGGTGCAGGCTAATATGGGTGACACTGTTGTGGGTGTTTACTACAGCTCACCTGATCAGGAAGAGGAAGTCAATGAGTCCTTCTACAGACAGCTGAAAGTAATCTCATGACTGGTGCTCGTGGGGGAATTCAGTAACCTTGATATTTGCTGGAAAAGTCATGCAGGTACACACAGTCCAGGAGGTTCCTGCAGAGTACTGATAATAACTTTCTGATACAGGTGGTGGAGGAGCCAATGAGTAGAGGTATGCTGCTGGACCGTGTACTAATGAACAAAGAGTGTTTTGTTTGAGATATGAAGGTTTTGGGCAGCCTTCGATGCAGTGGACATGAGATGGTGAAGTTCAGGATCATGTGAGGAAGAAGTAGGGCAATAAGTAGGATTGCAACCCTGGACTTCAGGGGAGCTAACTTTGACTTCTTCAAAGACCTGCTTGGAGGAATCTGATGGTTTAAGACTCTAGAAGGCAGGGGGAACCAAGAGATCTGGTTAATATTCAAGGACCACTTCCTCCAAGCTTAAGATCAGTGCATCCCTATGAGAAAAAAATCAAGTAGAGGAGGGAAGAGACCTGCATGGATGAGCAAGGATCTTCTTCAAAAACTCAAATGGAAGAAGGAAGTTCATAGCACATGGAAAAAGGACATTTGGGAGGAATACAGAAACATTGCCAGAGTGTATAGGGACACAGTGAGAAAGTCTGAGGCCCTCGTGTAATTAAATCTGGCAAATTACAGCAAAAAGAGCTTCTTCAGTTAGACCGGTAGCAAAAAGAAGACTAGGGAAACTGTGGGCCTGCTGCTGGATAAAGTATGTGCCCTGGTGACAGAGGATACAGAGAAGGTGGAGTTACTGAGTGCCTTCTTTACTTCAGTCTTTACTGCTAAGACTGTCCGTCAAGAATCCCAGCCCCTTGAGGAAAGAGAACAAGTCTGGTGGAAGGAAGACTCTCCCTTGGTAGATTAGGATCAGGTTTAAGATCATTTAGGCAAGCTGGATGGGCACAACTCCATGGGTGCACCCAGAAGTGCAGAGGGAGCTGGCTGATGTTATTGCTAAGACACCTTCCATCATTTTTGAAAGATCGTGGAGAATGGGAGAAGTGCCTGAGGGCTGGAGGAAAGCCAGTGTCACTCCAGTCTTCAAAAAGGGCAAGAAGGAGGACGCAGGAAATTACAGACCAGTCAGCCTCACCTCCATCCTAAGCATGTAGAGAAAAAAGAATGTTATCAGGAGTAGTCAGCAAGCATTCACCAAGAGGAAATCATGCTTGACTAGTCTGGTGTGACTAGCTGGGTAGATGAGTGGAGAGCAGTGACTGTTGTCTACCTTGGCTTCAGCAAGGTTTTTGGCACTGTCTCCCATAACATCCTTGTGTGTAAGCTCAGGAAGTGTGGGTTACATGAGTGGACAGTGAGGTGGATTAAGAACTGGCTGAATGACAGAGTTCAGAGGGTTGTGATCAGTGGTGTTGAGTCTAGTTTGAGGCCTGTAGCTGGAGGTGTTCCCCAGGGGTCAGTACTGGGTCCAGTCTTGCTAACAGATACATCAATGAACGAAGGGACAGAGGAATGATGAAGGGACAGAGTGCACCCTCAGAAAGTTTGCTGATGATGCAAAACTCAAAGGTTTGGCTAATACAATGGAAGGCTGTGCTGCCATTCAGCAAGATGTGGACAGGCTGAAGAGTTGGGCGGAGGGCAACTTCATGAAGCGCAACTAGGACAAGTGTAGAGACCTGCACTTGGGGAAGAATAATCCCCCATGCACTAGTACAGGTTAGGGGTTGGCCTGCTGGAAAGCAGAAATTTGGAGAAGGACCTGGGAGTCCTGGTGGACAACAAGTTAACCATGAGGCATCAGTGTGTTCTTGCAGACAAGAAGGCCAATGGTAGAAGACTGTAACTAGCAAGTTGAAGGAGGTTCTCCTCCCCCCCTACTCTGCCCTAATGAGGCCACATCTGGAGTACTGTGTCCAGTTCTGGGCTCCTCAATTTAAGAGAGACAGGGGACTACCGGAGAAAGTCCAGCAGAGGATGATTAGGGGACTGGAATTTCCCTCTTACAAGAAAAGTCTGAGAGACCCGGATATGTTTAGGCTGGAGAAGAGAAGACTGAGAAGGGATCTTATCAGTGCTTACAAATATCTAAATGATGAGTTTCAAGAGGATGTCAGACTCTTTTCAGTGGTGCCCAGCAATAGCACAAGGATCAATGGGCACAAATTAGACCACAGGAAGTTCCACCTCAACATGAGGAAAAACTTCTTAACTGTGAGGATGACGGAGCACTAGAACAGACTGCCCAGAGAGGTTGTAGAGTCTCCTTCCCTGGAGACTTTCAAAACCCACCTGGACACGTTCCAGTGCAACCTGATCTATGCAAACAGCAGAGGGGTTGGACTAGATGGTCTCCACAGGTCCCTTTCAACCCCTACCATTCTGTGATTCTGCAATTCTGCGATGCATTTATAACCAATGTATTCAAGAATGTGGTTAAAAGTAGCGTGCCACTGTGTTCTTTTCTGTTTGAAGGGCAGTACAGTATTTTATCATAACTGCTTATATAAACATGCTTTTGATTCTTTTAGCAATGTTTAACTCTTTTTATAACTCCTTTGTCCTCTTCATATCACAATTTTCTTGTATTCAAAAGATAAAATTGTGTAAGTTGACATATTAGTAAATGCCAAATAAGACAATCTGGTGGTTCTGATGTGCCAAATTATACTGGGCAGCATAATAACACCTTCATCATTTACATTTTCATAGAAGGATATGCTTCTTGTAAAATTTTCTGAAATTTTCTGGTATTTTAATCTTTTGTATAACTGAAATATACTCTTACAGACTTCTTAGGAATATATTTTTACTTCTATATTTCTTCAGGAACTTATTTCAAAATTGTTTCCTAAACAGCAATCATACTTTATTTTTTCTCAATGCATTTTATAGTTACATACTGTACTAGGCTTATTCTGATACCAAACACCTCTTGGGCCTATTTAAAATTTATCTTATCTGAAATGTCTTCAAACCTTTCAGCAATGCAATCATGTCCAAGGAGGACATAAGACCTTTGCATTGGTTTTACAGCCTAAGGAGTCAGCTTGCATTTTCTTTTGGCCATAGTACACAAAATAAACCTAGGCATCTCTCCACCTGCTATGTAAATATGTCCCTAGGACTAAAATTGGCAGCGATCAGCATAATATTTAAGAGCCTTAAAACTGGTAATGGGTTTCCTATTAAAATCAAGGAGAAACAAAAATTAAATGTCAATTTTATAGGGAACTGCATTAGCTGCTCAGGGACTATGGGCAATGATGTATGAAGGTTCTAGAAACTGGAAGAAAAATCTGAGAAAATTATTTTATAATATCCTAAAATCAAAACTGATATAATCAGGAGATTAGTAATTGAACTAAGTGTCATAACATACTCTCGTAAGATATCCCAGCTCCAAAGACAAAGAAATTTTGAAATCAATAACCTCACAAAGCTCTAGAAGCATTTGTAGCTTCTACAGTAATGTGGCCTTGCAACTGCTAGTAACAGGCCACCATCTTTATATGAACAGCAAAATCCTCAGGACCGAGCAGGCTTTCTGAGTACTTCCTTGGTCCACTTGGAGAATGACCAGCTGGCCAACAGATACTTAGTTTAGATCATCTTTGTTCAGTGATGTAGGGTGATGCCTGCCATTACTACAATGTTGATATATATATATGTAAATAATGGCTTATCACAGTTTAACCCCTGTAGGCATCTCAGCCTCACACAGCCACTCACTCAGTACACCCCGGTGGGATGGGAAGAGAATCAGAAGGGTAGAAGTGAGAAAACCCATGGGTTGAGATAAAGACAGTTTAATGGGTAAAGCACAAGCTGCATACACAAGCAAAGAAAATAAGGAATTTATTCACTACTTCCCACAGACAGGCAGGTGTTCAGCCATCTCCAGGACAGCAGGGCTCCATCACACCTAACAGTTACTTGAGAAGACAAATGCCATAACGCAGAACCCCCCCTCCTTCTTCCTTCCAGATTTTATTGCTGAGCATGACATCATATGGTCTGGGATATCCCTTTGGTCAGTTGGGGTCAGTTATCCCAGCTGTGTCCCCTCTTAGCTTCTTGCCCACCCCCAGCCTACTTGCTGATGGGGTGGGGTGAGAAGCAGAAAAGGCCTGGACTGTGTAAGCACTGATCTGAAATAACTAAATCATCCCTGTCTAATTAACACGGTTTTCAGTACAAATCCGAAACATAGCCCCATACTATCTGCTAGGAAGAAAATTAACTCTGTCCCATAGAACATTGCTAAAAACAGTTAGCAAGTATGGTATGCAGCAGAAAGAGCTATCTGTGACACTAGAAAAGGACTGTAACATAGAGAGGCAGAGCCAAGGGGTTACCATAGGTGCAGGCCCTCAACTATAGAAACTAATCACAATCGGTCAACTGCCTGTCACTTAGCAGCTGTTAAAAACAGCTTTGGGAGATCAAAGAGAATACAGACAAAATATGCCACGTAATGTAATTTAATACAAGTCTAGGAAAAGCAAGTAAGCTGATGATTTGGCAAGCATATAAAAATAGTTGCGTGCATACCCAAACACAAGGAGGAATCCAAATCTACCATTACCACTGTCCTCTTTTTGGGCTTGGAACACTGGTGTCTGGTTGTATCATCTCATTGGAAGGGTTAAAATGAAACAAATTGTAATAATTTACTGTATTATTAATGTGAATTAGTGATATTAATTTTGTCATTTAGACTATTGACATTAGTATCAATTTAATTGGACCAATAATAATTTTGATTAGATTATCAATAATTTCTTCACTCTTCTTATGCAACTTAGGAGTCTGTGAACTGCAAGAGGTGTAGCATAGCAAGTCAAAGGAGTATTTTTCAGGAAACAAAACCCCCAACCCTGTGGAAATAAAGAAAAAAAAGAAAAAAAAAAAAAAAAGGAACATAAATTTTGTGATATACAAAAAGAAGACAAAGAAACCACAGAAGATAAATCTGCTTTCAAAGGCATAATTGTGATATTCCTCCTCAGGACTGTAGGTTCTGGTTCAACTGAACTTAACAGAATTTACTAAAAGCTGTCATCAAATGAGAACTGTTGCACACATACATGGGCACACACATACATGTGAAAGATTCATGTATGAAAAAACCCCAGCAACTAAGTAGAATAAAAAGTTAGGGGAAAATATATTATTTCTTTGTCTGAATATGTGATTATAATTTCTAATATGATGAAACTTTGCATTTTTCAAATAATAAATATAGGAATATGAATTTTAAACAAAAAGCATTAGAAAAGTCCTACCATGGACCTCAGTGATAGTGGGTTTGCTTAAAATTTGGCTTTTTCTGGTTATATGTGATTTCATCAGAAAAATTCTGACCATATATAAATAGAATAAATGCTGAAATAAATGCATTGTAACCTCTGAGGGGAAAGAAATGAGTGTCATTTAGTTAGCACGATGAAAATATCTGCTTAATATACAGCGTCAGTCAAAAAGGAGAAAGACAATACCAGGATATATAGGGAAATGAATAGAAAGCAATGCTGACTATATTATACTGCCATTATGGAAAGTAAAAAGGCATATTTTCCTTTTGCAGTTTCAGAGGCAGCATGTGTAATAACAACATAATCTATCTTTTCTAGCCCTAATGAATATAAGATGAGTACATCATAATAACACTACAGCAAAGGGAGTGTATATTATGTCTTATGTGTATGTTAGAGTAGGCACTCCCATGTTACATTACCAACTCTAGTATAGCTATTGTAAAAATTAAGCTAGAACTTTTATTTTTTCATTTTTATTTCTGTTATTTCTCAAGTCCAAAACACAGCAAACTCAATCTCTAGTTCTTAGTAGCATAAAACCGAAAATATACAACAGTTTAAACATTTTAAAACTTTTAAAAATTGGTAAATTATGGAATACTGTTTGTTGGTCACAGACTTTATTCTGTGGTGTCTCCACATGCTGTTATGGTTCAGCAGCCAAATTTAAGTATGACATGCCTGAGAACCTGGGCATGATCTACCCCCATGTAATCTTCCCTGTCTCACTGGGCTGCCATCTGCCAAAGCAACTTACCTTGAAGAATAGCAGTGAAAGGGTCACCCTGCCTGGTAAAACCAACCATAGAAGTGTGTATACTCTCACTTGCCTCAGTGAATTTCTCATTTTCACTGATGTCAGAGTAAAAGATGATTCTTTCTCAAAAGATTAATATCATATGAATTTTCCATTTGTCCAGGCTTAACACAATTGAACTTGAATTTGCATAAATTATTAAAGAGAAATCATCCTATAGTTCTCAGTCTTTAACTCCAAGCAAGTTATTTTAAGGGATTTGTTACTGCCCTGCATTTTTATTGAACTTATATTCTATAGAGCTTTTGTGTGTGTGTGTTTGTTTCCTTAAGCACTAAGGAGTAATCTTATTTTGTTGTCAGAAACAGAGATCTAAATACAAGAGTAATAACAGGAAAAGAAACTTCTATCCAGAAAACACAGAAGTTCTAATTTTAAATGTTTTCCAATGTCTTAACATAAAAACATCATCCATTATTCTAATCAGTTATTAAGACATTAGACACTATCAAAAAATAGCAGCAACACCTCCCCTGGTAAGTTTTATAAAAAGGCTCCAGTTACTCAATTTATCTTCTTTTGCTTGCAAATGTTCATAGAATGTAAACCATGAAATTTCTAGGTTGTTTGAAGGGATACAATAAAAGATGTTTTTAAGGTAAGACAAGCAAATGTTGTTATACCTGATAAGAAGAGCAACAGCCAAATGAGGGTTGTTTTCTTGTCGTTCACAATATCCACTACTTTTTACTACTAGTTCCCTCTTTATCTGTGGTAAAGCAAGTATCTTTTAGAAGAAAGCAAACAGCTGTTCAGAGCATGAAATACTGGAATAGCCTTTCAACCAAATAGTTTAAGTGAAGAAACTTGCTGATTTTTAAGTGGTTCATGACAAAGAGATGCAGGGGATTAAAATTATATAACTTCATCTAAAAGCAAGAGACTGGCTGGTCAAGGAGATATTTTCCAGTTCTGCATCCCTTGTAGCTTTTTTGGACTAGTGTAGTATCATCTGTAATTTTAAAAAATGCTGAAAATGTAATCTCTTATAGGCAGTTTGTGTGTTTTCTATACTCTGTGTGAAAAACCTAAGAGCCAGCCTGAGATTTCTGGTGCTCAAACAGTTGAGTGTTGAAGAAAATTCTCAGTACTTACTGAAAATTGGGACTTCTTAAAACATCTTAGGTTGTATCTTTGAAAGTATAGCTTCCTGAATTTATAAATCCTTGAGCTCTTGTTAGGAACTCACTTTTAATATGTGGATACGCTCATGCAGTTTTAAGATGCTATACAAACATGGCTGCATTAAGGCTTGGAGTATGAATCTCAACAATTTTCAATGGGTTCCACATCTGTCAGTCAAGCATTTAGTAAAAGGTTCTATAGGATTTTCAAGACACTAATACCTTGTAGAAAAATTAACACTGATGGGCAGGTTGTAAATGACTGCCTCTTTTTTCAGCTTTGAAATGAACTGGCACAGAGAACTGATTTTTTCCTTCTGGCTCCCTCAAATGAAAAACAAAGCTGCTTCCTGTGCAGTGGGAACAACTGAACTGAAAGAAGCTCTTAGAAAAATTCAGGGTCAAGACCCTCTATTTTCTATCAGTTATGGCACAAATAGAATTGAATTGTCTTTTGCCCCGAAAGTATACAAGATAAAGACTAACATTCTGGATTGAGAATTACAAGGCAGAGCTGTTGAAATACTTCATTACTTGCTTATTTAATAGATAGTGTGTGTGGGGGGAGCCCTTGCTAAATTAATATTAAATAAATACTACTAAATAATTCAGAATACCTTCAATTTTGCCAGAATGGAAAGAAGATAAGGTCATTCTTCAATAACCATGTCATTATGGCAATCTGCTGGTAAGTGGAGTATTTTAATTCACATCCCTTCAACAAACAGTAAAAATAGTACTATCTTGTTATATATTATATATGACATATGATATATTAGATAAAAGATATTAGATATATTATCTTGTTATATAATACCTTTTTCATAACATATCTTGAGATTATGAAAAAAATCAGAAATACTTTTCATTACCAGTTAATTGCAATTACTTCCATTGTCAGCATCATCAGAACAATGATCATCAGAGCATTCTGCTCTTGAGTTGCAAACCTGAACAGAGTCACTAATTTTTGGTTGTCAGAATCAAATAACAAATATTGTATTTTAATTAGGAAGTAATGTAAGGTACATTAACCAATACTGTAGGGAATGCGCTTGGGAAAGAAATTACTTCAATATATTAGGAATAGCATGATTTCTGTGAATATTATTTTTCCTCAATGTTAATTGATATTAAGAACATCACCAAAGACCATCTACTCATCCTTTTTTAAACAGTATCAGTTATGTATCTTCCAGATCAATTATACTTTTCACATGTTATGGGTATATGGGATTGAGAACTTCCAGGGTGTATGTCTGGCATATGGCTTGGCATCTGGATATTTTTTGTATTTCCTCATTTCTGTACTATAAATTCTTGAAGAACTTTTGGAACAAAATCCTTGATTTTTCTGTGAGCCAATGACTTCCACCCTAGGGATAAAGGCTAGCTCTCCATTGCCAGAATAACCAAGAAAGTTTGGCAGCATTTTTATACAACATATGCATCTTATTTTTTTCATACTCCTTTGCTTTAAAGGCATTTACTAACAGTTCATCTACCTCTAATGTATTCTGCAAAGGCATCAAATTATCCTGCTTGAATTCTAAAGAGAATTAACTTTAGTCTTCTAATATATTGTTTCTCGACTAACTGTTAGCTCTGCATCTGTATCAATTTCTCGTTTGACTTTATAATTTCCAGGGGTATGAATAACGAAGCAGTCAATTTGTATTGTAACTTGAAGGTAACTCCCTGAGAAGCTGCAGTTCTTTTTCCTGTGAAGAAGTTTTCAGTATCACTGAAATCTATTGCTTGTGGGAATTTTACCTTCTGAGCTCTTATGCATTAAAGCAAGTAATTTATGCAATCACCTACATACATACACCTAAGATGCTATGGTGTTTTCTGTTTCATTTCAGAATTCTGAATCATAAATCAGTAAAAACACAAACTTCAGTCCTGTTTTTTGTGAGATGTTTTTATTGGGTAAAGTTGTAGATGCAGATTCTCAAAGATGTAGCACGTTTCTTGGTACTACCTCAGACTCTGTTATGGCCTTGACTTCCAAAAAACTTGATTCACTGTTTTTTGACAGAGGAAAATATTATAGCATATCAGATATTCTGGGTTAGTGTGTTTTTTTGTAAACACATGATGGGGTGGAATAATGTGAACAGATAATTACTACAAAGTTGGCCAGACTTCATTTCAGCTGGTACCCCTTATATCAGAATGGAGTAGGTGATAGATAATTGTAGGTCTTCTTTTCCATCTCTTTCCTTCTTTTTCTGTGTTTCCATCCTAAGATGTCTTAGTTGTCCTAGTTATATACCTCATTAATCACTTTTTCATATCCAGTCATCATGGCAATCCTATCACTCTTTATATGATATCTCATTTTATATTATGCAGTATTACATTTACATGTGGACTCTCAGACTGGAATGACAGCTGATATCTGTTAAGATAAGGATATAACAAAGTGATGGAGAAGGTTTTATGCTATTACTGCAGAACCTATGTATTTAGTTAGTCAAATTTGTACTTGGTGAACTTCCAAAATTTTAAGCTGTGTTTTCAATTATAGTTTACCCTTGGTCACAATAGTTTGGACAGTATGTTCCCTCCTTCCTCTTACTATATTATCCAGACTTGTATGATTCATAACTGAAACAACGCTGATTTAGTTTCTACCATTTTATGTCATCTCAATCTTGAAATGACTAACTGGCTGTACTGGACATTACTGGTGAAATACAGTTGCTTTACAGATACAATGAAATACAGATACAGTGAGATAAAAAAATTAAGCCAACTAAACCCAAGAACTAAGTTTCCTAGATATCATTATCTAGTGGTACTTGAGAAATTTCAGGGCATCATATCTTGTCTCTATTAACCACTACAGAAGAGTACAGGTCTTCTATAGGTCTTCTGTCATACCTACCAGCCATAGTTAAATGTCTCAGATAGGTGTATTAGATAATGTTAATTACCTATATTTATGCAACTTATTTATGTTGTAGCTGTCAACATACAAGCTAGTGTTTGAATTCCCATTGTAGTCAGTAAAGATCTAGAACTTCTCTTGTTTTCAGAGATATCCACATGGAGTTATCAGAAAGGAAACAGGACTAAAAGGAGTCTTGTGGTTTTCTGGTGTGGTAGCTGATGTCATCTTAACTAGATATCTACACATTGCTTCCTTAGTCAATGCAATCAATTCAGCTAAGATTTGCCTCATCCTAAAGAAAATATTTCGCAACCAGTCAACTCAGTATCTCTCTACACTTCACTGACAGTACTGACTGTGTCGCCACTGACTATCATGGAAGGCCCTAGACTGTGCTGTCATCTAACTCAGCCCTAGATGTCAAATGTAGATGTGAAAGTTTAGGTGTCAGAATCTTAAACTGAATCCCATTACACAACACTTTCCAAGATTCTGGAAACCAGATTTTTAAATTCTATGTGCAGTATTTTTAGATGTCAGAATCTGTTGTGGATTTGAACACCTGTGAGTTTAATGTTATGTGACAGAAAACATACTTTAGTTGACATGTTTTAAGACAGAATTAATACCAAGTTAAGAATGGATGACCTATATAAGAGAGGTTCAAAGAAGTACTAAACCTTTTGTCATAATATCTAATTGATTGATGTTTCTTGTGATGCAGTGCATAAAACCAGAACAAAATAAAACATACAGCATTTTCTTGTCTTTTTGTGACTAGAACTTTGGTTAGGAATAGATTTACACTATTTACGCTGATACAACAAAGGTAATAATTTCCCTCCTTATATAAGAATCTTATGCTACATTGTACACTACTGGGCTACTAACTTCTTCAACATCTCCCTAATTTTGTGCACAGAGTGATCTTAGTAAATCCAATTGTCTGCACTTATATGGAAAATCAAGCATTTGGGATGGGTTTTGTGTTCATTTCACCTGATTTTTTTATGCAAATATCTGTAGCTGCTGCAGAAGGGCTCCAAAACAGTAAACTGACAAAACTGCAATTCCTCTCACCAACAGCTGAACTGCAGTAATTATCTATGTTTGAGATACTCACGCTTTATAGCCTCTGAAGAAGAATAAAAATGTATAGGAAATTTATTGACAAATTTTGAATTGCAGTTTTATAGTGAGATGTACTGTACCTGGTAAGCATTCATATCCCTCTGCTCCTAAAGGACACCTTCAATGCCTAATTCAGACTAAGATACAGGTATTACTCATGTATACCCACATGTACACATGCATTTCAATGGATTCCACCTGTGCAATCCTACTCAATAAAGGCTATTTAGTAACTCTGAAATGGCAACTTCTGTTTCTGTTATTGAATATTAATATTGATTAATAATTGAATAACTTGATAAATAATGCAACAATACTATTCCTGTTCAATAATATCCTAAAGTAAAAGTCAACATCTCTAAAAATATTTCATATCTCTATGATAACTGAAATATTTCATTCCATTATCTGTATATCTAAATACTGGTTTCACATAAAAAAACTTTAAATTATTTTGATGTAATTTACATTGGCACTATGTGGTCTTTCATATCAGTATTTGAACATACATATTTATGTTCAAGGAAAGCCAGTGAATACCTGGTTTCTTTCTTTCAGTGGAATCCAGATAGACTTTACACATCACAGGTTGGAATAGTCAAATACTTTGTAAATGGTGAGAGATCCAGAATAAGATTGTCACTACACACTGTAAGTTCAAAAACAGTAAAACAGAACAGAAAGAAATAGTATATTGTATCAAGCTCTCAATATAAAAATAGGACATTGCATAACAATTTTTTTTTTCAAACTTCATGTTACTATTAAGACATGCTCTGAAAACAAGGGTTCTTGTACTTCAGTACAGTAAAGGGTGTTCTTATGGATGATCCTGAAAGATGGAAAATATATATGTAAAGAGTTTCTTAGGAGTGCAGTTACCATTCATGGAATGGCATAGATTAAAAAAATCAGGAGCCATGAGACTTACAGAAAACATCTTATCATGAAAAGTAAACACTTTAGTCCCTTTGCACTATTCATGTAATACATTTATGGGAAGAAACTAATAAAAGTTTCATATCAAAAAACCCCTCACATTCTGATTATCTGCAGGGCATTATACTAGATCATGTAAAGACACCATATCAAATGATATGAGAAACAAATCAAATGATATCCATAGATGAAAACAACCAGGTACATCCGACCCTTTCCTCTTGGAAAACAAATTCAGCAGCATCTGAATATAGCATAACAGAAAAATCATTGAATGAGACCTGTGGGGTATGTCTACTTGAGATCCAATGGGATTATTGCTTCCTAAGCGCTAAAGGAGATAAAGGAGCAGTATGTCCTAAGGTATCTCATGATTTAGTGTTAGAGACACCAATTCATCCACACTGCAGGGCAATGAACCAGAAAATATCTTAGAGCATTAGTCTGATGCAAATTCCAGGGTATTTTGTGCTTGGAATTGACAACATTTCAACATAAAGGGTATTCTTAGAGCAACATAATATGGCATTTTAAAATGATTGGTTATATTCTTTATCTACCTCTGCCTTTCCCCAACAGACATAACAAAGTTTATGCTGGTATATCATTTCAAAGCATGTGACCAATTGTACCAGACAAAGAAGCTGAAAAAAAAAATTTTTACCAAGTCATTCTATACATCTTTTTGTTCCCACTGGAGTAAATCTTGTTTTAGCTACTGACATCCATGAAAGACTTTCCAGAGATTTTGTGCAGTTTAGATAAGATTGCACATGATTAATGTCACTCTTCAGCTGGATATTCAGCATAGGGGTATACTGACTGTATCAGATTCCAAGCCCCCACACAGAATATTTTTCCAGTCTTCTCTGCTGTCATTCAGAAAGATGAACTACTTTTGTTAACTCCCTCCCTGATGGCAAATAAGATCTTTTGCTTGCAGTCATAGCCTAAGGAATTAGAAAATGCTTCTCAAGGAGTCGAAACAGAAAATAAGACCTGAATATGGAAATGTTTGCACTGGATCTGATCTGAGTGCCATATAGCTTTCTGTTCCAACACATGAGCAGACAAACACATCAAGGGAAGATATGAAAAAAGCAGCACTTTTATAAGTAAAAATTGACTAAAATTCTCATTGATAACATTATATCTAAAAATAAGAAACTGGGTTGAATACTAAGTAGGAAGCTCTCTTTCTTTCTTTCTTTCTTTCTTTCTTTCTTTCTTTCTTTCTTTCTTTCTTTCTTTCTTTCTTTCTTTCTTTTTTT
>WUAM01000323.1:10480530-10495359 GCA_024336885.1 Actenoides hombroni
TCCCCTCCCCTCCCCTCCCTTCCCTTCCCTTCCCTTCCCCTCCCTTCCCTTCCCTTCCCTTCCCCCATTCTTTCAATACTTTTTTGTTAGACTTTCTTGTAGTTACCACTTTCTATGACACACGGGTGTAAGATGTTTAATGCATTTCTAATAGCTTAGTATAATGAAGACAAATATTTGGAAGTGGGATCCACAAAAGGGAGAAACAGATCTGGAGAAACAGACAGAGGTCAGACAGGATATGCTTGGCCATTTCAAATGGAAAAACATCTCCATGAGGCAAATCAATGTTATCTAATATGTGAAAAAGTGCTTTATAAATACACTCTTCTAATTTTCCTATCTGTGTTTCAGTTTGAAGCAGCTAGGATGAAGAGCAAGATTTTTTTTCTTCTCTGTGTAATTATTTTACATACTTTTGATATGACTCTTCAGTTTCTCTCCCTAGCAGTTTCTCCAGTATTCATGGAGATATTTGGATTATATATATCATATAATATTTGACATATTTCATATATATATAAATGTTATACTGATTCATTTTGAAATATTGCCCATATTATTTTCCATCCCATTTGTTATTCCTGTTCATCTTTTGGCCACAGCTAGGTGGAGGGTGTTTACAATGTGAATAACTATGTACAATCTTTAATTAATGTATTGTTGCTGTTGATATTATCAGTAAAGACCCTTAAGACTCCAACTTAAAAGAAGTCCTGGTACATATATGTTTCATGAAGTTTACAGGAATTCCAGTCCTATCTTGATGGCATTAATCTTTGATGAGATTATTACTGCGTGTTTTTAAACCATAAGAATGATAATTTTTATGTTGTTTTTAAATGTTACACAAAGCCACAGAGAACAAATAAACATGCATACTTCTAAGAAAAATAAACACATATTTCATTTAATATGAAGGACTGCATTGTGGTGTGACTTTCTTTCCATAAAACTGGTTGATTATTTGTTTTAGATTTCAAACCTAATCTGTTAAATCAGAAGTAATAGATATGCAATGCAATCTTTCTAGAATTTTCAGCAACTTTTCCAGTATAATACAGAACCCAGTGATACACACTGTTCCAAAGTAAGCTCTATCTGTGTCCCCAAACAAACCTATTTAGAGAAACCACTGAAAATAAGTGGACATGTGATGATTTATGGTACTGAAAATATTCAACATACATGAACTACTTCTGTTGAGTACATTTATAGAAGGTGGAGATTTTGAAAAAGATGGACCTGGAATGACAAAGTCATAGATAAACAAATGATGCAGCCGTATGGTCTAGGATCACACTTTTGTGAAAAAGAGCTGTAGGAAGCACAGGCTCCCTACCCTTGCTCAGAAGCTGCCTTGAATCCTAGTCCTTGTGTAAGCTGTGATATAACTATGTGTGTGCCTGGCCATTTAACTTCTGATCTGGACTCAACCTGTGGACTTGACATCCCAATGTGATCCTAGGCCTGCCGGGAGATTCCTGGGCTGACTGTGCTCTTCTGTTCTGTGTGCTGTGCGACTACACCCCAGCTGGTGGAAACACTGTCCCTGCCATCATTGCTCTTAGAGGAGGGCTGCAAGGAGAAGTTTTCCCTTGATGCTCCCTGACAGAGTATCATGGACCTAGGATGATATTTACTATTACTATTACTATGTGCTAGGTAAAGAAAATGAAATTTTGAGGACATAGTGACTTTTTCAAGGAGAAAGAAACAACCGTGGCAAATATAAGCCTTTAAAGCTTACAACTTATGAAAGAATAAACTGGTTTTTTAGACCGTGCCTTTATTACTATTATTGTTTGCTGAAGACTTCAGGTAAATTTTGTCAGAAGAAGAGTAAGGTTGGCTGAGAAATCTCAGCAGTGACATTCAGAAGGGACAACACACAACATGAACTGGAAAGAAAAGGTTTTGCTAATTCTTCTGGTTTTGGCAAGCAGAAAGGCAAGAGAGAACATAAGAGAAAGGCATTTAAATGGTATTAGGGTTTTGTTGTTGCTGTTGTTCTTTTTTGTTTGTTTTTTTTTGTTGGT
This sequence comes from Actenoides hombroni, assembly GCA_024336885.1. NCBI lineage: Eukaryota > Metazoa > Chordata > Aves > Coraciiformes > Alcedinidae > Actenoides > Actenoides hombroni. Next base: position 10,482,570 of record WUAM01000323.1, read on the forward strand.
TGGTTGGTTGTTTTTTTTTTTATTATTATTTTTTTGGAACTTACCCAGGAGAAAGGTAATTGTGCAATTAATTTTCATTTTTGGTATAAAGCTCTTTTGGTTTTATAGACTGCAGATAGAAGGCCATAAAGATATTTATGCTCTTAGTATTTTCATGTGAAGGGCTTGGCAATGACTCTGGTCCTGGTCAATATTTTAGTTTATTTATTATTTAGGTCAATATTTAGTCCGCAGGAAACTGAGCTGACCAGTCACTGTATATAATAAATCAGCTGGGACTGACCATGACATTTGAATCTGTTCAAATATTTTGGGTTTTGAACAGCTGTGCAAGTGTTCAGATTCTTCTTTGATTAATCCTTAATTAAAGCTGGAGACTGTTTCCCAGTTCCAAATGTAGTTCAGGTTTCAGTTTTGAATTGTTTGCTTCCTCTTAAGGCTTATTTATACTTATCTCCCCTTTCAATTATAAATACAGTATAAAAACTATGTGCTGTATTTCTGCTCTTCATGTATTCAAACATGTTTTTGAGGTGGGCTCTTCCTAGCATGCGATGAGGTAAACACAGAAAACAGCCATTGGGTGTGTAGCAGCAGCTTGGTCTTTTCGGATTTCATTTGTTTCCCTCTTACCAGGGGTTATGGAGAGGAAAGTAGAGAGAATAAACTTGAAGGCTGGAAAGGGTATGTTACTGATTCAAGAGGGAGGCCCTTTTGTCATTAATGCACAGGTTCATCTACAGTGAAGTGCTTAAAGTGCTAGTTGTGATCTTTTTCATATTTCTTTTTTTCTTCATTCCCCTGTAAATTAGACTCAAGAATTGGAGAAAGAAACATTCTTGCCTACTCATCTCATTTACATAATGGGGAGATTTCTGAATACTCTGGCCACAGATGTTAAGCTTCATGTATATACATATTCTTCTCAAATCTCTCATTAATCCTGATGAATTTTTGTGCTTTAATCCCAGATAGTAACTGAGCACCATGCAGCCGCTCACTTATTCTTCCCCTAATGCTGAGAATTGTGAGAAAAAAGGTAAAACACCATGGGTTCAAATAAGGACAGTTTAATAGAACAACACAAAGAGAAAATAAACAGTAATAACAATACTAGTAAAACAATGTATAAAACAAGTTATATACAACAGCACAGCTCACCATTCCAGAAATGCCTCTTGCCCTGCTGCTGGCCCCAGCTTGCTCCAATCACACACCTTTCCCCTGGCCAGCCCTCCCGTTATATGATGGGCATGAAATTAGTATGGTATCAAATATCCCACTGGCTGGTCCTGTTGGCTATGCTGGCTGTGGCCTCTCCCAGCTTCTTGTGAAAATTAACCCTATTCTAACCAAACCCTGGACATGCACGTTTCTAGATGATCATTCCTGCTTCATTCTTCTAAGAACACTTTTGCAATTAAAAGAGATTAAGGGATAGAATATAAATGATTTCTGGACTTCTATCTAGCCTGGTGCAATACTAAAAGAGTGTGACGGTGTCTTTATCCTGCTTTTCTTCCTTTCTGTATTTAATTTGACAGAATAGTACCTGGGGCACCTAGGTTAAACTTCAGAATTAACCACAGAAAATAGTCTGGATGCAGTAGCAGTAAACAACATATAGAAAGCTCCTGGCTATTCCAATTGCCATAAGAAACACATGGCTTGTTTTACCATATCACATTATGTATATTATCTTTCTACCCTCAGGAAATTTTATGCTGGAAAACTTATAAAACCTCCCTGCCTAGATAGCCTTGGGCACTGCCAAATCTAGCCGATACGACAATAGCATTCCACAATTATAAGGTCAAATCTTTTAATAAGAGGGCTCCGCACTGCCTTTTTCATCTCACTGTTGACTCATGATACAACTCCTACAGTCATGCTCATGTGAGAAGTTTCCAGTTTGTCTTGATATATAAGGCAGGTTTATACCTGCTGAATACTTCTGGTATGTGGAAGTTAAATCTTTAATGAGATTTGAATGTCTTCAGCATTTAAAGACATTCATGAAATAATCAGTGAATTCTCAGGGTGGGGACTGTCTATGGGGTGGGCAAGGCAGGTCTTCCTTGGCTGGGTCCAGCAGGTGGGGCGACAGAGAGGACCTGCCCTATCCACTCCCAGACAGGGACTGATGGCCCCAGGCTGGGCTAAAATGTGGTTCTGGGCCATGGGCAAAGGTGAGGGAGGCCCCAGGGGAGGCTGTAAATAAATCTCTCAAAAATGTAGTCAATTCTAAAATAAGATTAGATTTATTCCTGCTTATATTTTGTTTACGCAGCATTCCAGGTCCAGTTGAAGAAGCATGTTCAAGTATTTTAGCTTACTTCTGTATGTAATTGAATTAATGCAATAAATGCTTTAATCCTTGGTTTTAATGGGTGATTTCTTTGGACTGATTTTCTTGTTTGTTTTTTTTTTAACATGAGGTGTACTGAAGTGAGAGGAAAACCAGCACCGTAAATGTCACCGTAGAAATTAATAGGTATTACCTTTCTAGGATATGTCAGTTATCCAGATTCTTTCCTGTAAGAGACAGACAGTATTTATATTTTCAGATTTTACAGTAGATAAAAATAAATTACAGCGTAACTGAAATGAACAGTGAACTTTGGCCTATTCATAATTTTTTAGGAAGATTAAAATTAAGGGGTTTTTTTGTTCTTAGATAAATTACTGTTAGAAAGACAAACCCACCAGATTTGAGATTTTATAATCTCATTTTATCTGGAGAAAGAGACAACAGGCAGGATAATTAAACAGGCTAAGATTCCTGATGACTGCACAAAGCTCAAACCATAAACAGATTTTGCTGACAAAAAGCAACCTCAGTTTTCTTTTTCCACTTTGTTTCTAAAAAAAGTAAAAAAAAAAGAACCTTCATGCTGTGCTCTAGACTGATACTTGTCATTACACAGCAATCTGTGATAAAAAAACAATAGCAGTAATAAATCATGAACTCTGTCAACCATTGTTAAGGAAAATAAGGATAATAGATACAGGATTGTTTTAGGAAATCTGAAAGAATATTGGATTAATCTTGGGAAGAAAACTTGTAATAAAAATCTAAGTTGTAATATTTTAGTTGATTTATTAAGGCATGTTTGACCTCAGAAGTACTGAAGTTGTAAATACCTGTTTTTCTTCAGTCCAGTAAATTGATAAAACAGATGTATAGCGTTTGTGACAGCTCTAATTTTCCTCTGTTTTAATCTCAAGATCACACTAAGTCAGAAAACTCTCCTAAAGTGTTGTTGCCATGCTATAGAGTAGCATAAGGTGAGTATTAAACCTAGAATACATGCCATATTGTGTACAGTACAATATCATGGCAGTTTACTTCCAAGAGTAAATAGAATTTACAAAATTTACATCTACAATTTAAAATATTTTACAATCACATAGGAACTATTAATGATAGTTACTATATGTGCTTACTGCTGTGTGCAAAATCTTATTTACAGTGTGTTCAAATGAAAACATATGGACCAAGATTTCTACTGGATGACATGTGAATAAACTCCTGTACTCCATTTGTCATGCAGCATAGCTTGTTCCTGTTTTTCAGTGACAGTTCTGAGGAAAATTTTTGCTTTAGAATAGAAAAAGCTTGAGAGACATTGCAGGGTACTTTATTAATCTATTTTGTCAAATCTCGTTGTATATTAAAATTACAGCAAAAAGGAAAAATCCATAACTGGAAACGTATTTCCTGCATTAAGAAGAGTTTTTCCTCTATGAAAATTTTCATTTTTCTTGGAAATGTAACCCACTACTCTGAATCTTTTGTTAGATGAACCATTAATTAAAAAAAAAATAATGCTACTTTACTATTATTTTTTTTTTATCCTATTTTTATTGGCATATTGAAAATTCACATAGGAGGAGTTTGGACATGATAAAACTTAAGGGAAGAGAAAAGAGATAACGTTTTTCCTCTTACAGATAAAACAAATAGTTTAGCATTATCCACTTCTGAAAAAAAAGAAAAGAATAAAATTTCTCTGACCAAACTAGTAAAACTAGTTTAAGTAGCCTACCAGCCATGATACACTTGCTATCAAATCTGAGGTAGCCTAACAGAGGGTCTCCCAAAATGCAGGATTCTGTGTGTGTGTGGGTGCCAGCTACTACTGCCTTGCCCATCCCATCGCTGCTACAAGTAGTAAGGGCAGAGATGGTTAAGCACAGAGAAGATATACATGAGAACTTCAGCTTATAGAATAAGAAGGCTGGTGATCATTTAGGAAACACGAATACACACACCAGTGCATGTAGCTCACAAGGAACTGGATTAGAGGCAGAAAGGAACACCAGATACCTTGCTCCATAACACAACTGAAGAAAATATGCATTGGACAAACTGGACATTTTAAGTTACCGGAAGATAATGTATATATGCATTGGACAAACTGGACATTTTAAGTTCCTGGAAGATAATGTATTGTCATTTAAAACCAAGAATTATTAGTTCTTTGTTACTTATTATTAAATGTTTTTAGCAATCTTCCTTAATTTTCCTGAAGGACAAATTAAAGCCAGAAAAGATGAAGAATTAATTCATCATCTAGAGATAAAAAAACCAGATCTTGGAAAAATAGTTCTGAAAGTAAAAAGAACTATCTAGAAAATGAGTACTTTATACAACATATCAAAAGAGAACGAGGACAAAAAGGTAGCAAGGTGTTCCAGTTGCCAGGTGTTCAATATCAAGGCTGGCTGAATGTAGCAGAATGAAAGAGCTGAACCATTCCACTGTCTGACAGAGGTACAAAAGGGATGAAATGTGTACTGCACAGTGCCACATCTTTTCTCTTATTCTGTCAATGGCAGACAGTGCTGAGGAGTTGGCTAGAAGCTGCACACTACGTGGAGAATGCGTGAGTTCACAGCGCTGCAGCAGGGAAGCAGCAGATGGTGGTGCATGGGGAAGGGTAAAGCCCTTTTAGCCCGTTCTTCAACCACCAGATCCACATCTGATTCAAAGTACTTACTGCAACTGTTCAGTTATTAGGAGATCCAGATTTGATAAGCATGTCTGGTTTCATAAATGTTAGTAGAGCTGGAAATAGCATTTAATTTAACAAACTCACTCAAACCTGAACATCCTATGTACTGAGTTGGCATGTCAAAGTTTTGCTAGCAGGGGATCTACAGGGGTAGCTTCTGTGAGACGATGCTAGAAGATTCCTCTATGTCCAATAGAGCCAATACCTGCCGGCTCCAAGATGGACCTGTTGATGGCCAAGGCTGAGGCCATCAGCAACAGTAGTAATGCCTCCATGATAACGTATTTAAGAATGGGGAAAAAAACCTGCACAACTGTAGCCAGGGAGAGGATTGAGAAAATGTGAAACAACTGTGCGGACACCAAGGTCAGTAAAGAAGGAGAAGGTGCTTCAGATGCTGGAACAGAGATTCCCCTGCAGCCCGTGGTGAAGACCATGGTGAGGCAGGCCGTCTCACTGCAGCCCATGGAGGACACCATGCAGGTGGATGTATCCAGAAAAGGCTGTGACCCTGTGGAAACCCTGTGCTGGAGGAGGCTCCTTTGCAGGACCTGTGGACCTGTGGAGAGAGGATCCCACTCTGGAGCAGGCTTACTGGAAGGACTTGTGATACCATGAAAGACCCACACTGGACCAGTCTATTCTGAAGGACTAACCACGTGGAAGGGACTCACTCTGGAGAGGTTCATGAGGAACTGTAGCTCATTGGAAGGATTCCTGTCTCCTGTGGGAGACACCCCACACTGGAGCAGATGAAGAGTGTGAGGAGACATCCCCCTGAGGAGGAAGGAGCAGCAGAAATAACATGTGATGAACTGACCACAACACCCATTCTCTGTCCCCCTGTGCTGCTGCAGGGGAGAAGGTAGAGAAAAGTTAAGCTGAGGAAGAAGGGAGGGTTGTGGGGAAGGTGTTTTTAAGATCTGATTTTATTTCTCATTATCCTACTCTGATTTAATTGGTAATAAACTCATTTCCTAAGGTCGAGTTGTTTTGCCTGTGATGGTAATAGCTTAGTGATCTCCCTGTCCTTATTTTGACCCACGGGCCTTTTTGGCCCCTGTTCAGTTGAGGAGGGGTAGTGATAGAAGAGCTGTAGTGGGCACCTGGCATCCAGACAGGGTTAACCCACCACAACCATATTTTAAAAAAGTCTTAAAGTGAAAAACATCAGCTTGAAATCAGTGTTCTATATTTCATTTTGGTAAAAAGCCCAAAAAAGCAGATTTCTTGTGTATGTGTGTACCAAGACCATCTATATAAATTTGAAAACTCATCTTTGATGGGACATAAAAATGTTGCTTGTTCTATCACCTTAATTTTCATAGTGCTGCAAGTTCTGACACTACTATGAGTATTTCAGAACAGTTCATGTTCTTCCCATTGCATGTTGGAAAATTCTTAATGAGGTGTAGTCATCAGCAATAATTAGCAGTAGAGCAAAATGCAGCATACAACATCATATTATTGCCTTTTTTTTTCCTACAGCACTATTTGATTACTTAAATGCTGAAAAGAGATCCCTTCTTCTGCAAAGAAAATGGTGTAGTATATGACATCAAATTCAAGGTTTATTTCTCAAGATCTTGTGATTTAGTGACTCCTTATAAGGTTAACTGTTTATTCTTTTGTATTAGAAGATTATTTGAAAATGCATCTTTTTATTTCCATTAGCCATTTAGATACTGCTACATTTATTTGAAATTACCACAGTACTCTATAAGAGTCTTGGGCATTCATTCAACTTCACTGTTTTCTCCAAAACCCAAATGCATTCCACTATATAGGTTTACATCCACCAGCAGAAGCATCCTGCTATAGAATAGCCAATTTTACTTCAATCCTCAGGTATGAAGGTAATGAATCACAGACCACTGATACAAAAATCCTGACTTTATTTCAACATGTATGTTGAAAATATAATTTTATGACGTGATTTACATTCAACTGAAATTTTCATGAATGGACAAACAGCTAGGTATCAGTGTTAGGGTTTTTTCCTAATATGTGATTATATCACCTATAAGCAACAGCTATTTAAATGAGGAAGTCAGGAGTGACAGAGCAGGAAGTTTGTAATCATATGATAGCAAAATTGCTTTAGCATTTAGAAAAGAGGTTAGCCAATTTCTCTCTCTCTTTGCAAAAGCATAAGGATTTCTCTGTGCTTACCTGCATGTTACATTTATTTCAACATTCAGCTCACATTTCTGAAAAAAAAACATGTTTTGCTCTCTGTAAATGAAAACATTCTACAAGCCCTTACCTCTTTAACACTAGGCAGATACAGTTTTTGAGGATTTTTTAACCAACATTACAATATCTATATGGTCTAACTATAATAATTTTTATGTAGGTAAATTTATTTGGTTTTCAGTTTTCTATTTCTACTTCTGCCTTCCTCTCCTTTGCAACAGAATATTCTGTAAGTTTATGTACTATGATAGCACAGATAACATCAGATAATTTAAAGCCTACTTCAAGCTTTGAGCCAAATTCAAATGAGAGATTCCAAGGAAACTTGTGTTCCAAATAACTCATTCAATTAAAACAAGGGTTATGAAGATAAACATGTGTTTGTGTCTATGTATATATGTATATATGAGAACATACATGCATATTTTATTATTTAAAACACAGTAATGAACAATTAACAGGGTTGCTTTACAGTTTCTTAATACTAACTGGAGTTCAAAGCCAAAAAAATACTTTAGGATTGTCTAAAGCTTGTGAAGAAGCCAAATATTTTTCTGGTACTTTGGTTGCCTTAATGAACTGGAAGTTACTGAGGCTTATTTTAATTGTTTGTGACCTGCAGCTGCAGTTATTAAACCATAATAAAATGTGCATAATGCAAGTTTCAAAAGATTGAGGCTGTCTGAAATGGAAAGGAAATTTAGTTACTTAAGATTTTGGCTCAGTGATGCTTAAAATATATTTATCTCTGCACACAGATATTAAATGACCCATGAATGGAGCTTGATTTTCATACTGGAGGTGGGAGGAGGATCTTGCTGTGCCAGTCATGAACTTACCACCATCTTGTGTTGCCTGAGGAGATCAGTCTCAGCTGGATACACATTCCTGCATATCCAGCTATGAGTAGATGATCAGAAGGATAAACCTCCCTGTTTAAATGCTTCATGACTCAAGATTTCTTTAAAGCCAATAAATATTTAAAATACTTTCCCGAAGGGATTCTCTCACTCTTTTTGACATAAGTATTTAACAGATGCCCCAAGTGGCAGATCAGGTAAACTGGAGAGCAGCTACTACTTGCCAGAATTACATCAGCCCTCTTTTCTCAAGGAACTGACTGGTGTGGTCATGTGGTGGGAGCTTTGAGCATTTCCAGACAGATCTTAAAGAGCAACCTCATCCAAGCACAGATACTGTCCACCCTGGTGCTCAGGAAAACAAGTGACCAAAGTCTGATGCAAAGAGGCAGTACAGAGGAGGTGGAAGTAGGATTGGCACATCGACTACTTCACACTTTACTTGACAACTGCATCTGCAATACTGTGTCCCGTTTGGGGCCCCACAATTCAAGAAAGATACCAACTAACTAGAGGAATTTCAGTGGTGGGCCCTCAAGCTGTTTGGGAGCTAGATCATTCATGCTGAGAGGAGAGGCTGAGGTTCCAGTCCTGTTCAGCATGGAAAGAGGCAGCTTCAGGGATACATAACAGCAGTCTGACAGTACGTATGGGGAGGTTATTAAGAAGACAGGACCAGACAACACAGGTGTCGTGAAGCAGAGAAACAAGACACTTGTCATAAATTACAACAGCAAAGGTGCTATTAAAAAAAAATACAATTTAAAAATAAATTAAAATCACTATAAGGTTAATTAAGCATTGTGACAGAGTGCCCTGAGAAATTGCAGGGTTTTGGTCCTTGGAGGTTTCTAAAACCTCACTAGGGAAAGTCCTAAGCAATCTGGTCTGAATTCAGTGTTGATCCTGCTTTGACCAGGAGGTGTACTAGAAATTTCCTGTGTTGCCTTCCAACCAGAACAACTCTGTGATTTTATAATTGAAAATCAATTTTGTACACAACCCAAAAGTAACCCAAGAAATGGGTGACAGATTCCAAATGCTATTTAGAAAATCAGAAGGTTAGGTTCCATGTAAACCATCACCTATTCATCCATGTCCATGTTTCTTTTAAATGACATTCTGTACTACTTCTGTCCTTGTTATCTTGGTTAATGCTTTGGAAATAGGAATCAATGTTTCCTAATGCTATAGGCATGAATTCCAAATAAACATGTTCATTAAGCAGAGAGTGCTTGGCCACTAATGGCATCAGGTTTGCAGCAGGCAACATAATTTTAATACCTTTTTTTTTTTTTTTTTGTACTACAGTCCAAATGCTGTTCTCCCTTGGTTATGTCCAATTAAGAAGGCAAAAGTGTTGAATTTGTCTTTGCTGGCTTTCTGAAATCTTCATTTTTGAGGGAAAAAAAAAAAAGAAAAGGAAAGAGAAGAATGAGGAGAAACAGTTATTTTTCTTCTGCTCCTACAAAACTTCAGGATCTCATTCCTTTATTTGTGCAGAGTTGTGAGGACACAGAGAGTTTATCTAGCCTAGGATACTGTTTTTGAGGACAGCATGAATTAGACAATATTTTGAACAGAAGTTACCTTTCAATGTATACTTAAATCAAGCTTTCAGCTAGGACAGAGCCTAAATTGTTCAGAATGTTTTTGTTGGTTGTTGTTTTGCTCTTTTCTTTTCTCTTTTTTTTTTTTTTTAAGCCCCTGGATCTATTCGGGAGTTTATTTCAAGTGTGAAGAAAATTAACATGCTGAATATATAGTTTCATATCTATACACTTGCTTAATTTGGTCTAGAATGTAACGTTTCAAATGTAGAGACAAAAGTAAATTCACCCAACAACTGATGAACTCTTAAAATTGTTCACACAGTGGCAATGAAGAGCACCTCAGAACAAGTGAAAAATGGAGACTGAGAGCGCGTAATTACTGACAACCTAGTAACATGGTTTGTTGCAGGAATGTTTGATCAGGAGCTAAGCTATTCTGCATGCCAGTGTCAAGTGTCAATGACCCTAACTATCTACACTAAGTTCAGTGTAGATAACATAAAATCGTTAACAAAAAAATCATTAACATGCTAAGTTGTTCAGGTTAAATCCTACTGGATAAATACAAGCTTGAAACTGAGTAGAGAGTTCTGGATTCTCATTTTTAACTGATTTAATTATTCTGAGATAACAATTTCAATTGTATGGGCATAACATCCTAAAATACACAATAACACAGTCAAAAAAACCAAGAATTCCTTAGGTGAAGCAAGTTATTATAAACCAAGTATAGTTTTGAAGAATTTAGCAAAAATATCTCTCAGCAATACCTCATCATTAAGACTTAGTTATTGAAATGCAGAAGACAAATTAATGGAACCCTAAATTTTGCTAACTATCCTTTGATGATTTAGCAAATACAGAAGGGGACTGTGCACTATGGGAAATAATGTTATGGGAGTTAAGTAATTTTTCAATGCCTTTAACTCCTCAAGTGAAAGGCACTTTGCTAAATAAACTTTGAGAAGTCAAACAAAACTTGCTGAATATGAAAGTGTCTATTTCACCACCAGCACATCAGACAGATTTGTAACAACCAATGCTGTTACCCTAAAACTTTTAATCTGCTTTATCAAAAGTTGGTTAACACATCATTGGACTGACTTCACCATCATCCTTAAAAATGGCAAAAGATTTTTCTAACCTTTCAATTCTATACATCTTTTATATCTGTCTGAGAAGCTGTAACCACATTCTTTGTTTCATTCAGATATGAATCTCATATTCCTTCATTGTTTATATTTTTACCTAATTTTACTGAGGTTCTGATGTGACTACTCTCTGTTGGGTTTGAGCTTATAATCTGTCATTGCTCCTGTTATTTCTAATTTCATAACATCTGTAATAACAGCATATTCTCCACTCTGTGTTTAACTTGAGCCTTTATTTGAATATGCTTTTATGAATTGATGCATCCCTTGTTCATTTTTCATGAAGTAACCAAATACTTCTAATCTCCTTTAAAAAAAAAAACACTTTTATGTTTTCACAACATTTCACTCTGTATTTTTGTATATTTTGAAGAATATAAATTTTACATTTGTATTTACTTTCACATTCTTTTTATTTTTTGTACATTTTGCTACTGGGTGAGCAAAAATGTAATTTCCCCAGGAGGTCTCATTCTTTTCAAATTAATCGCTGACTGTTTTCTGTCACAGTGCAATTCAAACCGAGATAAACAGCAAGAGCACATAACATTTTTTTTATAATTCTGTGCTGTTAGCAGTTGCTCTTTGAAGTCTTTTTCACTGTTTGTAGAATTTATGACACTAATAAAGCATTACACTATATACAATTGCATTGTGAGCTATGAATCCTACTAAAATACAGAGATAAAAGCCACAGGTATACATTCAAACAAGGACATACCTGAATATTTCTACACATGACTTAAAGTGCATTTGAGATAGTAACATGGTGACTCACATTATTTTTAAATAAAGCCACCTTCCCAAGCATTCACTGCTGAAAATTGTTGCCCAGAATTGTGGAAGACAGAAATTATGTTTTCTTTTTTTCTTTGTTTTTTTCACATATATAGAGAGAAAAAAATAGCCAGGTTCGGTATGTAACGTTAATCTCAGTATTGATATAATGGGAGGGGGAGGTTTCAGAAGGGATAGAGGAGATGTATGTTGGATGGTTTGCAAACACATCCAAAGTGTCACAAGGAGACACTAGGCAATCAGATATAAGTGATCTGGAATTTCCTTTAGACTCAAAGGTAATTTTGCTCTTTTTCTGTTACATTACATGGTGCAGGAGAAAGTCTATCTATATTCCAGCTTCTACTGTAAAATTAATGTAGTGTTTTCTTTCCAGATAGTTCAAAGATGTTTTCCTTAATAGCATGACTTTTTGTAACCATATTTTGAGTTTCATACATACAGCCTAAAGACCACTTTCGCTAGCAAGGAAGTGGCTGGTTTGCCCCCGTGACAAATCTTTCCTCCCACCAAATATACCTGGTTTTTTTAACAAGGTTTCCACATGCTCATTTTAATTCAGCTTATTATGAAAGGTATTTTTAATGACTTGTTATTGTTCTAGTTTTATAATACACATATATTTACACCAGAATATCAATTTATTTTCTAATTGAATGCAAAATTAATTCTGTGCAGTAATAAAGATGGAAAATAATAAAGGCAATGTATTAAAATTATTTAGCTTATAAATAGTATTTGGTTTAAAGTGTTGTTCTGTCATTGCTGAGAGGATTTCATTTCCATAATGTCTTAGAGGATACATGTGAAAACTGTAAAAATAGCCCAAACATGCAAAATAATCTCATAATACCAAAACCAGCTTTGATTGTTGCTATAGTCTCAGTTTAACCAGAAAACATATATCCAAGATCAAACCAAAGAAATAGAAGTCTACCCATGAACAGCAAAAGAAAGACATGTATCAGTAATGGTGTGTTCACATCATCAACTTCTCTTAGAGGGGCTGATTCTTTGTAACTGCAAGTTCATTTTGAGGTGGTGAGGTAGCTAACTTACCTGGCTAACACCATATCTTTAAGTTATATCTCTTGAGCATGGCCTGAATCAAATACTATCTAACTAACTTGTCTTGAAAAAGACTTGTATTAGCCAATATAGCTTAGAAAAGACTAATATTAATTAACCATTGTGTATGTGTTAACCCAAGCAAG
>WUAM01000323.1:10516944-10546754 GCA_024336885.1 Actenoides hombroni
GAAATACTGCAGGGCAGCTGGGAGAGGAGTGAGAAAATCTGAGAGAAACAACTCTGAGATACCAAGGTCAATGAAGAAGGAAGAGGAGGATGTGCTCCAGGTGCTGAAGAAGAGATTCCTATGAAGGGCCATGGTGGAGTAGATATCCACACTGAAGCCTGTGGAGTACCCCACCCCATAGCAGGTGGACATGCCCTGAAGGAATCTGTGACCCCATGGAGAGCCCATGCTGGAGTTGACTCCTGGCAGGAACTGTGGCTGATGGAGATGAGCCTACACTGAAGCAGATTTTCTGGGAGGACCTGTGACCCTGTGGGGGACCCATGCTGGAGCAGTCTGTTCCTGAAGGACTGCATCCCATGGAAATGACCTACGCTGGAGCAGTTCTTTAAGAAGAATAAACACTGGAGCAGTTCATGAAGGACTGTCTCATGTGGGAGAGACCACACACTGGAGCAGGAGAAAAGCATGCAGAGGAAGGAGCAGAAGAGACAAAACATTATGAACTGACCTCAACTCCTGTTCCCTACCCCCACAGACTTGCTCAGGGGGAGGAGATAGAAAAATTAGGAACAAAGTTGATCCTTGGAAGAGAGGTGGTGTGTGGGAAAGGTGTTTTTTGTTCTGTTATTTCTCACTATCCTACTCTGTTTACAAGTAAATTGTCAATAAACTAATTTTCCCAAGTCAAGTCAGTTAGGCCCATCTGTTTTGCTCATCACAGTAACTGGTAATTAATCTCCCTGTCCTTATCTCAACCCATGAGCTTTTAATTGTATTTTCTCCCCTTGTTGTGTTGATGGAGAAGTGATAGAGTGTCTTGGTGGACACTCGATGACCAGCCAAAGTCAACCCACCACACAAAGAAAAGCTCTCTCACTCTCCTTCAGAAAGACCTAGTGCTTGCATTTCTAGTTAGATGCATTCAATACCTACCTATTTTATCAGTTTCCTCTTACAATGAGGGTCCAGAACAGAATTTGTGGTTCACCAAGTGACAAAACACAAAAGGGAACATAAATCTATAACTCGATAACTGAAAAACTCAGCTAGTTTCTGTCTACATCATTTTACCTGAAGACATTTGGAGACTAGAACTCAGAATCCTTATTCCAATATGAAAGTTTAAGTTCTTGAAGTGTTTCATAAAACACCATTTTGAGTTTCCTAAATAGATTTTGTCTTTTCTACAGGGAACTTAGGGGCTTCGATTTCATTCCAAAGTACAGGACAGGCACTCATCAAATCAGTTAAGCAGAGTTTAGGAGCCTAGTTCAAGACTGATTTGAGAAAATACTGTCTAACTTACCACAGATTCTGAGAGACTTTGGATGCCTGGAATGGAATTTAATTGCCCGCATATTTGTATTTAGTGCTAATTTGGATATGCTAGTGTCCCAATTAGTTTCTGTTTGCCATTCTAGATGTGTGTCGATCTCTTGTAGCTGATATTATGTATATCTACCAGCCCTATTAAAACATGTTGGACAACAGAATATCTAGAAATAGGAGATGAATATTTGTCTGGGAAACTGAATACCTTCCTTGCTACAACTTAAATAAAAAGAAGTACAAACTTTCAGCAGGCCCTAGTGTAATGGTACAGACTCCCTGCCCTGGGTGGCTCTTCATTTATCATAAGCGAGTGTTTACTCTGATTTAGTATTAATATACCAGTGCTAATGAATTGCTGCTATCATTTACCTTAAGGTACTGTGTTACACTGAGCACTGCACAAACTTCAACACCTGATATCCTATGCTTTCCCAGTGTCCTTAGACATAAACCATCAACCAGATCTGGGACTAGGGGTAGGTCTTTCCTTATTCCTCAAAGGAGTTCAGAGGGAAAGGGGGTCAATCCTGAACCTCATGACCAGATGGGAGAGCTACTTATCCCCTTCCTTCTGCCCTATTTACAGTCCCTGTAAAAAGTTCAATACCCTCAGCCAAAAATCATTCCATTGCTTATAGTTCCATTAGTATAAATATTATAATCATATTGCTTCTGTTAATTGAACAGAAATTTACTCATAAGATAATCATACTGTTTGGTTTTTTTATCTACATTTGCTTATTTCTGATTAGTTGCCTTGTAGGAAGGAATATAGTGACCTTGCCAGCAATTGAATCTGGTTTAACTTAGTTGATTCTTTGCTATATTTTATTAATTAGCTAAGCCATTATTCTTGCTTAATAAAGTATAGTGCTGCTTTTATCTGAAATGAAGTGCGTTTCACTTATTTTTTGCAGCAAGTAGAGCCTTGGTTAGGGCTCTGTAACAAATAACAAGTGGAAGCATCTTTGCACATTTTTACACAGAATCACAGAACGTTAGGAGTTGGAAGCAACCTCAAAAGATCATCTAGTTCAACCCCCCTGCTAGAGAAACACCTACACCCCTGCAATACCTAGAGAAACCACTACGTCTTCCTCATATTTGAAAATTTAGCTTTTTATTCTCCTTCAGCAAGTTTGCAGGTGATACAAAACTGTGAGACAGCTGAAAGAACGAAGTGTTGCATTGCCATTCAGAGGGACTTCATCAGACTGAAGAAATAGGTCAAGAACCTCATTAAGTTGAATAAAAAGTAACACCAAGTCCTGTATCTGTAGAGAAGTAAATCCATACACCAGTAAATATTGGAGGATGACTCTCTGCAAAGCAGCATTGCTGAAAGGAATCTAGTGGCCCTGGTGGACAGCAAGTCGACCATAAGCCAGGAGTGTACCATGATGGCAAAGTAGGGCAACAGCATCCTAAGCAACAACAGAAAAAGCATTTCTAGAAGGTTGGGCTTCATGACATCGAGAAGTGCCCTCCAATCTGAACTGTTCTGTGATAGTGTGATCCTGTGATTTAGGTACTTAACAGTGGAGTTTTTGAACTGAATTAAATGAAGTCTTAAGAGAGAATGAACATTTTACTATTGTCAGTTGAACTTCCCTCAATTCAGGAATGTGGTTTACCTCCCTGTTTGATCAGACATCTGTGTCTTGGAACTGTTTCTATGGGAATTAAGGAAACCTTTCAAGAACTTAAGTCATTTAAATTGGACAGGAAAAAAGACACAATTTCCTGTAGAGTAATCGTTCATTGGCAGAGATTGGACTTTGTGACCTATGAAATATTTTCTATTTTTAATTTATTACTACATCAGTAGTAAAATAACATTTGTTCTAGTAATTTGTTATATCACAGAGTGAGTCTCTGATTGTTTCCTTTTAGTACTGAAACATTGTGTAATTAATGAATTTAGCATCTTGCATTAGTACTAGTTTCCATTTATAGTACAAATCTATTACTGCTGTTACGTTTTATATTATAGTTGCTGCGAATATTGTGAGGTGTTAATGAACTGAGGAATGCTGGTTTAACAGACATGAGATAATAGTAAAAGGACAGAACGATAACAATCATTAGTTTAGAACTAATAAAATCTGTTGTGTGTAATTTACCTGTAACTGTTAAGGCTTACTGTAACTGCTCTGTCATTTTTTTAATCACTGCAAAATAATGCTCTTATTGTCATTATAAAAGCTGTTGTTACAAGGCAGTTTGTAGATACCTTAGCTTGATTCATGGAATTCTTTCAGGAGAAGAAAATCAAAATGTGCCAAATATGCTCTTTATTTAATGTCTTTGGAGGGCACAAGTTATTAGTAGAGAGGGTATCAGCCCAAAGTTTCTTAGCTGTGAAATAGTTTTAGGCAATTTCATTGCATATCATTAAAGACTGAGTTTAATTTTTAATATCTGAAAGCTTTAAAACTAATTCTTGAGGAACATGTGACAGATGAATATGATGAGATGAGGGTAATGATGTGAAATATGTCCTTTGACAAGACTTGCATTGTCTTTCATGGCTGACAGATACTACCATTTAGTCTATTTAGTTTCCATTTTTCTCACTTCTTTCTGTGATTTTGGGAAACTAGACTATTCCTTTATTTCAGTGGCATACTGGATAAAATAAGTCTGAATCTGCTTTCAGAAGGATGAAGTGAAGGCAGCTTATGTGCTGGAGGAAGACTGTCACCATCAACTACTTAGACAAAGTAATGCAAGGTCTACTGTTAATAATATATTCCTAAAATCAAGACTCGCTATTCAATTGGATTACAGATTCACCATGCTCTGATGTAGTAGTGAAGAAGGAAAGTAATTATTGTGGTGTCCTGAAACATGAGGAAGGAAGTAAAAGAAATTGCCCTTGGTTTCAGAAAAGTGATAGAAGGAAATAGGAAAAAAGATAACTTGTGTAAGTGTTACAAGTGAATTTTTTTCTACCTTGAAGTTATTAACCTCCAGCACTGACTGTTTGTGACACTTCAGTAACCATCTGAAGGGTGACAGAAATTACAAAAATAAAATTATGAAAAAAAAATTAAAAAATGCATTTAAATAAATAAAAAATATATTAAAATATTCCTACATACCTATTAAAAAATGGCTGAAAGGCCAAGAAAGTAAGCAAAATATAACTAGCTGCACGAGTTGGATGCTAGACCTCTTGTTTTAAAAAGCAGCAAAATAAACAATTACCTAGTGCTTGTGCTTTTAATTCAGTCAACACAAGATATGTCGTTAAGTTTTTGAAAGAAACCAGTCATATTTTGCTGTTGCTGTCGTCACAGAAAACCAATTATGAAAACTTATTAATTTTGCCACATTTCTCTTGTTGCTATCATGGTGTAAAAAAATATTCAGAGCATCACTAAATTAATTTAATTCTGAATTATTCTGGTATATCTGTAAAACACTTTCTAGTAGCTTGTAAAATGCATCTACCAAGACTGTAGAGCTGTGCAAAGATGTTTTCACTGTGAATAGCATGTAAAATCAATTTTTAGTTTGCAGGTTGTTTATTTGAGGATTGTTGGCATTTCAATACATGTATTATAAATTAATCATAGAATACTGAGACAATAGTTCTTATTCAATGCTTTTGACCAGGGTCATTGAAAAGATCCAGTATATGTTCTTTTTAACTGTCATGGAGATGTGATGACATATTTCACTCCCTGTAACCAATGCTAAGAACTCATAACTGCTTTAGTACAAACATAATATACTAATGATGTGTTTCTGTGTATGTGCATGTAGAGATCGAACTATTACCTTACCATCTGCTCGCAGAAATGCAAAGTCATTTCAAAAAGTCCTGAAAGCAACCTCTAGAGACAGTTTAATGACAGAATCCTATCGTAACATGTTGTATTATCCTAGTTAAACTAAATCTATGGTAACAACTGCTACTAATCCTTACCTGCTGTACCCAAAAATATATCAATGACACACAGTTTTCATCAACTGAAATGGAAGAGTAGGCTTAAGCATTGTTTTGTTCTCTTCATATAGTTGACTGTGATATGTTTCTTTTCTGAGAAAAAAATAAAAATGACAAATAAAAGAGCTTTCAACATTTCTGGATGTGTTTCTCTAAAGAAACCTCAAATCAATGATGCACACAACAAGGTTATTAGGCCAATAGGCCTTTATCATTAACTTTATTTACAAAGATCATAAAAAGAATTATATTTGCTGCTTTCAATCTGACATCTTCAATAAACATTAAAGAAGTAGTGTCATTTCAGCTTTGAGCACAGGCAGTCACATGCTTGCTATTAAAACCTCAGAATAATGGAAACTGAAGATGAATATTATGCACCAATATTTGAAGTACAGCTGAATTGTGCAATATGAAATTGAACTAAAATTGAGGAGGAACAGTGATGCACAAAACAGTACAAGAATACTTCACATTCACTATTACGTTTTGTGATTATACACAGTAGCAAAGATATTTTAATAAACAAGGAAAATTTTCTCTTAAAAAAATGAGTAAATATTTCAAAATTATACAAATAAAAATCAGTCACAATGCATCTAATCTCTCATTTAAAAACTATAGCAGAAAATAGTAGAAAATAGTTCATATTGTGAAGTCAGCATGAAAACATTAAGACTCCTAGAATTAAAAAGGCTGTGTAAAATTTATTCAGTCCATCCTGAATATGTAAAAAATTGACAGTGGTTTTCAACATATGACTGAATATTCAAATTTCATGCCTGTTATTTCCTAACTTCTACACACCTGCCTTGGCAACTATACTGGTGTTACTGTAATACAATACTTCCATAATATTCCTGGATTTTTTTTTCCCTTGGATCCAGATTGCTACTCAATTAGCAAAGGTCTTGCTGGCCCAGCAAAAAGCTCTGATTCCTCTGGTATTTTACTTCCAAACATAGTTGCATATCAAGGGTAAGAGGATGGTGAAAAGGTCATGTATGAGACAATTTTACTTCCTAGTTTTTGGTAGCCACCACTTTAGGCATTGCTTTGAGGTTGCACCTGGACAAAACCCCTTCTAATACACCTTGATAGTCCTAATTTGTCTCAACTTTTTAATTTTATAAATTTGTTCTAGTTATCTTTCTGTGTGACGAAATTCTACAGCTAATTATGAATCGTGAGAAATCTATTCCTTTTCAGCCAAATAAACCTTTCGCTTGATGTTTGTATTACTAAGTTATTGCGTTCTAAGAAATGGTAAATAATTCCCTTCTGTATTACATTCATTATATTATGGCTCAGTTTTTCCACCTTGCCAGTTTTCTCCTCTTCACACTGAAAACACCTATCTGTCTTGTCCTTTTCTAATAAGACTTTATCCCTTTTAAGATGGTCAGGTGGGAACCACATCTCTTTCTCAAGATGCGAGAAAAGCAAAAGATTTATATAAATTTATACACTTATAACTATTCTACTTTTTCTTTGGGTTAAAAAACTGTCCAGGCCCAAAGAATTGTGGTGAATGGAGTTAAATCCACTTGGCAGTTAGTCACAGGTAGAGTTTCCCAGGGCTCAGTACGGGGGTCAGCTCTGTTTAATATCTGTATCAACAGTCTGGATGAGGGGATTGAGGGCACTCTCAGTAAGTTTGCAGATGACACCAAGTTAGGTAGGAGTGTTGATCTACTTGAGGGTAGAGAGGCTTTACAGAATGATCTGAACAGGCTTAATAGTCTGAGGGAAATTGCATGAGATTCAACAAGGCCAAACGTCGGGTCCTGCACTTGGATCACAACTACTTCAGACAACTCTTCACTTGGGGAAGAGTGGCTGGAAAGCTGCATGGTGGAAAAGGACCTGGGGTACTGGTTGACAGCCAGCTGAATATGAGCCAGCAGTGTGACCAGGTAGCCAAGAAGGACAACGCCATCTTGGCTTGTATCAGAAACAGTGTGGCCAGCAGGACTAAGGAAGTGATTATCCCTCTGTACTCAGCACTAGTGAGACTAGCTCAAATATTGTGTTCAGTTTTGAGCCTCTCACTACAAGAAGGACATTGAGGTGCTGGAGGATGTCTGAAGAGCAACAAAGGTGGTGAAGGATTTAGAGTACAAGTCTGCTGAAAAGCAGCTGGGAACTAGAACTGGGGTTGTTTAGCCTGGAGAAAAAGAGGCTGAGAGGAGACCTTGTCACTCTCTACAACTACCTGAAAGGAGGTTGAAGCAAGATGGGTATTGGTTTCTTTTCCTAAGAAACAAGTGAAAGGATGAGAGAAAGTGGCCTCAAGTTGTGCTGGGTGGATTTAGTTGTAATATTAGAAAAAAATTCTTCACCAAAAGGGTTGTCAAGTACAACCTGCTCTATCAACCTGTTCAAGCCTGTTCTAACAGACTGCCCAGTGAAGTGGTGGAGTCACCAACCCTGAAGGCATTTGAAAGATGTGTAGAAGTGGTGCTTAGGGACAAGGTTTAGTGGTGATCTTGGTAGTGTTAAGTTTACAATCAGACTCAATGACCTCAGAGGTCTTTTCCAACTTAAGTGATTCTATGATTCCAGAATTTACAGTAACACCAGTTTTCCTTCCTTCTTGGATATTTTCAGGCACTAGGATTTTTTTTTATTTTCTCCCAGCAACATCAAAATATTTCATACATCAGTTACAGTGAAATTAAATTTGGACATCATGTATGTACAGCTAGGAGCAGTTTCTTTCTTCCATCCTTTCTACTAACTCCATGTACAGATTTTAATTTTTGAATTCCTCTAGGATGGCTCCATTTCTTTAGGGACCTTTGATGGCAGATCTTGTTAAAACCCTGGAAATGCATGTAAATTCCAATGACTGGATTGTCGTTATCCTCAAACTGATTATCCTTCATTATCCTCAAACAAAGGATGAACACATCTATATGTACCTACAACTATTTTCTGGCATCTGAGCTCCCTATCAGGGACCAGTCTATGCTTCATATCCTCCCAAACATGGTGGCTGCATGTTGAGAATGGTCTCCAGATTGCATTAGCTCCCAAATTGTAAGCAGGACAGTGAGAGCTGACATGAGTCAAAAGCCTTCCATAGATTAGTCTTACAGTTTATTGGTAAATAGAATCAAGTTCCACTCTCTTGGAACATTCCCAAAGTAGCCATTGTAAAAAAATACTATATTGATTTGGGACAGAAAGACTGCTCTCTATAGAATGTGCATTGATTCTTCCTCCTTTTCCATCTTTCTCTCTCTCTCTCTCTCTCTACTCCCCGTTCAAATCTTTACAGTTTGCCTGAAGTTAAATCAGATTTACCTGTTCATTTTCTAGTTTTATCCTGGACTATTTTTAAAATTGATGCCCTTTCTATACTTCTGATTTTAACAGGTAGTTAGCAATTTCATATTTTATTACCTGTAGAGGTCCTAGATCAATATCATCTCTGCATGTCAATTTCTTACTAATCTCTTTATTGGTTTATCTTAATAGCCATTTACTGACACTTCAATTTGAGACAGTTCCTCAGACTGTTCCCTCATAAAAAAAATGGCCACCATTATGGAGACACATTAGGAGAACACAAATGCAATACATTTTTAGCTATTCTACTATGGTCATTTCTTTCTCAAGTGTTTCTTTAGCACCTGCATCATCTTTGGACCCTTGTCAATTTCTTGGCAGACTTCCTGAGTTCACTGGGCTTAAAAAAACTCCATAAGGAGTTTTAATGCTGTTAGTAAGTCACTCCTAAACACTTTTTCAAATCTATAGTGTTTAACTTGTATAGCTCATATAACTCAATGTTTAACAGCATATATCCTCTTTATCCAACGTTCTTCATTTGCGACCAACTTTAGTCTTTGGAATGACTTTTTTTTTTAAATAAATTTATAATAATCCCCTATATTCAACAATTTACTAGCTTTTCTTAACCTTTTAGATATATATCCTGTAGATATTCACCTCACATGTGGCTTAGAATTTTCTACACTGCCTAAGAGAATTTAGACATATTAACACTCTTCAGTTTTTCTCTAACTTGCACTGTAACTATTTTATTAATATAGATTTTTCTTTCCTGAAGTTAAATATAATTGTCATAGATGTCTGTATCTCTTTTTAGCACGCAAAGTTGTTTAATGTTTTTCCAAAGTGATCTATTTAGGTGCTTTGTTGGGCATCCAGCACTAAATAAGGCATTGCAACATGTCAGTCTAAGGAACCCAGCAGGTACTTTAGACCAGAATAGACTCAGGGTTCAGAACCTGGACCTCTCCCACAATGAACAGAGAAAAAAGCATCTCAGAAAAATGAATGCTAAAATTTCCATGATCATAAAAACATATTTTTTAAAAAATACTTATTATTGTCATCAGTCTTCTGGTTTTCTTCCTGCCTGAAGCAGGAATGCGAGGGAGATCTATCCATTGAGGTTCCTCTTAAGTATGTCCTGAAGGCAGAGAAGAACTAATATTTGTGGATGGACCTGAGCAGCTCTATATCCTTTGTGGTCAAAATGATGATAAATACAATGGTGCTATTATTTATAAAGGAACTTGGCATTCAGGCAGTCTCAGCTCTTGGCCTTCTTTATTTTGTGGAATTTTAAACTTGTATGTCTTCCAAGCCAGTGATATATCTTCATCATGAAGTTACCATAGTACGTTCTCCTCTGTGTCTCAGAGAGAAGCATTTAGAAAACTACTGGTGCTAGACCAGCAATCAAAAGTCTTTTTGTCTGTAGTGGAGACAGACTACTGGGTTTCGCTTCTTGCTCTATTTATAAATTTAGATGCTTCAAGGGTTTGGCTCCTATGAGTTAAGAATTCTCCCTGCTTCTGACCTGTCATATGGATTCTGCTGTCTGAACTGCAGAAACAGGTGACAGGTGACAGCAGTAGCTCGTTAGCAACTGCTTTTGAAGCATCGGCATGAGAAAAGGAGGTGCTTTAGTACAAACTGCTTATAGACAATAAAAAAATTAAGATTTAGAGAAGAAGACATAGTGATGAGCCCATTTGTCTTTGTTTCTATCCTCCACATCCCTACTCCCATCACAGTCCTTTCTGGACTACCCAGCTGAACTATTGTCTCAGTTATTACTTTTATGCTCATTCCCTCCACAGGAACCTGGTTCTATGCACAGATTCATTACAAGACAGTCTTCTGATTAACATCATCTTGTTCAGTTTCTCATTGTACATTATGCTACTAAAATTATTTCATGATACATACTCTTATGTAACCCTATAGATGTCTGTGAAATCAGTGTTTATAAGTAGTAATGAATTTAATTTTTTTAAAGGCAAAAGCATTTTATTTAAGATAATTTGATTGTACTTGTCAGTTGCTGATGCTATGAAGAGAGCAAAGTAGAGTGGCTACTCTTACCTTTTCTTGCTTAAACTTCAAGGTTAAGTTAGAGAATTAACAAAAAAAAATAATAAATGCCTTTCAAAGTAACAACAGCTATCACTTCAGTAATTCTTACATGTAGACATAATCAGCCCATTATTTCAAAAAGTCACGTGGCTAGGCCATAAACTTCCTACTCAGCTTTGCTTGTTACTGTATCAGTTCAAGACATCTGGCTGTAGAATAGAACCATAGAACCGCACAATCATTTCGTTTGGAAAAGACCTTTAAGATCATGAGTTCAAATGTTAGTATGACATTGGCAAGTCTACCTCTAAACCATGTCCTTAAACACCACATCCATAGATCTTTTAAATACCTCTAGGGATGGTGACTCCACCACTTCACTGGGCAGCCACTTTCAGTGTTTGACAATCCTTTCTGTGAGGAAATTTTTTCTAATATCTAAACCTCCCTTTGAGGCCATTTTCTCTCATCCATTCACTTGTTTCTTGGGAAAAGAGACCTCCTTTCAGGTAATCGTAGAGAGTGACAAGGTGTACACTCAGCCTCCCTTTCTCCAGACTAAACAATCTTAGTTCGCTCAGCTGCTTCTCAGAAGACTTGTACTTTAGACCTTACACCAGCTTTGTTGCTCTTTGGACACACTCCAGCACCTCAATGATTTTCTAAAACCCAACATTTAGATTGAAGAAATCTCTGGTTTGTTTCTAAACATTTCTTCCACCATAAAGTTTATAAAAACTGTACTTATCATGCCACTATGAAAGATGAAACAAAACTCTTTATTAGGTGAAGACAGAGACCAGGACTATAAAGTCTCTTCAGAGCCTTGTTATATCAGTTAGCCTAAATAATGCAATACTTTTTTTATAAATGAACAATTTTTATGAGTCTTGGGAAACAACAAAGGTTGGCTCAAAAGTACATTAGTCACCTCTTAAAATAACAAGCAAGGCTACATTTTATAGTGTGTTCAGTGTGTTCTTCAAGTGATCATTTCTTGATGATAGCATCCTGAACACAGATTTGCTTATTTTTTGTTGCCTCCAAATGCTATTAGGACAAATACATTCTATTGATGTTTATGAATAGAAACTGACATTTCAAAATAAAACTTAAGTCTGTAGATCGTTCTTTGTTAGATTTCTACATGACTGAAGGCACAACAAAATGTCCTGTAATGAAAGTATTTTTATAGTGGTCGAATGTCAATGTGCAGTATGTTAAAGTTCATTATAATGCTGAGTGTACTAGGAAATGTGTCAATTTGTAACACTTATGGCTGATAATGCCATTAGAATAAGTTCTGTTTTATTGCTGCATACACAGCAAGAGGAAGATGACACTTGTAAATAAAGTAGTTTTGCATTTCTCTTTACTGTTTTTCTGCACAGCAGAAGAAAACACTTAAAATTATGAAGGCTAAACATTAAAATTTAGTGCAATACTCATGTAAATATTGTAATTCACAACATATCTGTAATCTAATACAGCCTGCACAGTATGACTATCTGGAGAATTTCACTTTATCCTCTTTTTCTCCCTCACAGATATTTCAGATTGTATTCTATTCAAAGTCTTTATTTAGGACAATGGCTATAAACCCCAGCTGTATTTTCAGAGTGAATCAGAGAACTTTAGGATCTAATATGTCCGAAACAGGTATTCCTACTGGGCAGCTACTCAGAAAAATGGTAAGCAATTTGACAACATGTTGGAGTACAGGAAGTTGTTATAATTGGTATGTGGGAAAGGAGACAAGAAAAAACTCTAGCAACAGAAAAAGAGACTCAGCTGCTGACAGAACAAGCCAAAATCACAGGTCAATGCTGTATTACTTCTGTGGCAGATAGACATAGCTTGGTTCCTTCCCAGAGGAGAAAGGAATGCCTTTGCTACCCTTTTACTCAAAGCAAACTCAGAGCGTATCCAGGGTACCTCTATGCATTTCTTATCACAGAAAAAAACAACTTTGATAGTTTAAGAGTTTTCCAGTTGCTGCCATAAATAAGCTGCATTTTTTAAAGTAGTTTCAGTGGTTTTGAAGGGTTTTCTTCCTATACCCACAACACAGTTCAAAACCATGCTCCATACTTTGGGACTGTGTATAAATGATATTCACTGTGATTCCTATAGGAGTCCTCTCCTACTTGTTCTCAGGTAACAAAAGACAAGAATGATTTGTTGAAACTAAAGTTACTGGGATATACTTTATCACAAAAAGCTTTACAGATGCTTTTAATAAGGCTTGAGATCATGATAATGGCATTATTTAAGAAAAATAAATCTGTGGAGTGCATCCTTAAGTGAGATCATAACCAAACTACCAGCTTAGTTTTGTGTTCTGTGTCAAGATTCCTGACTGTCATTATCCATTTCTGTTGAGTCAATTCTTTCAGGGCAGTTTATAAAGCTTTTGCTTATGCGTGAAGATGACCTAGACCACAACATGTAAGAGCTTAATTCACAGCTCCTAGTGCCCCAACTTAAAGTCAAGGTCATGTCTATTTAAAAGAAGGGTCTCCTTTAAGATGCTTGGCCTGTAGAAGTTAAACAAGGTGTCCACCAGTCAGGGACTCCCAGGGTCACTTGACTGGTGAGAAAGCTGAAGATATCTGTTCTACCTATAAAATGCTTTACCTTCACAGCTCACCTTATTAAATAACATAAAGGGAGATGTAGTCATAGCCATAAATTTGCCAGTGTCCTGAAGAGATGTTTTTAGGTAGTTCTTTATCTCATAATGATATGTAACATTACACCCAGATACAGGAATGCTCCCAGGATGCCCTGCTGCACTGGATAGCTTTGAACCATGGCATACCTTGGTCAAAGGACCTCATGCAGAAGTACGATGAGTAAAACAGAGATAAGGTTGAGAACTGTGAAAAAAACCCTAATGTAGTAGGAGCAGGTCCAGGAGGATTTTGTTACCTTGTCACCACACTGGGTTAGAGTTATTTCATTTGTCTAAAGCTAGAGAAATCACCCCTTTTTTGGTGACAGAGTTCCTGTGCTGCCCATTGCATTACAGTGACAGAAGGAAAGGATCAAGATAAATGCTTAATTTTTTTCCTACAAGCTCTTCCTTTCTCCTTTCCTTTCCTTTCCTTTCCTTTCCTTTCCTTTCCTTTCCTTTCCTTTTTTTTTTTCTCTTCTTTTCTCTTTCAGAAGACAAGACATAGAAGGAAAAAGGAATAGGTTAATATTTAGTGATTAATAGCAATAACTGACTGTGGGGGTTAACCCTGTCTGGATGACAGGTGCTCACCAAAGCCATTCTATCTCTCCCTTTCTCAGCTGGGCAGGGGCGAGAAAATATATTGAAATACTTGTGTGTCTAAATAAGGACAGGAAGAGATCATCCATCAATTACTGTCACCGGCAAAACAGACTTGACTTGGGGAATTTATTACAAATCAAATAAAAGTAGGATAATGAAAAATAAAAACTAAATCTTAAAATACCACCCCCTCCTCCTTACTTCCCCTTCTTAACTTTACTCCTGAGTTCTCTACTTGCTTGTTGTTCATCAGCACAGGGTGAGGGGGAATGGGGGTTGCAGTCAGTTCATCACATGTTGTCTCTGCTGCTCCTTTCTCCAGTGTGAGGTCCATTCCATGGAAGACATTTCTCGATGAACTTCTCCATCATGAGTCCTTCCCACAGGCTGCAGTTCTTCACAAACATCTCCAGTGTGGGTCCTTTTCACTGGGTTTACACCTTCAGAAACAGACTGTTCCAGTGTGGGTACCCACAGGGTCACAAGTCCTGCCAGCAAACCTGTTCCAGCATGGGCTCCTCTCTCTTCACAGGCCCACAAGTTCTGCCTGCTCCAGCACAGGCTTCTCATTGGATTACAGCCTCCTTTGGTCATCCATCTGCTTCAGCATGGGGTTCTCCACAGGATGCAGTTAGCTATATGCTTCACAGTGGACCTCCATGGCTGCAGGGGCACAGCCTACTTCACCATGGGCTTCTCCATGGGCTTCAGGGGAATCTCTGCTCCAGCATTTGGAGCACCTCCTCCTCCTCCTTATTCAGTGACCATGGTGTCTGCACAGTTGTTTCTTACACATATTCTCACACTTCTCTCTGGCTGCTGTTGCACAATTTTTTTTATCCCCTTATTAAATAAGTTATCACAGAGGCACCATCACTGTCACTGATGGGCTTGGCCTTGGCCAGTGAGAGGTCCATCTTTCAGCTAGCTGTCATTGTCTCCATTGGACATAGGGAAAGCTTCTATCAGCTTCTCACGGAAGCCACACCTGTAGCCCCACTGCTCCCAAAACCTTGCCATGCAAACCATGCACTGATCAATATAAATTCTTAAAATTAAGAAGAATCTAAGAAAACACTTCTCTGCAAAACATGACCAGATCAACGTATCATGGGATGTAGGCTTCTCCATTATTATGGCCAGAAATGTAACATGAAAGAATTGATGAGTTGTTCCTGCCAAAGGAGTTGGTTTCTTCAGATTTGAAGACCTAGTCTAGGTTATACTTTGTGAGATACTGCACATCCTTAAAGTCCTTCTAGAGCTAGGACGGGATCCATGTACTCTGTATCTTTGTTCTGCACAGAGATGTAGGTAACCTGTCCTGAATGATAGGTGTAATATATTCCACTTAAAGAAATAAAGTCAGGAAGAAAATGAATGAAGGATGTAAGTAATGAATAATGAATAACGAGTAACAAAGAGGTGACTGGGTACAATCAACACAGTTTCACCAAGGGCCAGTCATGCCTGACAAACTTGGTAGCCTTCTATAAGAAGGTCACAACATTGATAGACAAGGGAAGAACAACTGACATCATTTACCTGGACCTGAGCTAAGCTTTCGACACTGTCCCGCATGATATCCTGGTCTCCAAGATGGTAAAATATGGGTTCGATAAATGGACAATTTGGTGGATAAAGAACTGGCTTTACGACTGCACAAAAAGAGTGGCTGTCAATGGGTCCATGTCCAAGTGGAGGTCAGTGACAAATGAAGTCCCTCAAGGATCAGTACTGGGACCAGTCTTATTGAACATCTTCATCAGCGACATGGACAGTGGCATTGAGTGCACCCCCAGCAAGTTTGCCGACGACACCAAGCTGTGTGGGGCGGCTGACATGCTAGAGGGTAGGGATGCCATCCAGAGGGACCTTGATAATCTGGAGAGGTGGGCCCATGCCACCCTCATGAAGTTCAACAAGACCAAGTGCAAGGTTCTCCATCTAGGTAGGGGCAATCCCAGGCATCGATCCAGGCTGGGCAGTGACTGGCTTGAGAGCAGCCCTGAAGAAAAGGACTTGGGGATACTGGTGGATGAGAAGCCCAACATTAGCCATCAGTGTATACCTACAGCCCAGAAGGCAAATCATATCCTGGGCTGCATCAAGAGAAGTGTGGCCATCAGATCGAGGGAGGTGATTCTCCTCTTCTACTCCACTCTTGTGAGACCCCACCTGAAGCACTGCATCCCATTCTGGAGCCATTATTACAAGAAAGATATGGATGTGCTGGAACATGTCCAGACAAGGGCCACGAGGATGATCAGAGGGCTGGAACACCTCTCCTATGAGGACAGACTGAGAGAGCTGGGGTTGTTCAGCCTAGAGAAGAGAAGGCTCTGGGGACACCTTTTTTTGGCCTTCCAGTATCTTAAGGGGGCCTACAAGAAAGGTGGTGAGGGACTTTTTAGGATGTTGGGTAGTGGTAGGACTAGAGGGAATGGATTAAAACTAGAGGTGGGTAGATTCAGATTAGACATTAGGAAAAAGTTCTTTATCATGAGGGTGGTGAAACACTGGAACATGTTTCCCAGAGAGGTGGTGGAAGCCCCATCCCTGGAAGTTTTTAAGGCTAAGCTGGATGGGGATCTGAGCAACCTGATCTAGTGGGAGGTGTCCCTGCCCATGGCAGGGGGATTGGAACTAGATGATCTTTAATGTCCCTTCCAACCCTGACAGTTCTATGATTTTATGATTCTATAATGTGAATTCATGCCTCTGAAGACTAAAGGTTCTTTCTCTGCAGATGAAGTTCTCAGACATTGAAAAAACAGCTGTTTGGTGGACGGTCTGTACTACACTTGTTTTTGCACTCCTTATCAACTTCATAGAAACCAAGAATTAATGAGAGCTAAAAGGAACAGCTGGTTGCTCCCAAGTCCTCTGTGGCCAGAAAGTAGGCAGGTGTTCAGTTTTCAGGCTGCACCTGTGGTACAGGATTGTTTGTTGTGTGTAACAGAGCTGTCCAAGGGTAGAGGAAGAAGCTTGCATGAGAATCTCTGATCTACCAGCTCAGGCTGGTTGTCAACACATCTCTGTCTGTCCTGGATTACTGGTTGGCATACATTTCTTTAGGGATTGCTGAGCAGGGAAATCTCATGAAATCTGAAATAACTTTGTTCAAAATAAATATTTTTTGAAAATCCATTAAGAAAAGAGGTCAGAATGTGATAACATCCTTCCTGCTCTGCCATCTGTTTCAGGTGTCTTACATCACCAGTCCTTACTCTCAGATCTCACTAGAAGAGACTCATTGGTGTGTATGCCTAGGGCAGGGGGGATATATTTTGCTTTGGGTGCAGTGTGCTCCTCAACACACAGCAAATACCCCTCAGTGTGTGTTTTGGCTAGGTTTGGTGCTAGAAAACTGTCCGTGTTGTCCAGGATCTTGTTTTCCTAGCTGAGAAACGTGGGAGTAAGGCAATTTGATTTAACCCATCTGCTCAGAGCAAAGGCAATTATTTTCTTCTCTCCTGCTCGGTCCTTCATGACTTTGACAATCTAATAAAGTAAACCCTAGCTTTGCCCACTGCCACCTGCCCTTCTCCCACAGGAACCCTGTCTTCCTGTATTTCTGTCTTCAGTATTAATAAATTCCAGTATGTTTAGCTACTTGTTGCTGCCTCACGAATACAGGGAAAAAATCCCCAAAAGACCAGGTGAGGAAGGTGAGAGATTGGTTCAGAAGAAGTCAGAAGATTGCCCAGAAGACCCACTTTTCCCACTCTGTGATATTTTTGTCAGGACACATCAGCGGCTGTGCAGTTTTGCAATTTCATTTCGGCAACAGTCACGGTTTAAAGCATTATCAACCATGTCTGGCAAGCACATGTGCTCTGGCAAAATTCAGCCATCACAACAGCTTCAGCTGTTCACCTTTCCTAGAAAATTGTCCTGTAAACCAAAGTTATTCCTGTGAACAGGAGAAATATTTTTTGACTTGAAGGCATCTGCTCAGAGGAGAAGTGTGATAGTTATTCTGAGAGTGTATCTAACAGTTGTTACACCCAAAACTTTGGTTTTTTTAGATGTTCACAGTATATGGTATAAGTTCTTCAGGGTAAAACTATCTTGTTGTATAAAGCTAGTTAAAACAAGTTAATCTCTAGCCACCTAACTCTTGCACATTTTGTCTGTTTTACCTAAGAATAGCTAAAATAAGACCAGAGAAGTATAGGCAAGGCCTTAGTCTAGTCCTTAGACCTTATATAGCTAAGCTAGTACAAGCTGGTACAAGGTCCATTAATAGCAATGGGAACAGCACAATCACTACAGAGCTACACAGTGTTGATTGAGCCTTCTTCTACTGCGGGAATAAATGTCTCTCACAAAGTTTTGGGCATTACAACAAATACTAGCAGATACTCACTCCAGTATCTTAATGTAATTTAATCAAAATTATGCAAAACATCACACACAACCTTATTCTCATAGCGTTTTTCAAAATAATATAAGTTGTGACAGTTCCTTTTAGAAGAAATAATTTTAATTGTTCTAGATTAACAACTGCATTAATTTCTATTTTTCAAAAAAAAAAAGTCAAATAACAAGGTTGTGAGGCTTAGCTGGTTAATATTTTTGAAAAGCAGAAGTTTTGTTTCATGCTTCTAACAGGCTTAGATCAATATTGTTCATTGTTTATAATACCGTAACAATCAAATTTGTCTTTTCTTTTGATGAAGTGTGCTATTTTAAAATAGATCCTCTGCTGAGCTAATTAGGAAGGTGTATTAATTCCAAACAATTCCATGCTGAGCTCATTTCTTAGCTAAAAGTCCTGAATTCCCATTGTTTTGTATCCTTTGAACTGGTTTAGAAGATAATGGTGAAAATACTGGTAAAAAGATTACACCAAGTGTTGCTGTGATTACTAACACAGGTCAGTCTATAGAGCTAGACACTTCTACAAAATCCTCAGTATGTGGACACAGATAATGAGTATGCATTAGACACTGTGTACACAACTCTGATTTCATACCTCAAAATGGGGTGGCAGGGGCAGGGAAGCTCTTTAACAACTCCTTGTTGAAAGCCAAATTCCAAATTACTTAGTTTGGATCAGCAATACGTAGTTTATGAGCCCATGAATAAACAATTTACATTCACAGGGAACTCTGAAGAAATTCTCTCTAGTATAAAAGAAATCTAGAGCACTTCAATAACATAACCTTTACTATTATAAGAATTTTCTGTTACACTAGAATACCTCTGTAGTGCCAATAAGAAAACCAATCTGATGCAACTGTCAACTGTGTATTCTACTTAACATAGTTATTTTATTAATACACTTTGATATCTTCTCCTGGGGCAGGCTGAGAAGTAAGGAAGGAGAAAATTTCCTACAAATGCATAATGCCTGAATATTCTGTCAGGTAATGTTTGTTTAAATGTGAAATGCTATTTTCTCATATATCAATTTCCCAGAGAGCCTAACAAGATACAAAATAGCAGCAGGAGCTAAATGTTAAGTCGTAATCTGAAAAAATCATTATTTCTCCCTCTTCCAAAAGAAGAACCCTGATTTTCATATCAAATTATACATGGTTTTCCAATTTTGCAGTGTTATTGAAGTGATTGCTGTTAATTGCTTCCCTCAAAAAAGCCATTTATGTGTAGAAAGATAACTCTTCTGAAAGCTCCCCACCAGGCTCAGGGCCCTTCTGATTGACCTGGGACTAGTCTATCATGCATGACTCGGAAAGAAGCAGAGACTCCTGTGTTCAATATTCCAGCTAATCAACTCAGATTGCTCACAGGGAGAGCCAGTGGCATACCCATTTACTGAAACTCATTCGCATGAATTTGTCATCAGCTCAACAGCCAACAGCTGGTGCCCTCATGGCAGACAGTCCCTTCTTTCATAGGCAGGCTCATGTCAGACATCCCCACTGCCTGACTTTCCATGACTTCTAAGTACACAGAATACAACTCCTAATTTAGGGTTAAAAAACTACCTTGACCTATCTGACTCTGACTGAATATTTTGAGAATAATATCCCCCTCAAAAAACCCAAAAAAATCCCGGCATGAAAACAATATATACCAAAAAGTCTACTGAAACAGAAACCATAACAAAATGTTGTGATGAGTGTGTCAGCAATCATATTTGTTTGTAATAATTTAAGAACTTTTACTCTCTATTGCCAACACACCATTGTAAGATACAATTGCAAGTGTATAAAGGCACAGTGCTGCACTCAGGTTATATAGTACTGCATTAAAGGAGTTCCAAAGCATTGTTACATCATTTGACCCCAACAGTCTTTGGGTGTTAACTATCTACAGAAGCCCAGGGAAAGAGTTTCTAAGTACCACTTATAGTTCCACTTCTGCAGTCAACTTTGTATAGGCAGTTTTTGTATTCAGGTCCTGTTGGTTCTATGGATGTGTAATATACTGACAAAAAGACCTTAAATAATACTATTTCTCCAGCAGTCAGGGCTAGGTTATTAGTCACTACCAGACCACATTTTAAGTGGAGTTTTCAAACTTGCAGCTATGGTAGCAGAACCAGCATGGTAAACTAGTTGCTCTGGTTTATCATTGTCTTATACATCCTCTTTACTGGAGTGGGGAGGAAACCACCTGTAAAAATTAGTTGATGCTTAATCACTACAATGAGTTGTTGGAGCATTTTTCAAAACACCTGTTACGAATATTGCATATATAACCACATAGTAAGGAAACATCAAGGGTCCTGATCTACAAGTGATCAATGGGACTGTCATGGCCAGGTCAGATACAGTAATCTTTTTGTTTCTACATTCAAACACTGCATCAGCGTATCATTTCTACAACAGAATGACAGAATCATCATGGTTGGAAAAGACCTCTAAGATCACCATGTCCAACCAACAACACACTCCCTAAGAAAATAAAACAAAACAAAACCACCTCACTGTCCCACTAGTGCCTCATCTACTGAATACTTTCACTGATGGTGACTCCACCACCTCTCTGGGCAGCCTGTTCCAGTGCCTGACTACTCTTTCAGTAACGAAATTCTTCCTACTAACCTAAACCTCCCCTGGTGCAACTTCAGGCCATTTCCTCTAGTCCTGTTGTTATTTATTTGAGAGAAGAGGCTGCACCCATCTCACTACAACCTCCTTTCAGGTAGTTGTAGAGAGTGATAAAGTCTTCTCTCAGCCTCCTCTACTCCAAACAAAACAATCCCAATTCCCTCAGCCTCTCTTCATAGGCCTTGTTCTCCAGACTCTTCACTGCCTTGGTTGACCTTCTCTGAACTCACTCCAGCAACATAGTGTCTTTCTTGTGGTGAGGGGCCCAGAACTGAACACAATACTGAAGCTGTGGCCTCACCAGTGCTGAGTATAGGGGCATGATACATTCCCTTCTCCTGCTGGCCACACTGACAGAGGCCAGGATGCTGTTGGCCTTCACAGCCACCTGGGCACACTGTTGGTTCATGTTCAGCCAGGTGCTGACCAGCATCCCCAGGTTCTTTTCCACCATGCAGCTTTCAAGCCTCTCTTCCCCAAGCCTGTAGCATTGCCTGGGGTTGTTGTGACCCAAGTGCAGGACCTAGCACTTGGCCTTCCTTGTTCAACCTCATACAACTGGCCTTGGCTCATTGATTCAACCTGTCCATATCCCTCTGAAGAGCCTTCCTACCCTCAAGAAGATCAACACTTCCACCCAATTTAGTGTCATCTACAAACTTGCTGAGGAAGTACTCAATCCCCTCATCTAGATCGTTGATAAAGATATTGAACAAGACCAGACCCAAAACTGAGCCCTGGGGGACACCACTGGCAACCAGCCTCCACAAATGGATTTAATTCCATTTACTACAACTCTCTGGGCCTGGCCTGAGAGCCAGTTTTTAGCCCAGCAAAGAGTCCACCTGTCTATGCCATGAACTGCCAGCCTCTCTAGGGGAATGCTGTGGGAGATGGTGTCAAAGGCTTTACTAAAGTCTAGCTAGACAACGTCCACAGCCTTTCCCTCATCTGCTAGGCAGGTCACCTGGTCATAGAAGGAGATCATGTTGGTCAAGCAGGATCTGCCTTTCCTGAACCCATGCTGGCTGGGCCTGATCCCCCAGCTGTCCACCACCTGCCATGTGAGCTTACTCAAGATGAACCTCACCATAATTTTTCTGGGTACCAAGGTCAGACTGACAGGCCTGTAGTCCTCCAGATCCTCCTTCAGACCCTTCTTGTAGATGGGTGTCACACTGGCAAGCCTCCAGACACCTGGGACCTCTCCTGTTAGCCGAGACTGTTGATAAAAGATGGAGAGAGGCCTGGCGAACTCCTCTGACAGCTCCCTCAATACTCTGGAGTGGATTCCATCTGGACCAATGGACTTGTGAGTGTCCAGGTGCCATAGCAAGTCATTAACTGCTTCCTCCTGGATTACTGGGGGGAGGTTTCTGCTCTCCATCTTTATCTTCTAGCTCAGGAAGCTGAATACCCTGGGGGTAGCTGGTGCGACTAATAAAGATGGAGGCAAAGGTGGCATTAAACATCTCATCCTTTTCCTCATCTTTAGTTCAATTATGATTCAATGTCTTCAGAACCACTAGTTCCTGTTCTTCCAGGAAACCTAAAAATTCCAGATTTATACATCTCACTATCTTCTAGCCAAAGGTGTCTTTATTAGGCAACAAAAACCTCATTCTCTTGTCCTCCATATCTTTTCATTAACTTTATTCTTTGTCAACCTTTCTCCAAGTGGCCCTGAAGAAAGCAAGTTGAGTAAAACAAAAATGTTAATTGTATGTCAGGCATTATTAAGAGATAAATTAAATGCAAAACATAGAAAATTACTTTGTCATTGAATAAATTTATGCTTCACCTGCTACTTAAATATTAGTTCCCTATCTTGAGGATATAATGGCAGGTTGGAAGATAAAGTTCTAGAATGTCTATACATTGATCACAAGAATGGACCTTCTTGCATCCAAGAAACAACTAATTAAAAAAAAAACAATTGAAGGAGATAACGATACAGGCCTACAAAGTCAAGAGTGTTGTAGAAGAGTGAATAAAGTGAAAAAAAAAAAAAAGGGCATCAAATAATGTTATCAGAAATAATTAAAAGTGAAAAATAATAAGTTATGACTCCTTCTACAACATGCAGTATGATTCAGAAGAGCTTTGACACTATGGAAAGCCAAGAGTTTAAAATAGATCAAAAATGGGCTAGATGTGTGTCAAGGTTTAGGGCAGGGCTGGCCACCGGATGTATGACAGACACTCTCCATTAACATCTCTCCCTTCCAAAAGGGGAAAAGAAAGGGAGTAGGAGAAAGAGACTTACGGATTAGAAAACTAAAACAGCTTTAGTGAAAATAATAATAATAAAATGGCATATATACAAATATATACTAAACCCAACCCACCTGATGGTAATTACATCACTGTCACCACTGGTGCAGTGGAGCAGGCACTGGGAAAGTCCCAGACTGTGCCCAGTGGCAGATGGGAACTGGATTCAGGAGCTGGATTCTGGAACTGGTTTCAGGAATATATGGATTGGGATTGAAGGCAGAACGGACAGACTCCTCCTCAGATACTGGAAGAGAAATGCCAGAAAAAGAGAGCTTGAACCTCATGATCTCTCAGCTTTATGTTATATATGATATATGTGGGATGGAATACATCATTGACCAGTTTAGGGTCACCTGTCCTGTTCACTTCTCCCTGCAGATGAGGCCTTTTACTTTCTGCACCCCCAAAGTGGTACACCAGATTTAGCAGTGACCTTGTTCTGCACACCAATTCTTGGTAGTAACTTTAAACATCAAGCATTACCACTGCTAGAAGCAGACACTGCTTGTGAAAACACACTGCTAACTTCAGAAAATGCAGTTAGTTAGAAAAGTTGAGCTCAAAAGTAAAATCACCGAAAAGAATTAGTTTTATTCTAACTCAAAGCAGGACAATGTGTTTAAGGAAGAGAACTCCAATGCTATTCAGAAGCAACATATGGCTCAGTAAGCCTCCAAGACACAAACGGTTGTGGATTGACTATGCATGGAAGTACTTTGTATATTTCTGAATCTAGTTTCCTAGCTTTGTAATTTTTTTTTTTTTTTAGCTGCTAGTACAGACAAACTACTTGTATCTTTGCCCTAAATCAATATAGCTGGTTTTACACGCTCTGTGGCTCTATCTGCTTCTTCTTGCAGTGTCTCTGAAGCCTTTCAAAGAAACCTACACCTCTTCATCTACTGTTGCCATTCTGCCTTTACTGCACCTTTTCAGAACGGATATTTGCAAGTGGGAGCTGTCACAGCATAGAAGTGACGATTCTCTGGGCTGGTGCAGCAGATGACAAATTACTGCATTACAGTAAGGTTATACTTAAGTTAAACCTGCTTTTATTCTACCTTGATGAAATTCAAGCCCTACAAATACAGACATTGACAATCATTCCATCAGTTCATTGGCAGTTATGTGCAAGAATCTGTATAGGACGGAAATTAAACAAGCTAGTTAAACAACACATTGGTTTATACTGATCAGAACATGAACAATATTTTCACTTAAGCAGAATGGGATTTTGCACTCACCGTCCTATATAATCCATTCCCTCCTAGAGGGATATTTCACAAAGCTTTTTTTATTATTACGTAATACTGTTCATGCCATCCAACACTAGTTAATTTCTCTAACCAGATATTTTAGTGGAAAAAAAATTACTATTTTATAAATACACAGCTTATTGATATAATGATTTTTAATAAAATCAGTTCTTTGTAAAATAAGGCATGAGTGTATATCTTTTCAGTGTCAGTTGCCCTAAGATGATTTTATCCTTCCTGTCAAAATAATGTATCTAAAAAGAATAGAAATGCAAATAATGTAAAACCTATTTGACCCTGGTTGGTTTTCAGTGAATGTAGTAATAGAAGGAAAAGTAGCTGGAGGTAGCAGTGCAATAAAATGTCAGAGGTTGCTGATCAAAAGTCACTGAAAAAATCAGTTTATGAGAAAACTAATCTTACAACATTTTCTGAGTACTTGTGGACAGTAAGTACAGCATACAGTAAAATGGTGGGGGAGTGGTCTGGCTCTGTAAAGTCCTATTCTCAGAGCAAATCCTGTTATAGGTGCCTCCCTTAGGAAGAGAAATCATTACAGCCTGATACACACAGGTCTGTGGAACAGCATTTGTTACAAGCAGAATTCTGAGTACAGCTTCCAGGGAGAAGTTCTGCTTCAATATTTGAAGACCTGTTTGCAATTTCCCTTGCATGTTTTTATCAGTAAACTCTTGAACTAAACCCTCATCCCTAAAAAAGAAGTGGACAATACTCAAATGCATCAATTAGTTATCCTGCTGTGATTCCTGCCTTTGAGGAGGCACAAAAATTATCTACATGTGTTTTTATAATGACATGAAAGTTGGAGTTTTGAAAGAGAACACATTGACAGTAGCAACCGCTTTTGCAAAAACAATACATATTGTTACATGGCACGTAAGAAGCTTTTCTAACTTTGAGAAACACAGGCAAGAGACCTGTAAAGTACCATTTCAATCTCCAGAGCAGTTTTGTTTGTTTCAGCTAGCTGCTGGTTCAGCATCGGTAAGCCCATATTACTCCAAAGGCAAGATAAAATATGAATTACAGCTACTATGTTTGAAATAGTATAAAATTAACTTTTAGAACTTAGAAATCATTAGAAAATATGAAATAAATAATTTTATTTTAACTTTTTCTTCATTTGTAAGTCATATAAAGTTTTCCAAATATATATTTCATCAGGTAGTGAGACCTAATCATGATCATGATTGGTACTTTTTATGACTCAAGAATTTTAACTGAGTAGATACCTTTGGAACATCATGGCCATTGTTATTCACAAAAAGGAGTAGTGCTAAAATGAGTTACTTTGGTTTTTTTCCCTTCAGCAGTTTCTAGAACTGCTTATTCTTTGGCTTTGTAGTATGTATTCATTTTAAAAAACATAACAAATTTCAGGTAAGATATATGTATATAGTTGTAATACTAACAAATAATAAACCAGTAATTAACTTAATATTTAAACACTTCCTTATTTTATCACCTTTGCATGTAAGAGTTATAGACCCCATCTTTCTAAATGCCCACTCTCAATATTAATGTGTGCATTTTTTAAATAACTGAAGAGTCCCAGTGTAGTTCTTGATCAGACCAAAGCAGAACTGAAACACCATAATTTAATGAGCTGTCATTTTAAGCAAGATTCCAACCTCTTGCTAATAAATGCAGTTCATTCATATTAAAATCAAATATAATTTTACCACTGTAGATATAACTTGCAAAATACTCATCAAGATAATGTCAAATATTTTTTAAAGTCATTGTAGCTTCAAAAGAGTTTACTCTCATGACTGTGTGTTATCCCTTTCTTTGCTTTTTCTTTTTCCCAGTTTGTAATTTTCCACTGTTTAAACTGATTCTTACCTCTTTTTTGCTTTTTCTCAATTTTCCAAATCAATGCCGTTGAGCAAATCACTGCAGCAGAGCTGAGGGAAGCATGTACAGGATCTGAAGGAGAGAGAGAGGAAAGGTTTGTGGAGAACTTGAACAGAAACCAAGGAATTTTCTTATTTCAGGTTGAGTTGAACTGACTGATTTAGTGTGTTTTGCTTTATTTTTGTTTTTACTCAGGTTAGCATAAGTGATCGGTGAATAATATTTTATTTTACGTGAAATAATTATTCTAGTTTTTCAGCAAATACTTTTCTATGTAAATAGACCATGCAGGTAAATAACTGCAGTTTTGAGCCATCAAGAAAATTTGAGAATTCTCAGTGCTGTTAAACATTGCC
Source organism: Actenoides hombroni (assembly GCA_024336885.1). NCBI lineage: Eukaryota > Metazoa > Chordata > Aves > Coraciiformes > Alcedinidae > Actenoides > Actenoides hombroni. The sequence continues at coordinate 10,543,683 of WUAM01000323.1, forward strand.
AGTTCTATTTCTGGTTACAACATTTTACTATTATTTGTGTGTTTATACTAATTTGGTGAATATAAATACAAGTTTCACTTTTTTTTCCTTTTAAACTTGGAGTCACTAAGGTCAAAATAGGAAAATTGTCTTTCTTTAATTCTTTCAATGGTGTTTGTGCCTGCAAGAGTTAAAGCAGCTTTCCTCTCTAAAGTGCATACTATGATCCTTTGTATCTATCTCACAAGTTGTAGGCCTCATTTGAAATATCTATGTTTTCTAGAAATCATATGTATAATAATCAGTGAAGTAAATGGCATTTAATTCAATCTCATTAACTGATCTTGTGACAGTAACAGATATAACAATTATATCTAAAAAACCATTTTTTTAATAGTTTGCCTACAGGAGTTAACCCATTCTGTTCAGTACATTGTTCTCCTTTCCCTTCAGCCCTCACAAATTAGTAATTTGGTTGAGTTTTAATGCTCTTTTTAAATAGGCCTGGCTCCATTTTGAAGAGGCACTCTTTGCCTTTAATATATTTGTCTTCTCACTGCATTACTCATCACAGATGCAAGTGCTGAAAAGCCATTAAGATTACTTATAGAAACTGCTTCTTGATATGGTTAAATCTTGCTTATTTTACGAATATGCATTCCATCATGGAAGTACATTTTCTCACAGTTCTGTCTATCTTGAGAATTCTAGGAAGAAAAAAAGCTCTCAAGTGAAGCTTCAAAGCTCAAATTGCCAAAATTTTGAACTGGTAGGTGTGATCACAAGTAGGTTGTTCAGGTTAAGGTATCTTTAAAAGGTTATATCTCTTTTACTAGAAGCTCCAGCCCTAAGCTGAACAACGGTAAGAGACCTTGTAGTTGCACCTTCATATACAAAGGGAAACAATTCCTTTTTAAAAAGCTCTATTTTGCTTTGCAAGCTAAGATGTGCACAGGAGGGGTTACTGCAGCTCAGATGAGGGTCAGCAATTTTCTGTTGTAGGGCAGTAAATTCCTGAAGTCATATGAATATTCCTCTGATTTTCTAACATTCTTTTTTGCTTTCATTCTCTCTGACATACCTAAACTCCAGTTACACCAAATCAATCTAATTCTATGAACATTTTTCTAACAAGTATGGGACTATTTCCTAGTCCAGTGTCTTCACACTAGGATCACAATACCCACATGTGACTGTTCATTTCCGCATTAAAAAAATATGATACTTACTCCAGTGACCCAAAGAAAAAATTCCTAGAATTAGTTTATAAGGCCATATTTTGAGTGCAGAATAACTGGCTTACCAGTAAACCACTAGTATCTGCCAAGTAGTTAGTCACCAAACTGTAGATTGAGAGACCTTATGTACCTTTTATTATTGCATGTAAATAGTTAAGGACTTGAGTTTGAGACTTGGATTCCCACTTCAAAGCTCACATTCTTTAATCTAGTTCTTTGAGACAGTTTTCCTCATTTGTTATACCAGCTGATCAACAAGATGCCACATCTTCAGTCTGATTGGTAAGACAGCTTAACATCATCCTGACTATTAGCAGTAAAACAGCCCATAGATTGCTTTTTCCTGTAATTACATTTTTAGCTTCATCCTTTCCAGATTACTCTTGGCAAGACTCCAGAAGTAGCCATTTGAAAACTAAAGGATTCATCTTCTTGAGAAATTATAGTTGATTTGTCTTTTAATCATGAATTTTCTACAGAGAATGCAATTTCACAAGAATTTTGGCATAGCAGTCAATGACTGGAGAATGTTTGCAAACAAGCAGAACCTTTTCCTTTTCTGGTGTCAGTATTTCAATAGTCCATGAAAATCCTCATGGGATTTAAGAAGTGTCGATAACCAAAAGCCAAACCTGACTTGTGTGACTGAAGAAGTGCTATAAATGCAACGAAACTGGTCTCATCTGACAGAGGCAGAGATTAAATGGATCTGCAGAGCTGGTTCAGTCCCCGGTGACAATCGAGCACAATCAGATGCGGCTTCTCAGGATGAGCCAAAAAATGGATAGAAATATTCAGGGAAAAGTTGGCAGAGAAATAAATGCCACTGTAAAAGGCATTGTCTATTCTGTACAGAGGAATAATAACTGTTATTCAAGGAGTATGGAAGCTCTACGTACACTGCATGACCTGCAGGAAAAGTTTTATTTTGTTTTATTTTTGTTTCTATTTCAACCTATAATCCTGCCTGCTTATGCTGAACATCCCAACATGTTGCTCAGTTACCTAGAAACAATATTTTTATGCTTCTCAGAAACTCTAAAAATAAAGGTCAACAACATAACTAAAACTTCTAGGTTTTGCTACATTGCCTGCTGAACATTACTATATTGAGATGAGTGAAAAAGCTTTTCTCTGTTGAATTTGAAAAGGTTTGTAAAAATTAGAAGAGTAAGAAATTATCAATTCCCACAAAAGCTTTCTAAATTGAACATGATAATCTTTGTGAAAGACTCATTAACTGAGGTCAAGAATGTCTAAATTTAGATTATTTCATATCACAGATCTTATCATACAAGTCTTAATATTTAGATAAAAAATAATCATAAAATTCAGGTAAAAACAGTCTTCATGTTGTCCTAAAACTGTTCTGTATAGCATATCTGAAATAAAAAACATGGATGTAGTTCTACTGTTGAGAGTTTGTCTGTGAAAATATAGTATTGTACCAGATCTGTCATTTTGTAGTGTAAAGCTAGACAAGAAAGTAGAATCTAGCAATTATTATAATAACCTCCATCTGGAAATGTACATTCATGTGAATAATAAAAGCTTGGCCTTTTTGAACACTAATATGTTTTATTGGAAAGACTTGTTAAGTACATCTGTAAGATTGGGCTTTAAATAATTGTATATTGTCAATTTATTCAGACACAGGGTGAAAAAGACTTACTGCAGCTCTTCATAACTATTCATTGAAATTGATCAACACATTCATGGATGAGAGCAGCACTTATAGAATCATTATGGTTGGAAAGGACTTCCAGGGTCATCAAGTCCAATCTTTGTCCTAGCATTTCTCTAACCACTACACCATATCCTCAAGCGCCACATCTATTCGTTCTTTAAACACCTC
>WUAM01000323.1:10555936-10591027 GCA_024336885.1 Actenoides hombroni
CCCTGCCCAGCTCTCCAGCCTGTCCAGGTCACGCTGGATGGCAGCACAACCTTCTGGAGTGTCAGCCACTCCTCCCAAACTCAGTCTACCACCTGGTGCTTGTGATTTTTGGCCATGCTTCCATGTGTAAATCTGGTACGCAAATATCTTAAAGTCTCTGAATGTATGTGAGTATATAAAAAAATGGTGAGAAGATCTGAATAAACATGTTGTTTGCAACTTCTGACCTTTATTATGCCTAATATTGGTAGGAAAATATACATGAGTCTTTCTGTTGTCTAATGTGCCCCAAGGAATAACCTTTTTTGTTTTGTTTATATAGCTTTTGAGTTTATTATCACTGGGTAATGGAGAATTGGAGCACTAAATCATGATCATCGTGGTATGAACAACAGTTAGTTATCCAGAGAAGCATGTTTGAAGCTCAACTTTGATAGCAGTTGCTTCTTTTGGATACTGCTTCTTTTAATCAGAGCTAATACTATTTAATCTGAAAACCTAGCCCTGCTGGCTATCAAGTGATGTACAGCCACAGAGAGTAGTACAGAGCTGAGTATTTTTCATGAAGAACAAAGCTTGAATATAAGTATTAAGCAGTAATTCTTTAAATCTCTGTGGGAGGAATTTTAGGGTATATGCATCTGAGAATCCCCTAGGGACTGATGTGACATTGGTGTCTGCTATGATGTAGAGTCAGAGAAGCTCAGGAAAACCTTTCTGATGGGCTACAGCTCTTTAATACAGCAAAATTTTCAAAATTATTAGCTAAAAAGAGCATAATTAAAGATGTATGCTGTTAATACAATACATACCCAGGGTTTTTTTTAGATGCTACAATATGTTAGGGTGTGAACAAATGTATTTTAAAATGACAGGTTAAAAAAATTACATTCAACATTTGGCCTTACATATTCCAAACTAAACTGTTGGATTTAACCATTTAAATTCCCTTTGCTGCATCATTACCACATTTAAAAATGCAGTTTGCTTTCTTTTTCCCTAAGAATTTTCTCTTCAACTGTTCTGCTTGAATAATAGGCTTTTATCTGCAAGACCAAAACAAGTGGATTTGATCCTTTCCTATTGCTAAGAATAAAAAATACCTTTATTTAAAAACAAATGTAAACATAAGCTACGTTAGAGGACAAGACAGTACACTGTATTTCATATCTGTATATCATGATTTAGAAATTATTAAGGAGGGCTTTGAGTGGAGTATACAGCTCATTGATCACTTCCATTTTCATCATAAAATACATGGAGACATTTGGAAGAAAAACCCTGTAACCCAGCAGTTAATTTTCTCCATATTAAAAGGTTTGAATTACAATCTTGCATTAAGGATGAACACTGTACACAAAGTCTTTTTGTTTATACCCAAAGGTATAAAAGCCATTGAGTCATTATGAAAAAGGTATTGTAATGGGACACTCAGTTAAGAGTGCTAAGGAAAGGAAAAGGCCTTGGTAATGGTACCCTCCAGACATCTCCCTGTTGATGTAAGGAAGAGATTTCCTGATATTCCTTCTCTAATGATAGTGAAAATCACTGCATGTCCCTCCCAGTCATGGAGGTAAGTCAGACATGAGTAGAGTGGAATGAGTGGTTCCAGTATCCTGCTCCTAATTGTGGTGATCAAGCACTAGACTGGATGATGTGTATTCCTGATTAGCCCCAGTGAAATGATTTACTACCCCATCTACAGCTCTTTTCACAGTCCAGTTTCTTCATCTTTACCACTGTCATCCCCTCCAAAATAAGTTAGATAGTCCTATTTACTCTTTCCCCAGGCGTCTCAGTTTTGCTGATTTTTTGCACTTATTCATTATTCGTGGCATGGTTGCCCTGAAAAATACCACCTCACTCGGCAGCTGGATAAAGCAATGCTTCTCTTTATACCGAGGTTTTAATTTCTGCCATTTCTTATGTTGCTGTCATCTTAGTTTAGCCACTAGTCAGCGTTGGCCAACTGCATTCACGTTACTACTGCTTTGCTATCTGTATTTTCTCTTGCTGTTCCCTTTGTATTGTAGTTCAGGGTGGACCTTTTATCTGAATATGCCAAAACAAGGAGTAGCCCATAAACACTGCTTGTTTGTCTGGCCTTTAATCTGCCCTAGATAAAATACTGGTCCCTAGGAGAGGGGACCAGGACATACAACAGTGTTGTCACAAAAACTGCTACCTACTGGCTTTGATCAAGTTTTACAAGAAGAAAATTAATTGAAGCTAGGAATCTGCAGATGAAAATGTTTGCACTGGCCTCTGATAAGCTCAGTGTCCTTCCCTGAGCTTATTAACATCCTTTGTTACTGTACCTAGCATAAAAACTGTCAGTGTGTATTGCTCCTAGAGCCACCTCTGAACTCTGGACTTGAATTGTCTTAGAAATCACAAGTTCTCCTTCAGACCTCATGTACAGGTCTTTTCCCTTAGAGTGCCACTGTGCTAAAACATCAGAGTCCTTTAGATGTGCTACCACATCCTGCAAGGGAAACCCTGCCTCCACTTTAATTTGTAACATAATCTCTGTTCTCCAAAACAAATTGCTCTTCAGTCAGGATCTGGAAACACTGTATTTTCCCTGTTTTCACCATAGACATGTAGAAACTAGGAAAGAAGTCTTTCTAACCTTTATGGTGGGAGAGATGTTTGTGTTGCAGAGTAAAAGAAAGAATGTAAAATAGCAATGAGCCTAAGAGACAATGTCTTTTATTGATGGGGACAGTTCTTAATTGCTATCCTGCAGCAATAATGTCTTGTTTTCTTCTTTTTAGTCCAGTTTTTAAGAAAGGGGATGGCATTATGCATTGGCAGGTACATATTGAATGAAGAAGACTGATGACAGAGCAGAATTGGCATAGTCTGTGATCAAACAGTATTAAGTAATTAATTTATATCTCTACTTCAAGTGACTATGCTAGAGTTCACGAATAAGGTAATATTAAATGACTGGGAGAAAAAAGACAGGCCTTTCATTTACATCCAATGATGGTAATCAATGAAAACAAAGAAAAGTAAATACAGGCATTTTTTTTTCAGACCATACTTACACTGATGTCCAAGGACTTCAATAAAACAGACAGGGCCAAATTTGTCTCTGTCTGCTAGTCCTTGACACTCTACTTCTAGATGTTGGACAGACTTTCAGATAGCCTAAACGTAATTGTTCCATTGGTTTCAGTAGAGACATAATGATTTATAACTACTGAAATCCAACATTGTGTATTTGCAAAGGGTATAAATCAGAGAAGAGACTGATCCATTGATTTTCATCCCACTTCCTTGTCCGTGTCTTGTGCTTTGCAGTGCTTTCCATTTTCTCACCAGTTCTTACAGATATCGTCTGCAGCAATTTTAGTCACTGTTGTCCAGAGCTATAAAAACTTCCAAGCAAGTACACCATTAAATAATTCCTTGAACATTTTCTTTCTAACCAGAAAAATAATGAATAATGAATTCAAATAATAAAGAGTAAAAAATGCTGATATGAAGTCATAGTATAAGAAGTTACCTCTGTTTTGACAATTGCATTTTAGACAGTGGTGCTGTAATTTAAATATATGCAGATGAAATACTATAATCTATAATGACTTTGATGTTCTAAATAATGATTACGGATTTTATAAGCCCTTTACTGGACCCAGTTTTTATTTCTAATCTGTATGAATGACCTGCCATCTCTATATATCAGATCATTAGTGGTGATTTATACAGATAATATGATGATTTATTATTGTTCTCTAAGTTCTCTAGATGTAGTTTATGCCCTGATTTCAAGCATGAATGGTGTCAGTGATTTGCTTGAACTAAATAATTTATCAGTAGAAACAAAAACAAAGATTGACAAACTGGGTGCTGTACTTTGAATAAATTAATCTGCCAGTGATAGATCAGAAAAAGTCTCCATTAAAAATTCTTTCTGCAACAAAACAATACGTAAAATAAGTTCAATAAATAATATGGAAGTTGCTATTCAATATAGAGGAAAATGAATCATGTTTATCAGTAAACTAGTGTTGAACTTGATTTGTGTATTATTAATTTAATATCACTAGTAAATATATAAAATAGTTGCTCAGGATTCAAGATTAGATTAATTTCTTCAGTCAGTGCAGAGTCATGTCTTTGGTAATTTTGGCTTCCATCAGTGTTTAACATCTCTTTTAACTTCTCTTTGCATAAAACAGTCAATGAAATGTGATCCAATCCTATGTTACTTAATCAAACAAAATTTCATCAAATATTTACACTGTCTGAAAAAAGACTGGAGGTTTGAATCATTGATTTATAAAGGGATTTTCTAAGTACCTTTATAATGTTGAAAAACTGGTCACTTGCCTCAAGAGCAGAAATTCTGCATATTTACCTCTGTAGAAAAAACCTTAGTACTGAATGCTTTACAGTAACGTGTCCTTTTAGTTACCTCTGAAGAATTTAGAGAATCACAGAATCACAGAATGGTAGGGGTTGTAAGGGACCTCTGGAGATCATCTAATTCAACCCCCCCCACCAAAGTAAGATCACCTTGGGAAGGTTGCACAGGAACTTGTCCAGGTGAGTTCTGAAAGTCTCCAGAGAAGGAGCATCCACAGCGTCTCTGGGCCTGTACCAGTGCCCCATCACACTCACGGTAAAGTTTTTCCTCATGTTTAGATAGAACTTCCTGTGTTCCAGTTTGTGGAATTTTTAATTGCTTAAAGGTATATATTGCTAATTTAACTTACCATTTCAGAATAAAAATGCAATTACTTACAATTCTAGGTCATTCTGTAAATAAAGGAAATATTTCACAACTATTTTTGCTTTTGTTTGTTACCTCCTGTGGTTTCACGCATCTTTAATGATGTTACATGTACCAAATACAGTGAAGATGCAGCATCACAGGTTATACTTCATGCTAATAATCAGAGAAACTATTCATGGTCCTGTGTTACTTTATGCTGCTGAATTCTTTGATGTCGTGTCCTGAATTGTAGTTGATAGTTAAAGCATCTCAGAGTATGCATTTCCAAGTGACACTCACATACTTTCACTTTAATATACAGAGAGACTAACAGAACCAATGCATCCCCAGATGAATATATCACATTGTTGATAAATAATGGCCCTGTTCATGTTCAGGATTAAATTCTCTTTAGATTATGAGCAAAGGTTGGTATGACTCTAATTCTGAGAGTTGAGTTTTGCCAAGACACATATTTTCATAGCTTTAGGAAAAGCATTCTTTCATTTCACAGATTTGACAATGCTATGTAAATTTTGTCTGTATTCAGAGGGTCTGCCCCATGACTTAGTATTACTTCCACCCAAAATAGGCACCATTTTGACCAGGGCAAGTGCCCTATTCAATAAAACATCAGATTTAAAACACTAGTACTTGAAAATCTATCATTCTTTTCTAACCTCCCAAGCAGTCTTTTTCTTGGCCTAATTTTCAACACATACTTGCATTTATAGATTTTCCTACTATTTAAAGCACCACTTCTTTGCACTCAACCATTTCAGGACTACTGAATGGAATGATATTAAAGCATAGGTCATCCTGCATAGCTGTCAGTAATGAACCTTTTAAGATAGTGGGAGATACATTTCCTTTCTATTTCTAGTCACTTACTTAATCAAGGTAACTACTACAGAAATAAATATATGTATAAGGTACAATGTATAATATCTCACTGTGCTTAAAACAGCTGTATGTAATTTCATAGCAATAAATATATGTGCTTTGTAATCAAAACATGCTTCACATCCACATTGTACAGGCTAATAAAATGCATAAAGAATCCATCTTAGAGTTTCCTAATAATACCTAGATATTTATTTGCAATCCATGTTTGAATAACTGTAATGTATATATTGCCTTGTCTGCTTTTTATACCAATATTTGCACGTGGAAACCATTAATAATGCAAAAAAAAGAAATGTATAATTTTAGTATTTCATTTTCTGTTGTGCTGCTGGTTGTGGCATTGTTGATGACATGCAAGGTCCTTCAGAGAACTATTATATTATTTTACCAGGTAGAAATCATACATGTATATGTAATCAGTAATAGAAAAGTTCCCTTCACCTACATTTAATTGCTGAATGTGCAGAATTGTGTACTTGACAAGTCCAGTTCCTGCCTCAGCATCTATGTAATCTTTCAGTTCAATTCAGTCTCTCTGAAAAGATTCAGAGCAAAAGCTCATAGCTCTCCTCTGAGTGATTTAGATGAAGCAGGCCTGTTAAGATACCGTATGCACCCACACACTCACATGCTTCTTAGCTATCTTCACAGGATATCAAGAATTAAATTAAAAACTCATTTAGGGCTATTACACAACGGGAATACAGGAAAGTTTGGCTTTCTCACACTTATTTCCAGAGTGATACTTCACTCTTACACCTTTTCAATGCTCCGAGTGTTTTACTAGAAGTTTCTTGCAAAACTTTAATATGATCCTATGAAAAGTGTAAAGAAAATCACACTGTATTTGCTCCAATATCTGTATAAATTTTCTCTAGGATTAAAGAAATATGCTGCAAATCATTTCTTCCTGGGGAATAAAGGCTAAAGTTTCCAATTTATGGTTACACTTTTGTGGTGGGTTGGCCTTAGCTGTCTGCCAGACCCTCATCCAGCCACATTATCACTTCCCTTCCTCTGCAGGATTGGAGAGAAAATAAAATGGAAAAGCACATTGGGCAAGATAAGACAGGGACATTACCTACCAGTTACTGTCATGGACAAAAGAGACTTGCCAATTAAAAATAGAGTAGGATGATGAGCAACCTAAAACTATAAGAAAACAAAACAATACAAAACCATACAAAACAAAGCAAGACTTTGCATTTATTTTTTAATTTTTTTATTTTTAAATTACATTATTATATATTCTTATATATACTATTTGGTGCTCCGATTATTCTACCTTTTAAAACAAATAAGCCAATATTATAGTTAGGCAAATCATCTATTTGACTTCAAAACAAGTACTATTCAATTGAAGACATTTTAGTCTTTGCAAAGTTAATTTTACAGATGATTGACCATTAAGTACAAACCCTAATATTGAATATTAACCTAAAGACTAACATTCAATAGACTAAATATGTTTAGTCTAAAATATAAGTAAAAGCTAAACAAAAACAGGTGTTTTACATAGGTAGGTGTTATGAGGATTTGTAACATCTGGGGTTCATTTTCTAATTATTCCTAGCATTTAAATTGCCCATCATTGTGTACATAATAACAGTAAAGTTGGTATTTTTCACATATATCAACTTATTTATATTTAATTGTAACTTTTTTATTGCTTTTTTGTTACAGATCATTTTATTGCTTGTTAACTTTCTACAACTATAATGATGTCTCATTTATACCACACTGAATATCTTAGTGTCATAAGCAGATATTGTCAGCTCAAGTTTCAATTGTTTCACAGGTCAGCTATAAATATGTTGGGGGAAAAAAAAAGAAGTTATGATTTATTTGGACAGTTTCTTCATGGAATGGGCTGTGTTATAACATGGTAGTTAAGATGTTACAGGAGTTAGACTTTTCCTCTCTTGTGAATTGTCTTGTGGTATCAGAAGCACAAACACTCTCCTCTGTCTTAACTTCAAAGTTCTTATGACTCAGCATGGTGCAAATAAGAACCTAGTCATTCAGATGGCCTGTCTGTTGGCTGTACTAAGCATCATATCTGGACACAATAAAGACTTCTGCCCACAGAAGCTATAGTGTCTTAGAGTTACTCTTTCATTCTGTAGGACTTGAGAGATGAATCCTGGGAAGTCTTCCCACACACCATTGCGCCTATCTGGCACAGGTCCAAATTGCCTATTAGTAAAAAGGTGAGCAAATGGTGGTCAAAATTTGGCAGGAAAACATACATGGTGGCAAGGTAAACACAGGAAACGCAGTATTCCTCTTTACCCAAACCAAGGGGGAAATTCCCATAATCAACTCCAAATGGTTGAACTGTGCTGTAATTTCAACACTGAAAATACAGTTGGGAGAGTACTTCAGTGTCATTTGGGACAAAAGATAAAGGCAGCAATACTATCATTCTTTTAATGGATACCTTGAATTGAATTAAATTAAACTCTAAAAAGAATGATAAGGGGTTGAGACTATGGGATAAAATTAAGAAGACTATCAAAAACATTTTTTATTACATTTAAAGACTTCAAATGAGCCATATGATGTTATATATCTGCTCTGAGTTGGGGAAAAATAGTATCACCTGGAATCCAAATGTAAAACTTGGACCCTATTTTTTATTGACATATAAGCAACCAGTAAATGTGAAATACAGAGCAGTCCTACATCTTATCTTCTCTCCTTATCATATATCTCAATTTGTCAGTTTCTCAAAATGTTATTTCCACATTTTATACAATGTTTTCTTTATCTTTTTTTTTGATTACACCTTTTATTTTATCTCTTCTTCAAAATGCCTTGGTTTAAAATTCTGGTTTTTTAATTTAAAATTCTATTCTTATTTCATGTTCTACAAACATTTTTATGCCTCAAATAAATGACTTTGCATAGTTAAGTAATAAAAAAACCCCACTCTATTTCTGTGTATTCATGATATTTCCTCTCACTGATAAGCTCTCTTGTCAAATAAATTTAAGTATTTGAACAATTCATTAGCAATTTTATCTACTCATTTGAGTAGTTATTAAATCTCAGAGGAAGAGTGTTGACAGATTAATGATATCTATCAGTTTTCTTTTTAGTTCACTTACACAAAACCCTAATATTCCTTATCATATGAGGCTACAACACACCTACAAGACCTCTAAACAGGAAAAATTGCTGGGCTGAGAAGGAACTTAAAGGGGGTTGAAACCTTTCTGTCCTACCTAGCCTAGAGTCTACAATGACAGAAAGTCTGTAGCTGTACTGGTAATTACCCAGTGGCAGTTAAATCTTTCTCATTTTCATAGCTTCAAGATAGAGCAGTCCCTCATCCCAAAATAATCAATCAGTCTAGAAGTCTGAGATTGTATCTTCGTCTGAGAGAGAATTTGAGATGAAAATTTGCAAATACTCAAGCAGAATACCACTGGCTGGAATCTTGGCTTAACTGAGGCAGTAGTTTTTTGACCAGAAATCCACCTGCAGTTACCAGCTCCAGTTGTCTTAACATGATGGTTCATTCTTGCAAACACCATTGTTCTCTCATTCCATCAAAGGCCATCTTGCTTACCCTGCACCTATAGCAACCAGTCTTTGGTGCACCAGAGAAGACACAATATCTCTTCAGTCTTCACAAGATCATGTCTTTTTCCCCCAAACTTCATTTGTATTATGTTTTGCAAATTAAGTAAATTCCTCAACTTCATTAATATTTTTCATCTTTGTCGTGTAAATGAAGTGGAAACACTTTAGGTACCTTCCTGTGGAAGAAAAGAGGGGAGAGAATGATTTGACCTACATTGCTTTCATAGGTAGAGTTGACAACACTTCCTGACATAGACTAACACCTCATTCTGTATGCTGTTTGTTACCAATGTTTCTTTTGTTTCCAGCTACAGACTGGAAAATTTGTTTTAAATCTAAAAAAAGCTGAAAAATAAAACCCAAAGAAATCAGTTCATTCAACTGCAGTTGATTCTACATCACTAAAGTCAATAGGAATATGATTATTACTTTTACTTTAATAGAATTTGCCCTTAGAACTGATGTCTCACCTCTGCTCACTTTGTGTATTATGAAAACATGTATTCAAAATCAAATCAGTACCCTGAATTTCTTTTTTCAAACAAAATCATTTTAAATTAGTTTTGTTGGAATAACAAAGATCAAGCCACAGGATTATGCTACAAGATATGAGAGAGATATAAAAAAATATAAACCACATTTTAAAATTGTTTAGACTTCAACTTCTCATAGCACATTTTCATAAAATTTTTGTGGTAGAAGAAGTCAACTTGATTGCTTCTTCACAGATACTTCAAGAAGTGCAATATCTGGTATTTCTAATCTCTGTAGTATAACAAAACTTCTTTCGGGCAGCAAACAGTACTTTTTTTTTGTTTTGATGGAAGAAATTATTTATTCAAAAAAGAACTGCCACCTCTCCTAATTTTTATAGGTATCTTTAATTGCACCCTATTCACCAAGTTACTGACTCCATAATAGAGTTTTAAAAAATAATAAAATGTATTTTTAATAATAAATGTGGATAATAAGAACACTAAGATCTGACTTTTTTTAAATGTCAATGTGTAGGTTTTCCTTTAGCTAGAAAAAATGAATAACATAAGTCCCTGTAATTATCCCTATGAAAGGCATTGCCTTCACTGCTTTGGCTTTCTAATGCCTGTCATAGAAAACTCTCTCTTCTATGCCCATACCTATTTACTAATTCACAAACTCGCCTGTGCAATGCATAGGAGGATCACATGATTTCTTGGGCACGTAGAATCATGAGTTGTTTTCATATTCTGGTTTTCAAAACCAGATGCCAGTCTTCCAGTTTCCCTTCAGCCACTGTCAAGGTTTAAAGGAAGGAAGAAAGAACTTAGTTAATACAGACAATATTAACACCTATGTTAGTAGGCCCTGTGACATAGTTATTTTTAAGTCCGTTCTCTCTACAAGATTTCTCTTTCTGTATACAGAGCTAATTAACCTCTAAGGTCTTTCCAAAGCCTTATGGTTGAAATCCAGATGTTATGACAAAACCTTCCACTAAGCATAGCTTTCACTGATGAAAATCTTGTTGTTTAAATAAATGTAATTTTACATAATCAGATAGTTTGCTTACTACCTGACGGCAGTCTTGCCACATGTCCCAACATCAAGTGTGATGGGCTGAATGGAGAAATGGGGAAGGCTCCATCATACTTGACTCACCTAGTGAACTTGGACTTTGGTTTTGTATTCTGCCATTGTACTCTAGTTCTTCAAACTCAGAGATTCTATTTTCCAAAGAAAATTAACCCCATAATGCAATATGAAATAAACTATATATATACAAAATGTTTTGGAAGGTTTCCTTGTAACAATAACAATTTTGAAAAACTCAGATAAAAATTAAATGTAGAGATGATAGAGAACTGTGTGAAATGAATCAGCAGTCATTTTCTTGAGATTTTCTTGCCAAAAGAAAATCTGGAAGCTCTATTCTAACCTTTGCATAATTGCTTAGTTTGCATCTCTTTAATACTGTATTTTATCATAACATAATGTTAGAATGTTCCTCAGTTAATGGTCCCTTTGTCCATTAATCCCAGAAGTATTTCAGAAATAGCTTCTCTTGTACACCCACATACCTGGTCACCACCAGAAGTATTTTTCTCACATCTAGAAGCATCCTGTTTTGTCCACTCATGTTCATTCTCCCAGTCTTCCTGCTTAATTTCCAGACAGCAGTCAGAATATATTTGCTGCCTTACTATCATGTTCTGACTCTTTATCTGCTTCAAATTCTAACTTATATTTTCAATTTTCAATATTATATCAGATTATTATCACACTTCACATGGCAAATGTCACTTGAAGAGATTTAACGAGTGTATATTTTTATTTAAATATGTTCAAAATTCTGTAGATGTTACACCTACATGTTTGAATTCAGGACAGGACTTCTATGAAATTCAGCTACAAAATCAAAAGGCAGGAAAGGGATGGAAACTAGGACAGCATCCAAGATATCTGTATCTCAACCTGAAACTTTGGCAGCCCTATCAAACAATATGCAGGCTTTCCAGAATTGCCTGCCTCTGCAAGTGTCTAACTTTTCTACCTAGAGAGTGAACCAACCTATCTTTACAGCAATTTAGAAACATCTAGTACTACTGCAAAGGTTTTTGTAAACTACAAAAGTACAAAATTCAAGACATGGGGATTGTAACACCCTCCTTTTCCCCCTAAGGCAAACTCTGTCAAAATTGCTGATCTAAGATATGGGGCAGTTAATAAGACTGCAGAATAAAATGGGGTTCAGAAGGAATCAATATTTCTTCTAGATATCAGAAGTCAAGGCCAAGTTATACATCAAACCAAACAGTTCAAGTATAAATATCAATGTATTGCTTGACAGGATGCCAATACATGTGTTTTAAAAGCAAAGGTATACAGCTTGGTCATACAATTAGGAGTAAAGTACCAATAAATTAAAGGCACTTCTTAAAAGCACTAAACATGTCTGAAAGCAGCGACAAAAACATGTGGGAGAAACATCAGTACAGGCAGAACTCACTCAACTCCTGCTCAAGATCAAAGTTTGCAGGATGTCTTCAGAATCTCACAGGACTGGATGCAAAGGGCTTATTATCTCCAAGACAGAAATAGATGAATAATAGCAACATTTGCAAGATGGAAAAAGGTCACACTTAGGAAAGGAGAAGGTATTTTAATGGGGAAGAATAGATCAGAACCAGGATCCTTAAGAAGGATACAGTGAAAAGACATTCTCAGCACAATGAATTTAATGGTTTTCTCCTAATGAATGCTGCCAGTTTAAGACAGAAGTTTGAGTTTCCCTGGAACTAAAAGAATGTGTGGTTTTTTTAGACATTCAGATATTCTCTGAGAAGAGAGAAATGAGAAAGATCCAGTGAATTCTAGCAGGTTTTTTTTTGCTGCTGCATCTATATTAAATGAAAACCACATAGATACAGCCACCAGGGAAGAAGCAGCATAAAACCCCACTACAGCTGACCGTCTATCCACAGGATGACATAACTTTTTTGGTCTGATTACCTTTTATCATGTATCTTTTCTTTCTCAGGAATCAAAGGAAAGAGTAAGCCATAGTACAGAGTAAGACAATACAGAACAGCCTTCTACCAGTGTGAGACAAAGAAGACAGATGTCTTATTTGAGACAAATATATCCACCACTACTCATTCATAATGTATCCTGCAGCGGTGCTGGAATCACTTCTAAGATATATGGAAAATTCTATGAATCATTGAGTAAAACAATTGATTTTCAAAGCAAAGGTTTTTTTAAAACTCAAAGACCTTTAAAACAAGAGAAAACCTGTTTCATTTTATTGGCTTGAGTTAATGTTTAATTACTTTAATGGTGAAAATGCAATTGTTTCTGGTTTACCCTAGGTATGAGGGAGAGTCAGGTCCAGTATTGGGAACGAGAGGGATCACATTAATAAGATAATGATAGTAGATATAGCTGCACAGGTATTTTTGCCATTAGTACTCACATCCACTAGGGCAATCATATGGATGGTTTTGATAAAGACTTGTTTTTCAATAAATTTCACTGAACTGTCAGATTACAGGTAGGCTCTTTCATCATAAAGTTGAAATCCAAACAGGGCCAAAAGGGTTAAATCAACCTTTCAGACAGATGTTGCTTTTAAGAATTCTCTTGTTTACCTCTAAAACAAATATAGTTCAAAAATGAATCTGTAAATGCTAAGTGAGCATTATAGACACATGCTGAATATCTGAGGATCAATAACAGTTCCAAGAACTCCTAGCACCTCTCCACCTCCTTGCAAAGTAAAAAAAAATCTTAACAATTTCTTTGTATTAGAACTAAGATGCTGAAAGCACATTTCTCTCTTAAAAATTTCAGTTACCACAGACAGGATGAGAGTAAGTTGTGTTGCTGGTAAAACCAACCATTTCTGAACCACCTGGTGTCTCATCTACTTCTTCACAGAACCACCCTCTACAGGGGAGTCTTGAGCCCCTGCCTTACTCTCCTTTGCATAATGACTCCACGATTCTACATTCTAGATCTGGCACTTTTTTCTATCTTCAAAGTATGTCAAGAGGAAGAATTAATATTACTACTTAAAATTGTTTCCTTTTCTAGTGATTAAAACAAGGACATGGAACCATACTATTTTAGTACTTTTCCTCACTGTGCAAAAATTACTGTGCATCTTTGGACTTAACTCCTCAACTTTAAGATAGAAATAAAGACATTTCAATTTCTCCAGGAAAGATTTTTCAATTGTTAATTGCTGTTCAGCAGGAAAGACTGCAATAGTTATAGCTGAAATAACGTAAGTCTTTCTGATTTAAATTAATTTAGCAGTTATAGCACATTCCAAGTTTCATCATTAAAGATCTTGTCTCTGACAAAAATGATTTATTTGCTTTTGAATATTAATTTAATATAAGCTTAAAAATGGACCATTCTGAAAAAATAATCTGATTGATTTTAAGCATATAGTATATGCAAGACATTTCTTGCAGAAAAGTAATGAGAAACATTTTTCCACATTTTAGGTACAGGGAGAGAAAAAGAAGTAATTGATACATTAAAAAAAATATATTTAAAACAGCTAAAAAAACAATCAAACTTTTCTTGCTTTTCCATTTTGCATAGAAAGATAATATATCTCAAAAATATACAGAATGCTCTACATGTACTACCCAAAAAAGAAATGGACTTACATCTGCATGACTTATCTCAAGGATATTCCCATGAAGGAAATTGGTGCAAGATACCTTTTTTTAAACTTTTTTTTTCCCACAAATGCATAATGAAAATATGGTTACATGAGACTCAAAATATGTGAGGCCATCACAGGGAAAGCTATAACATACAGTGTGTGGTCTCTCTCAGCTTTGTAGTGCAAAATATAACATGATTTCTCTACTCTACAAAGGCTTTGGAAGAGTTATCATCACACTTTGTTAGGAACTTCAAAGAATGTATCCCTCCTAAGGATCCTTCCTCTTAAGGAGCTGCAAAAGCCAGAAAAGCTTCAGATCCTGGGAAGTACGGCTCCATCTGTTTATGCTTGGTCTTTGGTTTTGGTTTTGGTTTTTGATGTGGGTTTTTTTGTGTGTGTGTTTGGTTTGGGTTTTTTAATCTTAAAAAAAAAAACACCACAGAAAAACCCAAAAACCCACACACAGAATCCTATGCAACATTTCTGGTAAGATAGATGTTAACTTCAGGTTAAGCTCTCAAAAATCAGATAGTGGCAGAGGTAACAGTTTCTTTCATATTCTTACCCACACTGTTAGGAATTAAAAATGGTCTTATGTTTGGGAAACATTTTTATGCCTGTGGGACAGAGGTCAAGTTTAGACTTCTTTTATGGCCAAGAGTAAATCACCTATGGGTTTGAATCACGTCACTTAAGATTATCTTGTATAAAAGTTAGACATCCTACCCAAACCAGACAGAGCAACTTGTCTCTGCCCACTGTGCAAGAGAGGCATAGCTAAATGTAGAGCATGATTCATACCTTCTTGAAATAGTCTCTTTTTACTGACGATGAATGTGAAAGTCAGTTCTAAAGCTACAAATTAAATTTAAAATAAGTATAGTTCAGCAAGCTTGTTTTAGACTGTAATCTTCCCCTCTCTCATTTTCTCTACAAAACCAAGTATGAGGCATTGCCTATCCCCTGGGGGAAGAATACTGGGACCAAGAATGCCTATAGGATTGAAAGATGTTCAGATACTTGTTTCTATGATAAATAAATGATTTTAGTTGTGCCCTGCTCAGATCCAATTATTTGTCAGAGAACATATATTAACAGATTTTCTATGTGTGGACATATATGGATATTTCTGAACACTGTGATTTCTTTAGATATAAAGTATTACAGAAGTTCAAGACTAATTATTATTCTGCAAGCCCATTAATTCTTTTATAACTCCTTTGAACCATTTCAGTTCCTCAGCTTCCTTCATGCTTCATGAAATAGATCCATGCATCCTATATTACACCTTCTTCTGTAAGGCAAATTTACTTTCTCTGATCCTCTTCCTTTTCTCCAGAATACCTAATCACTTGAGCATATCTTGAAAGAATCCGTGAGAAATGGAAGGACAGACAACTCCACTGCTGCTGCTAAACCCAGAGGTTCTAAAAGTCTCAAAATGTTGTGGCAGCCTGAGATTGAAATTTGTAGAATAGTAATGTGTAGTTCTACTAGCTGTGCTTCTACAGCTTGAAATTTGCCCATAATATTCCATTTTTTTATAAGTATTCAGGAGAGTTCCACGAATACTGAGTTCTAAAGATGCAGAATATGACTGCTGCAAGTGGCCTGGGGGTGTTTTTGTGGATTTTATTTGAAAACTGTCTTTAGATTCAACTATGTTCGTTCAAGGATAACAAAATTTCAAATTTGAAGCTCTTAGTTCTTTGATAGTTAAATAGCCTTAGAGGAAAGAAAAATCCTTTAAAAAAAAAACCCCAACATACATAACAATTCCACACTGAATGAACTCAGTTTATTCTCACACTTACATTGAATTGCAGCTTTTGGAGTTATGAGTTTCTAACATTCAGTTTATTTCTAACCATGGCATTCACTGTTGAAAAAGTTTGGACACTTTTGATGGGAAAATTTGCAAGGTATTACTTGAACGTTGATTTCAAGCATTACCAGTGACTTATTCAAATACAAGAGTCAACAAACTGAGTGATTAATATTATAGTAAAGCTGTCAGTCATAAGGTGCAAAATTCAGCCAGTACCTAGAGGCACTCCTGCTTTATTTTTCTCAGTATCAAGCATTTGGCTGCACAGTTTGAATGTTCTTTGTTACACTATGTCAACAATACAAAGAAAGCATGGAGTGCTTTCCTTCCTATTTTCCCTTTGTTTTTAGCGTACCCAAAGAAAATGCTGTTGACATTCTTACTGTCAATTTCTGCATGGTTATGAAGTTTAATAGCTGAGGCATTGAGGATATTTTTCTCATCAGGCATGAGAGAGATACAGAGAGAGACTGAGTGCAGGACTGTGAAAGTCCATGTTGTACAAACACGCTATTAATTTCTTGTCTGTATCACCCACAATATGACTTGTGGTAGTGCTGCAGATGTAATGAGTAAAAGAGATGTTCTCAAATTTTGTTCCTTTTAGCTTCTGCCCTTTGAAAGGTCAAAATATGTAGAGAGTGAAAGACTTGCTCAGCACAAGATATAGTTTATTCTGGAGCAGCTTTAAATTTCCAGAAATTCAGTCACATTGTAGCCTGTTTGAAGCACAAAAGCTGCAAAAATTCTTTACTTCAATCTTTTGTTATCTTCCTACTGAGCAGAATGTGCCTTTGAGTTATAATCCTGTCTATCCTGATTCTTGAAGCTGTAAAGAATTGCATCTTCTTCAGTTACTTTCATACAGCAGAGTTACTAATCAGCATCTAAACATGCCCCATGAACACGCATCTACTCCGCTCAGGACACTTCAAAGGAATAAGTTTTCAATGAACAATCATGTGAAAGCCCTAAATTCTCTACATTACACACTTTCTGTTAGGTGAAGGTCAGTCTCTCAGAAGATAAAAATTATTGATGACACCATTCTGCATTAACTGAGCTCATATGCTTAAGATACCATTTTCCATTAGTTATGAATACCAGGGCTTTAACTCTATTCTGCAAAATTGCAATGAAAGAGAGATGGTGCCACAGCTAGTGTAATTTGTAAAGCTACATTTATTTCAATGTCCATTTTGTACCAGTTAAGGATTTTATCCTTTGGGGTTTAACACATACTGATAGCAAGAAGAAAAATCTAAAGAATAATCCTGACTGTGAGATTAGATGTGTTTGAAGATATCTGCTTTCAGCACTACTAAGGCACCCCTGGAATACTCTATATAGAGTGGCAGCCCTTCATAATAAAAAGGTAGCAATAAAACAGACAAACACAAAGAGAAAGAACTAACGTGCTTAGAGGTGAAAGCAGTGAAAAGATTAGTTATCTAATAAATTCATACACAAAGAGGAACTATTTAGAACCTGAAATCTATCTTTTCAGAAAAATAGTTGAAAAGTGATGGAGGTATATTTAAGAACAACTGAACAGAGAATCATAGAATCATAGAAAGATGTTGGTTGGAAGGGACCTCAAAGTTCCAACCCCCCTGACATGGGTAGGGACACCTTCCACTAGACCGCATTATGCAAGGCCCCATCCAGTCTGGTCTTGAACATATCCAGTGATGGAGCAAACATGGGCAGGAAGTCTAGGGCTCAACCAAAGAAAGGCAAAACTAAATTGGAGAGGAGGCTGCTGAAAGCAAAGAAATAAGACAGAAAGAAAGTTGTCATCAAGGTTACATCAGTAGGAAAGTTCATAAAAAATTCAGGGAAGTATTTTGAAGGTTAAATATCTTGCTGTGCAAATATAGATTTTGTTAGAAGATCAAATGAAGAATATAAAGTAACTTCTTACATTCTTTCAAAATCTCAGTGTCTTGAAGTATGGAGTACTATTAAAAACTTGACTTTTATTGGTCAGATCATGGACTTCAAAAATGTAAATAAAAACCCATCTAATGCAGTACTTCTTACATTTTGCTCCTATCAAGGTCTTCTTTACTGTTGCATCATGTCTTGTGGGGAAATTATCTTTTTTTTTTTCTTCCCCATACAAGATGAAACAGAAAGTTACAGTTGATTGAAATAGGAACATTTTTTTGAAAACTGTTGGTGTTGTTGATAAATTCATTCATCAGGCTTCTTAAGTCAAAGACAAGAGTTTTGGTCAAGAATAAAATCTACTGAAAATAGCCATTTGATGAGTGTTTTACAGAAAATTCTGGTTTAGATGTCTGTTTAGTATCAGAGAAAGCTGAGAGTCAGCAAGTTAAGTGATTCCACAGCTATGAAGTTATCAGTTACTCTGAGACAGATATGATTCCCCTTCCCATGAAAAATTGAAAAAATCCATTAGTCTTTTGCTTCAGTGTAGAATGAAAATAAATGCTGAAACCTCATTTTTTTCCTTGTGAACTGCACCTGTTTTGCTTGAGCCCTCCTATAACCATAGAGTCAGTAATATGTGAAAAAGAGTAACAGTTAAGACACCATGACTAGTGGCAGATATGAGGAGAAAACCAGTGAAAGAAATTGGTTCAGGACTGGTTTCCAGTTGAATTCCACAGTATATTTAGTTAGGCATAGCTTTTTTAACTGAATTTAGAACTTGTGAGCAGCTGCACATCAATAGCCCAAGACAACAAAATTTATTTCTTGGACCCAATCCAAAGCCAAATAAAACCAATAGAAAACTTCTTTGTGTTCTAATGTGCTCTTTTATTGTTGAACTAGAGAATTGTGGTGAGATTACCCTGGCTGGGCACCAGGTGCCCACCAGGCCCTTCTATCACTCCCCCCAACTCCCATCAGCATGGCACACAGGGAAAGAATAAGACGAAAAGAGCCATAGGTTATGATAGATAAAGTTATTATTCTCTACTTCCCTTCCACAAGCAATGTCAGGCCGAGTCCAGGAAACAGGGCTCCAGAACACGTATAGCAGTTGCTCAGAGGACAAAGCTGAATGGCCCCCCATCATCCTCTTGCCCTCTCTCTTTATAGTTAAGCTGACGTCATATAGTATGGAATATCCCACTGGTCAGCTCAGGTCGGCTGTATCCCCTCTTCCATCTTGCCCCCCAGCCTCTGGTGCTGTGTGAGCACTGGCAGTCGTAACATGGGTGTGTTATCAACACCCTCCAGCTCCCAGTGCTGCAGCATGAGGGCTGTATGGGGAAAAGCAGCTCAGCCAGACCCACTACAAGAAGTTTTGCCCCAAATGTTAGAGGAGTATCAGACTTCAATTCATGAGAATGAATTAAAATACTTCAATTGTTTCTAAGGAGATAATCTAAACCCACCGACGGGTTTTGGTGTGTGTGTGTGTGTGGCTATTCTCATCTTTGGTTGTATAACTTAGTGATAATAGCATTAATAATAACACTTACAAAGTGACTGTGGTCAAACTCACACATGATTTGCTTTAGGACTTGATAACACGCACTTAAATTGAACTAAAGAAACCCAGAAGTTTGCATAGCTGAAACAGTCTATATGGTCATTCACTCATACATACAGGTAAAGAATGTCAGCATACGCATGTTCACAATGAAACCCATACTACAAAGCCTGAGCATGCCCTTCCTTAAAAGCTTTTCTTTTGAATGTTTTTTTACCCTATTATTCTGTGGAACAAAGTAGGTTCATCTCAGCTCTGTTTGCTAGAGGTATGGACGCATGCATCAAAAGCATAGAAAAGACACTCTCCTTCTTATTCTGCATAGTGCTGTTGTCACTAATATCCCACAGAACTGCCTCCCTGGGTGCACAAGCACCTGTTGCTTCAGCAGCTTCAATTTATGTAATTTATGCTCATAAATGGAAAACTGTGGGACTGTTTCCTAAGAGACAGTATTAAGATTTTTACTGTAATAGCAGGCAGAATTTGAATAGCTATACAGATCTAACTTCTTCTCCTGTCTTTATATTTATTTAATATTGTGTGTTTAACTTAATGGTGTAAAATATTTTTATTCAGGATTTCAGTAGGGTAATGTGGGTGGCTCTGATCCTTCTACATGCTGAACATGTGCTATTTGGATCTGACTTTACAGTGTTTCATCTGAGACGCTGTGCAAAATGATTTTTAAATAAAATGAGGATAAAGCAATAGTATTTTACATCTAAGTACATCATATGTTGCTCATTTTTCTGACTTCAGATCCTATAGAGTGATCAAGATAATATAAGATGGGATTTAGTCTCACAGTGTGCTGATTTGGAAACAATATTAGGCCAGAACTATGCTAATTGTCTCTTCAAATATATTACTGAAGCTATGACATATAGGTATTTATATTGATATATCCAGACACAGTCATTGTGACTAGTCAAGTCAGCCCTGGGAGAGAATACGGCTACCAACTCCAAGGGAGGTTTTCTCGTTTAATGAGGGTTTGATTTGTATTGGTGCCTTGCAAGTGGAGACTGTTTCAGAGGAAAGAAAATTGTGTGAGAATGCATACTGCAGCTTAATGCCTGTCCCTGTCTGCTCTATGTAAATTAAAAAGAAGCATGAAAGCTGCATTTTTTGCAATGTCAATGTACATTGTTAAAATGTTAATATGATAGAGCAGAAAGCAACAGAGGTAGGGAAGGTGGAAGAGTGAGAGTTGCAAACACCTACTTTAAAACACGGATGGGAGTTCAAATGTGTGGTGTTCCAAGTTGTCCTTCTAAAGCACATCATTTTTCTCTTTACAGAAAAACAAGTAGACAGAAGCTTAACATCTCCTATTCTTTTATAAATGCAAACTGACACTAAGAAAAAATGTGTCCTTCACTGGCAGAAAAAGTCTTACCGTACTTATTGACTTCTAGATTGGCTTTTCTAAGACAAATAACAACATTCAACCATAAGATGTCCTCTGAGAGTAAAGATACTGGTAGCAGTGACGGTGGAATGGGATTTTTCTACTGACTAGTACAGATACAGACAATGGTAATTAAGGGAGCAGCAGAGCACTCCATGTACATATTCCTGTTCTCCAACTTACATGTCACCTTTTTCCCCATCCATGGCAGGCTGAGATAGTGCAAGCTTGTGTGGTAAAGTGCTACAGCTGTATTTTCACAGAACGTTTTCATATACTTTCTTTGGATTTCCACCCCATGTCACCTGCCATTCACCACAACCCCTTTCTGCACTGTAACTTTACAATTCCTTCTTTCTTACTGCCTAACTTGACTGTTTCCCCTTCCATGTTGTACTATTTCCAGCTCCACTTTCTTCCTTTCCCAGGTCTATCTCCTCTCCCCACCCCATGCACACACATTTCTACTTCCATAAACAAGTCTGACATCCTTTTAATACTTCCGATGATGTTTGTCACAATTGTGATGCTCCCTTCTTTCTCCATCCAGTGTTTTATCCACACACATCTTATTACCTCCTCCCCATCACCACTCAGAACCTCCTCCCCATGTCTCTATCCTTCCTCTCCTTCTTCTTTCTTGATGTCTCTAATAATGGCCATCATATGCCCACCACCATCACATTCTGTCTTGCTCCCTCCGGTCTTGTGGCCTCCAGATATTTTTTTTCCTTTTGTCTGCATCTTCAGCTGCTGTTGTTTACTGAGTCTGCTCTTTTTCTCATGCTCTACATCTGGATCATAATTTTGGGTGTAGGTTTTAGGATATTTGACTCCTCTTTCTACTGTTTTTTCCACTTTTAATTTCTGCCCACACATTCCTTCTCTGCTGAATGGCACTGTGCACAATTATTCCTCTCCCATTTTCTGTTACAGTCCTCTATCCCCTATCCTTTGTCTTTCTTATTCATCTCCAATGAATGAACCACATCCATTCTTTCCCCTTGTCTGTAGCTCTAATTCAATTTTCTTATTCCTCCAAACTGGTTTGTTTTCATTAGCTTAACACATTTTCATCTTCAAGGCTTTTGCTACGAAGATCAGCATCTTTTATTTGCAGTCATAACACCAATGAAGGAAGATGGAATTGATACTATTTAGGAAGGATCAACCGTTGCATTCAAGGAAAAAAAAAAAAAAAAAAAAAGAGTAGCTCAAAGGTTATTTTCATGACATTGAATGCTTAATTCTGTAAAGCTTTGGCTTTCAGCAAAAGAGCATGATAAAGCATCTGGCTCTCACTTGTGTACTCCACATATAAATATTTGGAAAGCTCGCTGGTATTGTATAATACCTCTTATTAAAAGAGAAAAAAAGGGTATTTGGACAGAGTTATATTAGTCATTTGTGCTATTCAGGTCTCTTTATTATGTTATATTTTTGTTTTCACCTCAATTCTCATGAATTTATGTTGCTTGATGTTAAGTCTCAATGTTATTAATTTAGAGAGGTTTTTATTTTACAAAAGTCATCTTCAAACTTCCATCTGTTCCTCTGAACAACAGCTACTGATATTAGCTCTACTGGAGGAAACAACATGCCAAGAAAGCCCATCGATCCAGTTATCAGTATCTAACACTTTTCTTTATCAGAAAAACAAGTCCCTGTGTCACTGATTAAAAGCTACTCTCAGTACACAGACAGCTTTCTTTGAGAGGACCCTGTACAAGCCAAAGCTTTGAGGTGGATGTACCTGCAGCTTTTCATTAAAGTGAACACAGTAAAACTAACAAAGTCATGTTCTCAATATCTAAACTTACATTTTACTAGAACACAAACACAAAAGAATAAAGTCAGTTTTTAAAGACAGAATAATCAATTCTTCTGAGGAGACAGATTAAAAGAAAACAAATCTCTCCTGCTAATGACTCTGCCACTGTTGGGCACACTTTTTCCTCTGACGTTGCTTTCCAGTGCCTGTTCAGCTTGCACCAAAGTGATTACACCCTAGGGAGGTGCAGTTTTTCCTTCCTCCTGAGGACTCCAGATTGCAGTAGGCACAACAAAGTAAATAGGCAGCCTTCCTGTATGATGCTCAGCCACAAGCTATTTAATACTGCATGATATAAAATAATATGGACAGTGCATGGAAAACAAACATATTCAACAGTTCTTCCATCCACTATGCAGAGCAGTGCTGGCTCAATGCATTTGTAGGTCTGTAAATTACTGGGACTTGTTATCTGCAGATTAGTATGTAATATATATTTATGCTACAGATGTGAGGGATTCTTGCAGCTATGCTCTTCCTTCCAAAAGAGATTCAAAGAGAGTCTGTGGTTATCACAGATCTGTCTGTGCAGGGCTGGGATCCATTTCTCCTGCTGGTTTATTCCACCACCAACCAAAACTCCAGATGGAGGGGAGGCTTCACATCTCAAAAGCACACTTCTATTTTCTTGATCAGATATGCCAGGATCATGTTAAATTAAAATCAAAATATATGTTTCAGAAACTTTGTAACTGTGAAAGTATCTTTCCTCTACTTTCTACACATAATCCCAAGAAAGCAAAAAGGACAGAGAAGGGCATGCCTCCAGTAGGGTGTTCTGGAAGGCAAAAAAACTCCCTAGCATGCATTAGTTTGTTTATGAGTCTGTCATTATGAATCATTAGCTGTCTGCCACATGCTCTATCTGCCATTCTGTTGTGTATGAAGCTTGATTCTGAGGGATAAACAAAAAACAGAGCTGAAAATCAAGCAGAGAATAATTTGCGGAGAATAATTTTCTCATGGACAGAGTGCTCCTGGACACTCTGGTGAGAGTCAATAGAACCTTGCAAATTATTATTCTGAAACATGGAAGCAGATGAATTCGAAAAAAAAAAAGAGTAGTTAATCAAAATCCCAGTTATAGTAGCACATTTGTTAAGAAAAGTCTCTGGTCACTGGATTTAAAATTTTAATATTGATATTACAGCAACCATTTCCTTTCATTCTTTGAGTTTTATAAATCTGACTCAAAAAAAACCCAAACCCTACACAATCCAAAACTCCCCAAAACCCCCAAAAACCCACCATACAACTTCACTGAGCTAATAAGAGAATGACAGTGTCCAGTGCCAGGATTAGGGGAATGAAAATACAAGTATAAGGAAAGAAGAAAAGTTTATTTCCTATTTATATTTGAAAAGGAAAGGGAAAATTAAGCTAAAAGGAGAAAAAGGTTTTTCCATTCCTCCAGAGATGCAGAGAAGCTGGTCCCACATGCCAGGAGTGGAGCATTCAGTTGCAAAAAGAAAATAAGGAACATAAGAAAGGATTCTGGAGAAACTCCTGGTTCTATAGCATTCATACACACTTAATATACCAGTTTATCTTCAGAACTAAGGATTAAATCAATTTGCAGAAATGAGGAACCATCTGCTTTTTACTAATGAAAGAGATGTTTGTGAAAAACAATGTCTCATAGCCTCTGTTAATGTAGTATAAGATGCTAAGAAACACATTCAAGTAAAACCTCTGAAATAAAAGAACATGAAGTACTGTAAAACAAAGTTGACTAAAGACATATATCAAAGAAACACACTGTGTACAGATGCCATGGGAAATAATACAGTGACACTAGTATAATAACCTTCTCTGAGAAAAACTAATCAATTAATTAACTAAATATTCCCTTCATATTTGTTATTTACTGTTAACATTCATATTTTATTTTATCATATCCAGAGCTATACCTTTTTTCTGCAGCTACTTCACACGCAGGCATAACCACACTGTTACTGCAATGACTCCCTTTCCACATTGCTGCTACCTCTTCAGATTCCACATCTTTCATGATGCACTGTGGAACACTAGAGACCTGACAGTGTCCTGCTGGGAACTCATCACTTTTCAGTGTTGTGCATTCCTTTCACATCCATTGTTTTCTAAATGCTAGGCTCTGTAAACCAAGAGAATATAGGAAAAAATCTCTAGCTTCTTAAAATACCTTAAAATATCTGAGTAAATGAAGAAATGCAGATCCTTAAAAAGAAAAAATGTCTGTTAAACATTTTGAGCCAAAGTATTCCTATGAACAGCATGTCCAAAACTAATCAGAAAGTAAATGATAACTTTTCAGATACAAGGTAAAATGCAGGGAATAAACTAATTTGAAGTACTGTTGAGAGTATATGCTAAGGTAACAAGATGCACAAAAACAGCAGTGCAAAGCAGAGGCTGAAAAAGCCATGCTAATCAATATAGTGTGTAGAAGGATCAAGGGGGATAAATTCAGAACAAAATCTGTTCTGAAAAGGTCTTATTCAAACACATATTGCTTCAAAAATAGAATGGACTACAGAGAATTATTGGCAACTGCAAATCAATTTGTTGACATGTTCCCATTTATTTTAAGGCTGACTCAGGATGGAAACCATTTTAATCCCAGTTCTCCATTCATGGCCATGAAGTGTCACACAAGCAAGATCTTTAATATATCTTTATTTTAACCAACGGTTTTCTTGAAACTGCTTAAATTCCAGAAAGGTCAGCAAGGTTTCAGTGACCTAATGTAAACTACCAATCCCTACTCTTTACTGAATTCTTTATATTGATTTATGAGAATGGGATAGGCATTTGCTGCAGTACCTAGTCATTCTTGCCTTTACCAAACTGGTAGAAGTATGATTTACCTAAACCAGGGCAAGCAGAAGTAGGAGCTATATAAACAGACTAGTCTCTTGAAATTTCAAGTTTCATGACTTCCTCAGGGACAAAGTTGCTTAGACACTAAGCGTAAAGGATTCTGTTTTTTCTTGGATGAGGAATGATCCACATTGGCATGAAAAAGAATTGCTAACTTGTACTGATTATTTTCTGTTCAGCTGGTTATTATAAAATTATTGAAAATACTCTCCCTAGTGTAAGGCTATACTCTTTTTTGTAGGTCTGTGTGCTTATTTTAACCAGTTTCAAAACTGGAAGCTTACATTAAATCTGAGGAGTTGGCTTGGGCTTCTGCAGTCATCCAGCCACACAGTGTTTGTGGCCTGAGTCAGTACCTCCTCACAGTCATTTCAGTCCTACAAAGTCATTTCTCTGTACCAAACTTTTAAGCTCTTGTTCACAACTGTGATCTCCATACATGCCGTTCTATGATGTCAGTGTATATCATTGTATGTTATCCTAAATGAGGCCAAAAGATAGACAAAGGTAATACACAAATCATATTATCCTCCGTAAATAAAAGTGTTCCTGTAACAAAACCCTGTTCTTACTTTGCTTGGGAAATTACCTATGCAAGTACATTTGTATGAATTCAGCCCTTGTTTGGGTGCTGAAGTGAATACAGAAAGCAAGATAGACTAAGGAAAAGCATGGATATTGCCATTCCTAAGATGCTGCAGCCTGCACCACTCTTGGCCTGCTGATCATCCTGAATGTTAACTTCAGTGCCAGGCACAGAAAATGCAACTTCAGCATTTTACTTAGCAGAGACAGACTATAATATCCTTTGGATTACTGTACAATAATGACTGGGGAAGCCTTCTTAGGTGGCATTCAGTCCAAGGAGGCAGCTTTTCTTGATCAAAAATGGTAAAATTTCTTGTTCCTTTGACTGCTTTAAATCAGACTATTCAACTCTTGCAATTTTCATCGCTCTGGCAACACCTGACATTTAAATTATGTCCCACAGATTTCTGATAATAATATTTTAGTTTTGTTATAATTTACAATACCTTTCCAAATTTCAGAGTTTTAGATGCTGAAAATAGAGAAGAACTGTATCGAAACTAAATCTCTTTCTGAAAAAAGGATTACAAGCTGCTGGCCATGTAAGTACCTGTTACCTCCTGTGAGGACAAAGCAATGCAAACTGACATAAACTAAAATACTTTTATTTCTTTTCTCCTAGGGGAGGAAGTCTTAGGCATAACTGTTACTGTAAATGAAAAGAATGAAAAGATGAAAAAAAAAAAATCCCATTAAAATATTTCCATAGTACTTCCTTTGTTGTAAGTCTGCTTTTTAGCCTTCTAGTTGCCTGCAATTTTGATGATTATTCAGAAAAAACTTATCTTGCTTGAATGTTATGACTTCCTCTACTTTGAATTTTTCTTAGATTTACTTTATTGTATGTGTGCTCTGTCAATCAGTGAGCTGATTTTATGTTACTGAAAAATATACTCCTGTCAGCAGCTAATACAATTAAAGTCTCAATATTTTAGAAGTTATCTCTTCTAGTTTTACTTACTTTATCTGGAACAAAACGTCTTTGCAGGGATTGAAAAATGTCTCACAAGCAAGAATTAAAAAGTTGTTATAGTTTAGTCTGCATTTTCCTCCTTGCTGCTTAAAAGAGCAAAACTGGCAAAAAGACCCTAATAAGCTGCTTATACATGCCTTTCAGTAAAGAATTATGGAGATCCTACTGGAATTTTTTTTTTACATAGAAAAATTTCTTGTGAAATTGGAAACTACTAGTAGTTTTGTTTGCAAAACTAATCTCAAAGTGAAAAATTTAAATCAACTGAATATGTTCTGTGAAAAAATAAATAAGATTTAATACTATATGTCAGCATATAATCTGCATTACTATTTCTGTTTGGTCTAATGTCTTCAGAAAGAAAATGGAAAAAAGTCATCTTCAAAAAAATGAAAAAAAGAAGTAAAAAAAAATTGGTGAATATTTTAATCTTATTTAATTAAAAATCTTTGAGTAAAGAAATTCTCATGAGCACTGACTTTATTTCCTATCTGTATAGGTTGTATTGTGTGGGTGCAGACTAAGCTAGAAGATACTTCAGGCATCAGTATAAACTAAATTTTGCACTTCAAAGCTGGAGATCCCAGTAATAAGGAAAGAATATATGAATGCATTTTAGCTTTAAGTAAATGAAAATGCAGCATGTATTTACTTTCCAGAGCTACAAGACAATACGTTTTCTCATGATTCTTTGAAACATTTGAAAAAGTCTGTACTAGAGCAGGTTCTCTCTCCTTTTGCAGCTCTTTGCCACTCTAGAGCTTGAAGAACTATTTTCTCTATAACTGTAGTTGACAGTAATGAGGAAAAACCAAATAGTACAAACCAACCATTACAGGATTTTTACAGGAGTGTCATAAGCCCTAACACTGAAGGTCTTAAGCTATTTTAAAAAGAAAATCACCTAGATGAGAGAACACTAATATGAAATAAAGCCAAAGCTGCCTTATAAATTAAATCTTTGTTTAATGACAAAAAGCTTTAAGATACTAGTTTTCAGATAGACTTGTATTATTTTAACTGGATGTTTACTTGTTTTTTACAAGAAGTCATAAAATATATGTGAGATTCTAACCATTGCCCATTTTCTTATTCCTTTCTGTTATGAAAAAAAACATTCTTGACATCAGGGGGCAAAAAAAAAAAAGTAATCTGCTTTGTTCATCTGTAAACTTCTTATATATAATTACCACTGTTTCTGGAACAGAGCTAAGCCCTGTGAATTGTAGTGGAATGTTCAGGTCAGTTTGCAGTTTAGCTCATGGAGCAGGCAGGTAAACTGAAGTAGGCTCTGAACTGAACTGAAGTAGGATCTGTAAGATCAGGTTTAGCAGATGATTTGAAATTAGAGCAGTATAATTGAAAGAATCCTGTTGAATTTATTTGGACCTTGGGCTAACAATTCTATTTCGCAGCAAATATAGATACTAAAATAATACTTACTTGTTAGAATAACTTCTAATAAGATTTCCTTTATCATTTAACACTTCACAAGTTAAATAGAATATTTTAATTACAAAATTCCTAAAGCAATTCATTTCCATTCTCTTTACTAAAACTACAGAATGCAAAATATTCAGTGAAACACTGAAGGATATAATTACATAAGATGTTGCGTGGTATTCTTTACAAGTGTAAATGGGAGTAACAAAGAGAGTGTTAAAACTTCACTGGGTAATCTTGCTAACCCCAGTTAAGAATGAGGTTAATTATCATAACAGTTGAGATTCTGGTAAGGAAATGGAGTGATTCACAGTGTTCATGATACCTAAACAGAAGTATATGCAATTTTTCTTAAAGAACCATAGGTTTAGGAACATGTTGCATCATTATGTATATCACAGCCTATTCTCTCCCTTTTCAGAGGGGCCAATCTTTCCCAGTACTACACCTGATCTGCATCAACATTCCAGTTCCTCTAGAGCTACTCTGATTGGCCAACAATTAAAAAGAGCTTTGATGATTTTGGATATGTAGTCAGGAAAGAAAGTATACAGCTGTGATGTTGGTATGGCTGGCTTCCACCAGCACCTCCTTTCAGGTGAAATGAATGTTTCACTTTGTACTTCAATGTGTCAGGCAGTGGTGACAACATTGCAGCAAAGCCACTGCGCTGGTAGGGAGGCAGTCCTGAATGGGTACCAAGCAGAAGGAGAGGTCCTGGTGGAGACATGGTTCCACATCACCAGCAGTGTGCATTCCCCCAGATATTAGTCCTACACTGTGCCTGCTCTGTTCTCTGTGCAGAATATGTGATGTTCCACATGGCAAAAGATGCATATCTCAAAAGCAGTCTGAAATAGGGGTAAGTTTTCTCATTTTTTAACTTATTATGGAAGAATGCAGACTACAAAAATGTTATTTGCTGAATTCTATAACGATATAGGTCTCTTGCTTTTACAGAAACACTCAGTGCACAAGTAGTTGACTCTTACAAGCTGGTTACTTAAAAAGGTCATGAGATAATTAAGAATTGTACTAGTAAATTAAATAAATAATAGTCTATGTAAAATTAGTTTTTACCACCTGCTCTACACTCTACTCATTACAAATATGCAATTTTAGCCAAATTTTCCTTACCAAGGACACTGATAGAACAAAAGATAAATGTTACAGTGTTTTATGCAATGAAACGTATCCCAGTTTTAATTGACACAAAAATATGTAAGGTGCTCATGGGTAATGTGTAGCTTATGTGTAACATAATTTACATAATCAAAAGGAAACTGGATTTGGTTATGTATTCCTGAAATGTATTTTATCTTCATCTAAATAGTAAATGGAATTAAAGAGAAGGCTAACAGTAGACATGGCAGCATATATGAATACATTAGTAAAGACAGAGGATGGAACTTTATATACATGAATGTACTTCATAGCTTCAAGTTGGCTGATGTCACTATCAATAATTGTCTTCTAAAAACTAAAAGTTACAATCTGGCAGTCAGCATTTATTTTGGGTTAAAATCTTGCTAAACAGAGCCACAGAGAAATTCTGAAATGACTACAACAGAGTAGGAAAGGCATTTTGAGATATAAATACCCTATAACGTCTTATTTATAATACATGTGTGAATCATACACATGTATTTCTCTTTGAATATAAGTAATTTTAGAGTATATAAAAGAGAACCAAATTCTTACCCTTGACAAGATTTCTTCAACTACGCAAAAAGAGTGGGAACACCTCAATATGTATTTTAACCTTTTCTCTTTAAATTACTTATTGTTTGTTCTTTATATTAAATTACCACTGAGTTTTTCATCAGACATCCAAGCTAACATTTTTCATAAACAATTTTGTCAACAATACATTTAATATGCTATGCTACATGAAAGAAAAATCTAGCACAATAAACTATAAATCTTAAAAAAAATAAAGCAGATTTTCTAGTAAACACTCTGAATAATTTATATTCACTCTTCAAAGAACACCTTTTTCAGAATATTTGGAAGGGTAACAATTATTTTCTTAATATAACAGCTTGCTAATGGGACTGTTAGATTTGTTGGATCATATTATTGTGTTGTTTTCAGGACATGAGTAAGAATTATAAACCCAATAAGTAGACATTTTGCCACTAAACCCACAGCCATGATTATCTTCCTAGATACCACTGGGGCTGTCCCTAATGTTGCTGCAATTGTAATGTTTGAAAGATAAAGATAAAGCTATGTCTGTATATATAAATATATGCATATACATATTTTTACACACAGTTACAAATACGTACATGTATACACACATCTACTTATACATGTGTGTGTATAGTTGAAAGTTGAGTTCTGAGTGTAAGTTTTACTAATGTATGACTGCAGACTCATTGAGTCTTTTAACTTCAAATCTATCTCCAAGACTTGCATAGATAAAGTTACAGCTCTTTAATGTAATAGCTGACCCAAAGTTCAACCTAAGATACATCACAGGCTTTGTTTTAAGAGCTTTGTTTTAATGTGAAATATAAGGAAGCCCCAGAGACAGTTTGCCTACACAACCTACCCTCACTCCATCGACTATTGACACTTTGGCTTATGTTGTTTATATATGTGCAAACCCCAGTGTGATTCTTCATTCAGTGTTGACCAACAGTGTAAGATGACAGCTTGCACTGTCAGCACTGCTCTTGTAGGCACTTGATCTGGAATGACTGAGACTGAATTCAGAAGCAGATTTAATATTTTGGAAGAAGCATAACTAATGCCAGAAGGTCAATAGCAGTCTTGAACAATTATTTCCCACAGATAAAAGTGAAAAGAATAAGTGCTTGGTACAACAATAAAATGCCAGCTATACAGAGATACTCTGCTTATGATGTACAGCTGAAATACCCTTTGAAGCAATGAACAAAGATGGTATCAGTTCTTCCTTACAGTGAAATGGTATAGGAGCTATACTGGTAAAAGTAGTTTAAAATATTCCATGAAGAAACCAAATTTTGTCTTATGCTATGCAAAATAAACAAAGGTTTTCATGGCAGGAGAGGTTGTTACTGGGGTTCTAGACAGCTTCTTATTTTTGTTCCCCTGTTTTTCAGTAGATGATGCCATGGAGGGTGAGTCATGATATTTTCTTTCATGATGGTGTTCAGTAGTGTCTTTGTGGTTTATTTAGGTGAAGTTTTCTTGTGGGTTGGGTTTTCTGTTTGGTTGGTTTTTTCCACAGCTGTTCTCCTCCCCTCCCCCATACCACATCCTGAAGTTTCTCTGGAACTCATTCACTTATTAGATTTTTTTTTTTTTCCCCTCAGGTTTTTGCTTTTATTTAAAAATGAGCTTTCAGTTACTTTTTACAGCTTCTTACAGGGGTGGCCACAACTAACAGGCTCTGTTAGCTCTTTCCTCATGGACAGGTACTTGTTTAAGAAAAGGTCTGCATTCTTGGTCTTTCACTGTCTGCTGGTTAGGGAGTATTCATCTCCTGTCTGTCTGCAATGTCTGTTTGGACACCTTTTTAGCTAGTAAGTAGGAACATGGCAAACAAAAGAAATTCATAGACAGAGGGGCAGTTTGTTCAGCTGAGGATACAAAAAGGACCCCACTCCAGGGAGTGAAGAAAACAATTCAGGGAAAACTGGTGATCTGCCCTCAATCTTCTGCATGCCAAGTGATTGCTTTACAGCCTTGCTTAATTGCTAGGCAATAAGAGTATAACTAGAAAGTACAATTTGCTTGTGAAAACCACAATGAAAAAAGGGGTCAAGTAGTAGGTTTTCATTAGTTTGTCTCTTTTTCCTGGACTACTTTTTGAAACTAGCATACCTGTGGAATTTTTTACCCTTATTGTCCTTCAATCATCTTATCTTCAGCTGAATTTTGTACTTATTTTGTCCCTAAATACCCAAGCAATAGTCCTATGTACACACCCCCATTCTTTACCTGTTCCTGATTCTACCTGTTGTACACTCCCTTTTTGTGATTTAATCCATCAACAAACAACCTGTTTAGCCAACCAATCTACTGAAATTCCCAGTCTTTTTGTAAAATGAAGTGGTTCATTTCTGATATGTCAATATAAATTATTTTCTTAAAAGTATGTAAACCTTATACAACATACGAAGGTATAAAATCCTAAAATAAAAAAGAAATAGGGATATTCAAACTAGCTGGAAATAACTGTGTCAAGGCATCACTGTCAAGAGAGCTGGTGGAAAACTGCAACACAGCAACACCATGGATCTGTCCCAGGGAGCAGTAGAGTTTCTTCTGACTGATGGTTGCCTGGCCAACAAATACTCTTCAGGTGCCTTAGCAGAAGTGATGAACATCCTAATGCTTAGGCCAATAGCTTCTTAAATTTCAGATCCATGTTGTCTATGAAATCCAGTAAATAACTGTCTTACATTTTCTATGGCACTTTGTAGATGTTTCAAGTCCCCGGAGAATCTCAACCAGCACTAGATACACCTATTTCAGAAACTGAATGGAACCTTTAAAGGCTATTTTGGTGGGGTTTGTAGTGCTCATTTTAAGGACTAGATCAATCAATTCCAGCTCAAACCATTACTTTGTTCAGAGGTCTTTCACACATGGGTAGACTGACCAAGTAGATCTAAGAGGGTAAAATGGTAGTGCTATGGTAGATTAAGAAAGAACTTAAACTTCCATTTTTCTTGATGCCCTAATAACTTGGTTATAACGTCTCTCTGTTGCCTGAATGTAACTCAAGACTACTGTAAACGAAAGTTCCAGTTAGTGAGACTGAAGGAGACATATTCACAGTAGCCACTTACTGAAGAAGACATCTGATAATATGGCAGGGAAGATTTGCTTACCTCTCTTGTGTTTCCAATGGATGCCCCACTATCCGTTTTTCTTCAACAAAAGTAGATCCTGGCTCCAAAAGTGGATTTCTTTAGTGAGGTTTTGACAAAATGAGTTTCTTTCCTGCTCAAAATGTGAAAACCTTCTTAGTAGAAGAACTTTCTTAATGTGAAAATGTCATATAAACCCAAAAATATCAATAACTATATAAATATATTACCAACTATATCAGGGATCTGTATACTAAACCATGTACTAAGGAGAAAAAGAGAAATAAAGGCTCTAGATCCTTTCCTTTACATATTTGTGTTGTGAATTCAATGAAATTTAAATGAATTACAGTGAAAGTTTTATTTTAACTGGGAAATCACCAACACCATATACAATAGATAACATGTATCTCTAAAGTAATTCCAGTTATTTTAAGGTTTAATTTGCCCTAATATGCGCAACAGCTCATAACTAACCCTTCATGAAGATTATACTTATAAGTTTATACAGCAGAGTGCCTTTAATTTCTTGGGAGGCTACGACTGGTCCCTTAGTGTGCATTAGCAGACTATGGTTCCCCCTAGCATGGGTTTCTGAAGAAATAACATTACAGTTTTATTTGCACATAAGCTTCTGAGCTATTCAGGATAAACTCATATTCAGTGTTAATTTATATATTCAGTAAGATGCAAGGAAGAAATATTACAAGAAAAGGAAAATAAAAAGGTAATAGAACAGATTTTGTGTAAACAAAGAAAACAATGCCATCAAATGCCAAAAGTGCTCTCCGTATCAACAGAAATATCTACAACTCTCTCTGCCTGAGAAAGTACAAGGCTGAGAGAATGCCAGTACTGATGTTGCCGGTTCTGTAGAACTGATTAGTCGTAAGTTTATTGTAAGAAATTGCTAAGGTATGCCACTCTCCTTGTTGTTAATGAGTTAAAATATAAACTGCTCATCTAAGAAATTCTTTATAAGAATCATTAAAAGATTGAGCACATTATCAGTGGGCAAGAGATGAGAGATTAAATAAAATCCATCAGAAACTTTTTAAATTATTTAAGAAATTGTTAGAGTTATTTGGACATGACATTAGAAGGATTTCCAGAACAGGACCACAAAATATGCAGAATCAGGCTGTGGTGAGCACGCTTGACCTGACCCATCTGAATGTACAATCAGAGATGAGCTCAGGCAAGAGCTCTGCTCAGTGGATCCATCAGCTCATGCAGTAGATCTCGTGCTGTTTGTGCCAATTACACAACCAGAGTGCACTTTTTCACAATGCTTTCCTGTTTGTATTTACTTCTTACTGAGTGACTATCTTCATCTATTTTATTTCTTTTAGTATTATTAGAGTCAGCACAATAAAATATAAGCTATTTTGAGAAAAAAAAGTCTGTAATTTAGAAGTAGGTCTCAAGACAATTCCTTTCAAGGCAGATAAACTGAATTCTGTATCAATTACTATGTTCTGATCTTCTGAGCCT
>WUAM01000323.1:10591127-10624567 GCA_024336885.1 Actenoides hombroni
GGTGTGTCAGCCACTCCTCCCAGTTTTGTATCATCAGCAAACTTGCTGACAGTGCACTCTGTTCCCTCATCCAGGTTGTTGATGAATATATTGAATAGTACTGACCCCAGTTCTGACCCCTGAGGGACTCCACTAGATACAGGCCTCCAACTAGACTCTGTCCCATTGACCACAACTCTGTGACTTCTGTCCTTCAACCAGTTCACAATCCACTTCACTACCTGATCGTTCAGACCACACTTCCTCAGTTTAGCTCAAAGGATGCTGTGGGAGGCAGTGTCAAATGCTTTACTGAAATCAAGATAAACCACATCCACTGCTCTACCATCATCTATCCACATTGCTACCTCATGTCCATCTTTTCATCCACCAGCACCCCCAAGTCCTTACCCACAAGGGTTCCTCAATCCCTTCATTCCTCAATCTGTATTGATACTGAGGATTACCCCAACTCAGGTGGAGGATCTTGCACTTGGACTTGTTGAACCTCACAAGGTTCACATGGGCTCACTTCTCCAGTTTGTCCAGGTCCCTCTCAATGACACTTTTTTTGCATGTCAGATTCATCACTCAACTTGATCTCATCTGCAAACTTGTTGAGGGTGCACTCGATCCCATGGTCCATGTCATTAACAAAGAAGTTAGAGTACTGGTCCAGGGCAGACCCCTGGGGAACACCACTTGTCACTGATCTCTGTGTGCATATTGAGCCATTGACCACTACTCTCTGGCTGTGATCATTCAACTGATTCCTCATGCACTGAAAAGTCCACTGATCAAATCCATATCTCTAATTTAGAGAAAAGGATGTTGTAGCAGATCCTGTCAAAGGCCTTACAGAGGTCCAGATAGATGACATCCACAGCTCTTCCCTTGTCCACTGAGGTACTCACTCCATCATAGAAGGCCAATATTTTGGTCAGGTGGGAATTGCCCCTAGTGCAGCCATGATGGCTGTTTTGAATCACTTCCCTGTCCTCCATGTGCATTAGCATAGATTCTAGGAGGATTTGTTCCTTGATCTTCCCAGGCGCAGAGGTAAGGCTGAGCGGTCAGTAGATCCCAAGGGTCTTCCTGGAATTTAGGACATGCTATGTGTTCATCTTTTTTCACAACATCCTTTACATTTTGACCTAGAAGCTCCTGTATCCTTTTCTTCTGCCACAGACACCCAGAGGGTCCATGTCCCTGGACTCCCCCTCTCTGTTGTCTAGCAAATGGACCTGATACTGGATGATAAGTGCTACTTTGCAATCAGCAGTCATGTTCTTGTACAGCTGTCCCCTAATGGGCTCTGGTTATGTCAGATGCCTGAGTTATGCCTCTTATCTTCAGTGGGAGGCCCAGAACGGGGACATGTCTGTCCTTGCCTTCTCCTTCCCCAGGCAATACCCTCCCACACCAAGATTGCCATAGTTATCTTGAGCACAGGTTTTATTTACAATGTCTTTATACAGCATTGCTATGGACTAAACGCATATCCCATCAGAGAAAAAGGTCTGTCCCTTGGGGATATTCATGCTAAGTGAAACTTGGGACAATTGCTTGTATCAGAAGAGGAACAGTTTTATAACACAATAGTGATAACCAGATTTTTGCAGGTTTTTTTTTCCACTTCACAAAATAAATATTTTTCTCATGAATGATGGTGGTCCTTGTATTTAAAAAAAATCAGGTGCTGAAAGTATGCCTCATACATACATATAGACCTATCAGCTTTTTGTTTTGCACATTTCATCAGTTCAAGTTGTATTAGTTGCTTCAGATAGACTTTCAGAAGCCAGATAATGAAACAGTGCAATATTCTAGATCTCCTTCTGCAAGCACTTACATGCATAACACCCATAAACCTACTAAAGGACCTATCAGTAATCATATGTCACTTTAGTTGAAAAAGCTTTCCTGTTTAGCCTAAGATAATGGAAAGAATACAGTACTGTTAATATTTAATGACATAATCCAATTGTCTCCTCTGTTTTAAAACTTTCTGAAAAAAATTTCAGTGTTAATTATTTGCCAACAATTTCTGAAATTCCAGTAGAATTTTATTATCCTGTGTTGGAAGTGTTAGCTCATGGTAGTATCTGCATAGTATACATACATCAGCTCAATTTATATCACAATATTGAATACTTACCTAAACATTTAGTTATTTAAATCTACAAAAATCAAGAAATCTGAATTTACTCCAGAGTCACTGGTAGTAGAATCAGACATGAAACATGTGAGTTCACAGAGAAATTTACTACATTTGTCACTTGAATTAGGACTGTATGTTGGTAGACATTTATTATTTTTGCATTGTACATATTGTGTACAACCACTTCTGGGATGAGGTCATTATTTTTCATATCTGCTGTCTTTTTTTCTGAAGAAAATTGTGCATAGTTTCAGGTGCTTCTTGTACAATAAAAATTTCATGCACAAGCTGATCTAGAACTCAGAATAGCAGAAAAGTATTTGCAAGTAATAATGAATTATTTAATTAGATTTTTATTGGGCTATTTAATGTTTAACAAAAGGGGGGGGGGGGGGGGGGAGTGTCTCTACAGGGTGCTATTATTGAATTCTTTGAATAGCAGCTGAGATTTGAGAAAATTATGATTAAAATTATAAATTTTATAATAGTAAAAATTATATATGTTTTAGCACAATGTTTCAATTACCTTGGATCTGACATAGAATGCAGAGCAGAAAGTTAGGTCCCCAGTTTTTCTGTTTGGCAAAAAGAAAGAGTTTAGCAGTTCAGAAAAGTCACTTAACATGTATTGAGCAACCAACCCAGGTGGAAATGCTATGTAGAAGGGTGTAGCTGAAAAATCTTCCCTTAGTCTTAGCCACCTGATTATTTCAACTCTGCTTTGAAATGGGAGCTCAGAAGTCTGGGCTATTTGTCAGAGACCTGAGAATGGCTTAGTGCTTTTCCCTTGAAATATAAACAATGGAAGTGTAAGCCACCTTTCCTTCAGCTCCTAACTGAGGAACTGTAACAGTGTTTTAACATCGTAGCTAACTATTTGGATTTTCATCCTCTGTGGCCTCTGCAGTAAATCTCAGCATTGGTTCCTGTGATCAGTGTATTTGTGCCTTAATCTTCACAGTGAGCTTCTCTTGCTAAGATGTGTTAAAGAAACATTAGGATGGCCCAAAGATGCAGACTTCTACTGCAAAATTTTAGTGGAACTTTTAATGAACTTCTATTGAAAAAATGCCTATGTAATAGACACTTCAAAGAATATTTTTAATATTATTTCTTTTTACTATTCTCACAATGTTCATTATTAGTATTTTCTTCTGATAAAGGTCTGATATACAGAATGTTCCTGACAGGCTATAATCTACAACAATCGATGAGCAAAATGTACACATTTGTCCCTCAGGTACACAACACATTAATCACCAAGGCAACTAATGATCATAACTGTGTATTTGAAATGTAAAATAATATTATATGAAATACTCCGTCAGGAAGAAGCAATAAGAACAGAAATAACATGACTATTTTGAATTAGAACCAAAAATGAAAAATTCTACTAAAAGAAATAAAAGAAAACAAATCAGAGAGTATGTTTTAGAAGGAAGTCAAAAGAATCAAGAAAAATTAATAGCAAATTGGTTCTGCTTAGTCAGGTAATTAAGTATAGACCATTTCACAAATATCCAATCTATGAAAGACTCAATGTATATGAATAATTAATATGGTCACAATACTAACACAAAAATATTGTTGCAACATTGTGGTCCTTTTTATGGATAGAAATATCTTGCTTAATACAGCAGCTTTATTATGAGTGACAATAATGTATCTCTGGTAGAAGCAAAAACTGAATCTGATTTACTGCACATAATAATTTCATACTTTTCTTTGAAACACTGTTTCTTGTAATTATATTGCTATGTAATCATTTTTTCTCTTTTATTTACTGGTTGTGAAATTCAGTCAACACTTGAACAGAAAGTTATTTTACAAAATATCATCAGAATGTTTGGAGTTGGAAGGGACCTCTGGAGGTCATCTGATCCAAATCTCCTGCACAAGCAGGATCACCTAA
The DNA here is from genome assembly GCA_024336885.1 of Actenoides hombroni. Classification (NCBI taxonomy): domain Eukaryota; kingdom Metazoa; phylum Chordata; class Aves; order Coraciiformes; family Alcedinidae; genus Actenoides; species Actenoides hombroni. Next base: position 10,595,180 of record WUAM01000323.1, read on the forward strand.
AGCCAGTTGACCATGATCATGTCTCTAAGAAATATACAGTTTAGTGTAACATGTAGTCTATAGCATAGTAAATTCTAACTGCCACTAAAGCAGTCAAAAATGCATTAAGAAAATAATTTTATAATGAACAGAATTATACATAAAACAATTTATACTACAAATATTTATTATGGATATTAAACTGTTCTGATTGTGAACAGTTTCCCAGAAGCAAAAATAATACTGGGAGATGGAGTCACTGTATAAAACAAAAGTGTAGGGCACAAATTTAGCACTGCAGGAGATATGAAAGATGCTTAGGGAATGGAAAGACAGGGACTCTATGATATTAGTAGCACTGAACTCAATGGATATATATCTTCAATGCAAACAGTAAACAATAATTCAGCCAGGCATGAATTTGCATTAATTTTTTTAATCCTCAGTTTAATAATGTAAATCATGGCCACTAGGCCAGCGTATGCAGTGCCACATCAGATTGCCAGTTTGAGGACTCCTGTGCATGCAGGGGTGCAAGCTTCTTTCCCTGCCTCATTGTCCTCAAGTTGGACAAATGTGATGGCAAACTTTTCTCATATTGAGGTGAAATTATCTTGAAGGCCTTCTAAGCCTAGAATTTGTAGAAGTGCTTTTCTTATCTATGGTGGTACAAAGCTAGATTACATCAATAAGGAACAGAAAAAGGAGACAAAGTGTATTGCCAAGCTACTGCTTGAGTGCTGACTTTCTTCGAAATGTTTGCCACCTTAATCTACAGCATAGATAGCAAGTGTTAAGCTAATCGGAGTTGTAACATCAACTTCAGATGGTAAATCTGGAGTTACCGGGGATGACAGCTCTTAACTATTGTAAAAAGTCACTAAAGCAGATGGCAAATGTGCTAGTGTTTACTTTTTTCAGTGAATGCTGCAGCTGTTATGAAAGAGTTCCACATTATTAGAGGAAAACATAGTGGTTAAATATAGCCATGTAATTTTTCTTGTTAGAAAATGGCCAGATTTGTATTTAACCACTGAAACAACATCAATAATTTGGTTCCCATAAATGCTGGCACTGTTTTTTTTTAATATAGATGTAATGCATAAAGATATGATTTAATTGTATTTCTGTTTGTAATGATGAATAAAAAAAAACATAGTTGAAGGTTAAGAACCAACATTTAATTTTCAAAGACGCTTCCCTCTTTATTACAACCCTACTTTATTAAAACTATTTCTGGAAAGTAGATATGATTTTATTTTTAAATTTAAGAAAAATTCTTGTAAGTAAAAATGATGATTAATACATTAATACATAAAATAATGATAAAAACAATTCATAGTTAAAAAAAAGAAAATTCCTTTGACTGGAAAATTTATTATATCAACTATATATTAGTGAAAAAAAAAAAGATTATAACAATGTGCATAAACTACAAGATAGCCTTTGATCTGATTCCGCTTTTATTTGATATAGAGGGAATAAGGCACAACAAGGAATTGTAAGACAAATTATTTTATAAATATCCCTGTGGCTATATGGAAGAGAGGTTTCACTATCCAGATAAGCCAGAATAGAGTTTTTAACTATTAAGGAATGTTTCAAGACAGATCTTTTTCATGTCTTCTTTTAACCATTTGGGACTAAGCGTTAGTCATCCTTTGAGGAAAAAAGGTCTCAGCTTCACTGTGCAAACTGTCTTTTTGAGATACCTCTATCTGGATGATTTTAAACTGTGTGGAGAGTCAAATGAGACATTCTCTGACAAAAAGAGTTAAGAACTTTACAAATTATATCTGCTTGCAGTTTGGATGATACCTATGAGTTTCTATACCTTTCAATGAGGACCAGACTGTGAGAGTGAAAGGTCTGTGTTTACCACAAGAAGAAATCAATGAACTCTTCACTTTAAAGAAAATGCTTTTACCTTTATACTTTACTTCAGTAGAAACAGAGACATGAAAACAAAAACAAGTCTACTTAGAAAATACATAAGATGTCTTCAATCTCAGTTGAAGTTCAGTGCAAGTAAACTCCTCTAAGCATGCCCTTTCTGTCATGTGTTACGTGTTGCAAATATTAGACTGGACTTCGGAAGAACCAAAACACTTCCCAGATTCACCAGAACACAGTTCACCTGACATTGGACTTCACATCTAGAACCAGAATTTCACAGATCGAGTGTACTTAGGCAAAAAGAAGGAAAGATATTTAAGAACAATGAAGACCTGTTTAAGGTCTACACAATTTTAGGAACACAGTACACCTTTTATGTATTTCGGGGAAAGTAGTAATTCACATTTAAAAACAATAGTAGAAAAGAGAATGGCAGAAAAAAAGTCATTAAGAAATTCAAGTCTTATATGAATGCCAAAGGCAAAACATCTATAGGTAAAAAGAATGACATTTCTTTGTAACATTCGTAAACTCCCTTGTTGTTTTGCTGCGGCCTGCATAATTGAAAAATGAGGTGCTCTTGAGAGATACTTCCAAAAAGTCTAAAGGAATAAGCAGCAGATCTTTCAATCCTTAACAATTAGATACATTTTCAGGGATAACATATATTAATTTAAGGGGCTTTGCTGAAGGGGTAGGTGTCCTACTTTAACTTTGATTCTCAAAAGTAGTAAGTAGATAGCTGAATGTAGGAAGTAGTTTAATTTATCCCCTGTTCCTTGCTCTGAACTTATCACTGAGAGTAAGAATTCCACTTCGCTAACAGCTGCGTTTCCCACCACAAGATGCTGATTCCTGCCTATAGCAAAGAAAAGATGGTTAGGTGGCATGATCTTCCTGTGAATACTAGACCAAGGACAAGAGTACAAAGGTAAGAATAGGGATGAAGTAGAGGAGCTTGTAAATAGACACTGAAGTGTAGTGGGATTTTCATCCTTAAGAAAGGATGAGTCTTATTCAGTGTATATACAGGACAGAATTTCTGTTTGATTAGAAAGGAAGATCTGATGGTTGTGTGGCCTGAAATCAAATGAGATGGTAAACCGGAGATCAAACTGTAACAACAACTGTAGTAAAATAGAAATATAGTAAAATACGAATATAGAAGGTGTATATTTTCATCTCTCTTGGAGAAAAAAAGAAAAAAAGGTGACCTTTTTAACACTGATATCTGACACCTTTATCTTTCTGAAAACAGGTATGATATTAGTAGTTTGACTTCAACTTTGCACTGCAGACTAAGGTTGGTACAGTTGGATACCTTTGTTGATACTGGTATTCCATATTCAAGGATAAATTGATAGAAAATATTTACAATGTCGTTTCCATATTCATTCAGGGTTTTTAAGGTAAATGTTCCATTAGTACCAGTGCACCTTGTCAACTCGATTGTTGATTTACATAGAGGGTGACCTCAGAAGTACTTCCTTATTCTTATGCTGTATTTTTTGTATCATATCCTTAAAATGGTTTTATTTAGAAAATTTATTAGTGATGTTCTACGATGTCACAAAATCCAAGGGAGTTAAATTATCACTTTTAACTCATATTTCTAGTAACAAATTATCACCGTATTCATCAGAGATTAACACAGAATTAAGAAAAATACTTCTCTAAAGTAATTACACCAAAATAGTGATAAAATATTTTATATTTGACTGGAAGTCTGCCAGAGGCAATTCTGATACAGAACTGGCTTCTGCAGCTGTCATCATTCTTTACATTTCTTGTGTTCTTTCAATTTACTGACTAGGAAGTTGTGAGAAATGAGCACATTTGCTAAAAAATGACTAGGATCAGATTTTGAAGTTATGCATTCACAGCTGAGCAGATGCATTTGCTTGGTTGTCATTTATGCATACAACTTACACAGCACAAGTAAGATGCCTTAATGAACACATACAGAGTCAAAAACATTGATTCCATTGTGGATTTCTTCTAGTACATTACCACTTTTAAATGTTCGGGCTTTATTTTAAGAAGTTTTAAGGAACAGAAACATGATGCAAAGGGCACTAAACAAGCTTTAATTAAGGAGGCATATTATTTTTATTATCATTAAATAATAAGGTACTCTAGAGGGCCTGTCAGATTCCCACAGTTTGGTACTCAGCACTTTCTGGATGCAGTTCCTTTAAGGCAACTATAAAAATGGCACAGTGGGTATTTTGTTTTGGCCTAATGTGTGTATTACATATACAACTGTTATCACAAAACCATTATTATATTCTCAAAGAGAGTTAAGCTTTTGTGCACACAGTTTTGGTGGATACATTAATTTAACGATATTAATCAAGTATAGACCAGGTTGGTGGCATAAATAATCAATATAACTTTGAGAACATCACAAAAGTTGACAAAGGAGCTATTATCAATTAATCTACAGTATTTATAGCAGTGTTAACAGTTAAAGCAGTGTATGATGAAAGCTGCAATTATGTATATTGTACATGATAATTAAGTTCAAAGTAGAGAAATATAGAAGCATATATCATAAAACTGGTTTTAAAGTATAGCAAATCACTTTATAGTAACACTTCAATGACTGAGTGAGACATATTAGTTCTTAAAAAGGATTTCATTCTTAAGCATTTAAACAGCAAACACTTGGAAAAAAACCCACAAAAATCATTTAATCTTTTCATTGGGGTGTACGTAATGAGATTTTCTCATAGAATTTTGCCTAGAATCAGAAGCATATATTAGATTGTATCAATCAGTGGTGATGTCAATAAATACTCTACCTTGGTTATATAGCAAATACATATACTGCAAAAACATTTTCTCGGTACTGTAATTTTAAGGATTTACAAAGAGTAAATTGTTTATTGTTTTTGAAACTGAAGGGAATGTAATGCATGTTGGTTCTTAGAGAAGTGAAGGCTTGATAAAATATAGCTAAGTGTACTATGAATAGGTGAAGAATAAGCTTTTTTGCATTTCTGGACATTTATTCTTTTTTTCCACAATCAGTCCTGGAACTGTTCAGAAGAATATCTCAGGTTTTCCTATGTCATTAAGAAATATTCTGCAAGGTCAAAAGGTAAAGCTCTTTTTGACCATTATTTGAATTTCTCTGCAGAAACAGAAAAAACAATTTACCAGGATAGTCCTTACAATGTGCAGGTTTTTTACTGTTTTAGGAGTAGTAACTATAGTACTAGCCACTATACAATTATGGACCATTAATAAAAAGTTGATGTCATGCATCCACAGTAATTAAACTTTAAATACACTGATGAGCAACAATGTAACTTTTACCTCCAATTAACCTGCCCTTTCACCTATTAAATGTAATCACACTTTTACTTATAAGTTGAGCATAAACTGCACTATATTTTATAATCTTGTTAGTATTCATGCTTTGTTAATGAAATTTGATCAGCATATTAAAGATACTGAGTTTCTGTAGTTAGCTCACATCTGATGTCAGAAATAATTAGATCAGGTGGCAAATGACAGTGCCTTTTCCTGACAGATGCTTTAACATTCTGAGTAAGAATGCCCTAACTGTCTCTTTGAATAATGCCAGACTTTTCAGTTAGGAGTTTATTTGCCTTGAGGTTTCAAAGTGGAACTTTTGGAGCAATCTGACATAGTCCCAGACAGGAGTATGTGCAACTTTCACTTCCAATGTTACAGAAAAAAGAGAAACTCCATTCTAGATGATTTTTAATAAAGTTTTGTCTTAGAAAGGTAGAAGATAGTGTAATCAAACTATCCCACTATGGCTTCTGTGTAGCATATATACACATATTACTGTTAAAACACAAAAGTCATAACAGTATGCATTTAAGCATATCTCAGACAATAAATTAGACTTCACTTTAATGTTTCCGTTATTCAAGTAAACGTACTGACAAATTGGGAAAAAGATTATTTTATGGCAGGGTTTTCATCAGGCAGGCATGAAATAATTCTGGCTTTTTGGAAATCATGGCATCTGCTACATAGGCTCTTATTCCTCTGCTTGTGATTCAGAGAACACACATTTTTAGTGAACTTACTTCTTATGTAGGCACTTTAAAATGCAGTAAAAAAATACCTCTTTAATCATTTATCCACAATGTAGGTAGCACACACATAACAGCAATATGTGCTTTTCAGGTCTATTTTGGAAGGACATGTTCATGCCACCTGGTCCATATGGTTCTACATACAACAAGAACTGTAGGAATGCCTTCAACCAATTATCTGCAGTGTTTTTCCTCTATAAACTATAGTGGAATCATGAGTGTTCACCAGATTGACAGCTCCTGCCCGTATGTCATGTAACCACTTGGAAGACAGGTTCAAATGCACATGCTAACAGCCAGCAGGGAGAATGCTCTCTGTTACTAGAACCCTGTACAAAGCTGTGAAATTACGTAGGAATTTTGGTGGCAGGAAGAAAGAGTGTTCTTTGTGCCTGTTCAGAGTACAAGACCAGAGAGTGGTCTTTCTCATGTCTCTGCCAGGTGAATGGCAATGAAGGTTTCTCTACATTTTTTTGTTGTGAGGCATCTGTCAAGAGTACTCTCTGGGTTCATACAGTTAAAAATGCCCCTATTAAATTTGATAAAACAAAAAGAAACCTGGTTTAATTTTTGTAATTAATCGCTTAACAGTCATATTAATGGGCAGAATGAAAAAGCACCTACATGCATTCATGTATCTCCTTCTGACTTAGAAGACCTATTTTCTTACAACTCCTAATTAATTCCTGTGTTGTGTTTTTTTCACAGTAACATGCTTACTATTTATCTGTTACAGATATTTATCTCATTACCTTTGAAATTTAGAATGCCACCATTGTGCTCTGATAACACTCCTCTGTAGTCAAGAATAACTATTATACTCATTTTAAAAATAGGTAACTGAGGCATAAAGACATCAGATAGCTTCTTCATATTAAGGCATCTGCAATGGAACAACTAAATTGGAAACATATATTCTCAGCAGGTCATCTAAATTTCCTCTAGGCTAAGCAGAGAGAAAGTAGATACTTTCAGAGGTTATTAGTGTGATAAGCACCATAAGCATGTGCCTCTTTCCTCTGAAAGTAGAAGGAATTGTGACAGACACATTGTTTCAGTAAAATTAATTCCTTAAATTAACTTTAATTAAGTTCCTTAAAATTCCACAGGATTTATTCAGTGTACTCAAGTATTTTGGGTCCAGACTTCTGGATTGGTTCCTCCTTTTAGCTTAATTATAAATATTTACACTTGGCAATTGCAAAACAGCAGTCATATAATTTTCGTTCAATGCCTTCTAAGCTGGAGGATTCTGATCAATAAAAACTGTAGTGAGTTCTATCACTTGAAGTCATAAGGAAGAGAATAATAATCTGACAATTATACTAACGTGACTCAATTTTTCTCTGGCTTCTTTATCCTCATGTAAGACAGGAATAAATATGAGAATATACATTTATTGCAGGTCAGAAGCACCCTCCTTGAATGGATATTCACAGTAAAAACAATTTCCTGGTCTGGAAATGGGAGTAATTCTAGCTGCCCTTTAGCATTGGGTTATGTCACATTTGGTTATACATATATGATAATATACCCTAACATGACACCTCATGCATATTGTTCATGATATTCCATACATCATTCACCTAAGAAGGCCAAAGGGAAAGATATTTATAGATAAATATTTATTTATAGATAAGTATATATAAATAAATATAAATTAATATATAAATATATAAATATTTATTTATAGATAAATATCTGTAACAGCTAAACAGTAAGCATGTTACCATGAAAAAAAACACAACACAGTACAGTGTGTGCATACAGGGGTCACAGGATCAATATGCACCTAAGTGTGACAGATCTTACAGCAGACTGTTAGAATACTAGCCTGCTAGCAGAGAATATGCTGTCTAGCTTCTCCTTTGTATGTAGAGCTTCTCCTTTGTATGTAGAGTTTCATGTCGAATTCTCAGTGACATGCCCAGTGCCACTGATGGGCAGCACTACAACCCCTCCACAGTGAAGGAGTCATACCAAGAAGTAGCCTGAAGTGTGAGAGAAACAATAGAACTGCCTAAAGAAGATAGAAAATAGAGAGCAAATAATGAAATATATGATTTTTCTTGCAGCACAAGACTTGAAATGTAAGGGTACATGCTTCTCCAAAAGCTGCCAATACTTTGTCAGGGAGAGAAATAGGCAAGTCTTGATTACACCAGGAATATGGTTTTATTATCATACCTTATGGTGACTGAAAAAACAGATATTGCAGAAGTTGTTTCATATCAAATGACATATCCTTATGCAGAAAAAAAAAAGTAAAATTAATTACCCTACCCCTATTTAATTACCTTAACCCTGCATTTCTCTGTTGTTATTATTTTGTGGATTATTTATTAAGGGTTCATGTTTGTGACTATTATCAGAAACTGTTTCAGTCCAATATTAGCACTTTTTCTCCAGACATGAAATACTGGAAGCTTTCAGTATGTTGGTTTATGGTGACTGAATGATCCTCACAAAGACTTACTGATCTTGGTGTATGAGCTTTGTGTGGCTCCTAATCATTTCTCTATAATCAAACACCCCAGTTGCTTGATCAGTTTGAATATCTTAGAATGGGAAAAAAAAAAAAAAAAAAAAAAAGAGAGAGATAAATAGAAAAAAGGTCCAGAAAGATTCTAACTCATGTAAGTCTTGCTTATTAAAACTAACAATTTTTCAAAATCCTTTCTATTGATGCAGTTTTAACTTTCATTCAATTCACCTTGGGGATATAGCCAGTTTTTCTTGCACAGAGCCAATCTTGACCCATGGCCCACAAGCTCTTCCTTTTCTTACCATAAATATATTTTACTATAGTAGTGTGAGTTGAAAAAACCTTGTTTTATGTTATTTTCTTTTTAAAAAGTATTCTCTTCATTGTTGCTCTGTAAAATCTTACTCCCCCATAAGTCATTTTCACTCATGAAAAAAGCCATTCCATCGTTTTCCTTTCAGAAATATGGTAAAAATCCCATGTAATTCAGGATTATTTTTTTTTCCAAAGAAGCCTAAGTCATTCATTTACTAACTCTTGAAGTCAGACAAGTTGTGCAGAAATACTCTATGCAGTCACTATGATAAATTTGAAGCAGTACTAGTAGAAGAATGTGAATAATTGAAAAATTATTCACAAATATATTATACCAAAACTTTAAAGAAACCATACATATTAAGTTCTCTTACCCACTCCAGAAAAGGAAGAAAATATAAATAAATATTTCAGGAGTAATTCAGTCACATGATTTATTTTTAAATTATCTCTGCCTTGATCCAAAGTCTATTGAAATAATTGATCTCACTTCTGCCTGCTCAACTCCACAATGAAATATACAATAAGCCCCAATATTTTATAGAGTCATACTCTCTTCACTTGTCAGCATTTAACCCAGTTTAAAGAGTTCCTTCAGACACTAAATATTCCCTTTCAATTTCAGCTTTCCCATACCTCCAGTTTTTCTCCCCTAAATTTTTTACGCTTTAAAAAGATTATAACTACAAATATATGTTACACAGCTTTTTTTTAAATTATTCTGGTGGTACTTAAATCTTTTTATTTAAAAGAATCTGTAAGCAATTAGATCACAGTTGTCTATTTTGTGTCTTGTTTAGTAATTGATTTATGTTGAAGATAAATATGTGAAAGTTTGTCTACTTTATTTTTTCCATAACTTTAGAATTAAACCTTCATCACTGTGAAAAAGTTGATTTTTAAAGTATGCAAAGGTTCAAATAAGAAATTAAATAGACCTTCATCAGAGCACAACAACAAAAGGAAGTAGAGTTCCCTATAACCTAAAACCTGAGTAGATATCACTACATGTAGGATGTAGGAGCCTGGAATTAATTTCCTTTTTGAGAGGAACTGGAGAATGTCTCCCATGTGGTTCAGCCACTCTTTAGATCCAGCTGGTTTAAGATACTCATTGTTTACATGTAATTTCATTTTATTTGTAGGTCTATAAAGGTAATGAAGACACCATGTCACCTAGTTCTGCAGCACCTAACTTTTACAACTGCCAGATTACACAGTAGCTTCTTTATGAAATACACAAAGAGTTTTAAGGATGGGAACCACAAAAGCCATTGCACAGCTCAGTACCTTAAGCCGGGAACTAAGAAAGACTAAGAAAAAGAGTCACACCACTTTTAGTGGCTTTCTGTTAGATTTAAACAATTTCTTTTTTATTCAAACTCAAAGAAGGACTAGTAATTTTTTAGAGAGGACAAAGTTTAACTAACAAGCACCTCAATGGCTAGGATATTGATTCAGGATGTAGGGCACCACCATTCAGTTTCTTACTCTACCTGAAGCAATTTAAGCTTACTCTTAGATAAACCAGGGTAGTATATGTATGTTTATTCAACAGGCCAAAAAATGAGCCAGCCAACTGGATATTCCATACCATACTGACATCATGCCCACTATATTTCCATGGCTGGCCCAGGGAGAGGGTGTGTGATTTGAGTGTGCAGCCTGGACAGGGAAAGCCATCTTGGGTGCCAATGAGCATTGTGGTTTATATCACTTGCTTTATAAATTATTTTCTTAGTTTTATCGTTATCACTGTGGTTTTGTGACTCTTTGTGTTGCTCCATTAAACCATGATTATGTCAACACACGAGTTTTTACCTTTCTCTCCTGATTGTTCCTCCCATGGAGTGGGGGGAGCAGTGGGTGAGCAGCTGTGTGGTATTTAGCTGTCACTGAGGTTAAACTACAACCAGAGGTAAACATGAATCCCATTCTTGATTCCAGAGGCCTATATTTTTATCTGAAGTATTTAATGGAGCAAGGACCGAAAGTAGAACCAGAGTATTCCCAAGTGATTTTCTTAAATGTAGTCTAAAGATATGTTTATATTCTTTGGTCCAATGAGTGCTCAACTATTGCATGCAAGGTGTAGTTGTCTTCAGGAACATATTCAGGATACCTTGGAGTGCAGTTATAAGAGTATTCATAGAAGAGATATGATTTCAAATCTTGGCATCCAGAAGAGGCAGTTATCCTCATTTCTTCTCTCTCTCTTTGCCTTACACTTTAACATGAAGTTATTGAAACATACATGATTAATGAAAAGAGAGAGTTTGGATTTTTGTATCTTGATTAGAGACAACTGTTTCTCCTCAATCCACCTTAAGTTATTTGCAGGGCTATTCTAAATGCTGCTGAAGACATAATTCCCTCTTGCACTCAGGGCATGTAATTAAATGTGACTTCTGAGCATGCAGTGTAACTGAGCAGCACATCTGCAGTTAAATCTAGTGCATTGACCTATTAACAGTGGTGCTAAATCTCCTTTTAACTGGGAGCTTCACCTCTTCAAGTTGATGTTTCCCTCTCTGCTCCATAGAGTGAGTCATCTACATCCACAAGACTGTCAGAGGCTGAGCCAAAGTCCTCCACTTGGCGTTTTTTATAATCTATCTTAGTGGCTATTCATTCAATATTATGTGTGCTGTTAGTTCCTTCATGTGACTGTGCTCAAATGTTTTATAAAGTGCTCTGTATCTAGCTTAAATACTTTCTGCATTGCTAAGTACCATGACACTTCTGTTCTTCCATAGATTTAGCCCCAGGTGTTTAAGTAAATTTAAATATTTTATGTAATTTTCAGCACACACAAAAATCCATGACTAATTTAAACCTCTCAAATTCTTCTTTCATCAAAGATGTAAATCAAATTTTATATGATATACAATTATGCTGCTTATTTCAGGCTACTTTCATTATTGATTTTTTTCCGCATTAACAATTTAGGTCTCAAGAGTACTCAAGAGTGGAAGAGATTGTCTAACACATTCAAACCTCAATCAGTGTAAACTGCCTGGAAGCAAGTGTGTACCCTACAGATATAGCAGCTACTTTATCAACCCTCACATTCAGAATCATATTTTCTCAAGACTTTGCTCTTCAGAGATGGTATAAGTCAACACAGGTACATCAACTACAGTAGAATTCAAGCAATTGTATTAGTGGAAGTTCTGACTAATATGGTGTAAGCAAGAAATTTAACTGAACTTTCAGGTGTCTTCATTATCATTTTCCCCTAGGATTCCCTCTGTGTTTCACAGTTACATATCTAGAAGTAGGATTATGGGCCAACATCTGTGAAATGGCCTTTTTGATCACTTTTCATGTGTGACAGGTTTTGTAGGCCAAGTCATTCAGTTGTCCAGATAGTCAAGATAACCACTTAATGGATGTAATTCCTCCTATCTGATAGATGTCAATGGAAAAAAAGTGAAAGTGTAATGATGGCAAAAACCTGTTCCAAGTTAGTTGAGAACAGAATTTCATAACAATATTCCTTAATAAAATTATGGTTCCCACAGCAGATATTCAGTCTTTTGCATCTGATTATGGTGTCATCTGAAAGAGAAGAAGGTATAATGGAGTTCACTTATAGAATTTTTCTATACAGGACTAGCAAATGAATTATCATATGCTAAGTTTTCATTTACAGCATTTAAACTTCCCTAAACCTTAACCTGTATATAAGTTTCTGCACTAAAAAGACAGGATACAAGATTTCCTTTCAGAAAAAAAAAAAAAAAGAAACAACAGGTTAGTAGTTGGATTCCATGGCTTCCTCAGCACCTCAAAAATTCTTCTCAGATAGAAACATTTGACATATTTAAATTATAGTAATTATAGTATCATGGATGTATTTTCTCATAACCTTAGTTCATGTTTTACTACTTCCACAATTGATTATTCCACAATAAAAATGGTTCTTCATAACATTTTCCTAAAGAGTCAAGTACAACTATATCTTAACCGGATGAAAACTTAGATAGTTGTGCACAGTGGTGGGTTACAAAAATGCAGACAAACTAAATATCCTTTGCTGACTCCATCTCCTCATTCCTACATGAGGAAAAGGAGAAAGGAACCAAACAAAGTTTTAGAAAAATGTGACAAGCACCTGTTTCATCTTCATGAGTTTTGAGTATAAGATACTAAATTTAAGATGTTCTTTTGGGAACTGTTGTGCATTTTGAGGCAGTAATTTATAGGTTCAATTATGCAGAAATGAAAAATGCAGTGTCCAAATTCTACTTCAGTATGAAGCCTTTTTAAAGCCAAATCACAATACAGTGTGATCTCAGTCCAATTAACATTGAAAAGTTACTTCATTTTAATCAACAGTTTCCATCTGTTGGTCAGAAATGGTAAAACTTTATCTTTCAAGCATATTCATACACTTTGCACCTGCTTTTGTTAAAAAATGCAGTCACAAAATATTGCACATTTCATAATAAGACCAGAATATAAAGAGCCAGAGAGACTGTCAAATAAGACAAACCTCATTACTTGTGTCAGAACCCAGATGTGACATCATTTTAATGTTGATTCAGGTATTTCAGTACATGCAAAATGTACATTAGCACTCCATCTCCCACCTTCATTTGAAAATAACTTCATTACAAGAAATGAATTAATGCTAAAACATAGAAAATCAAACTGCAGAGCCCAAGTAGCCAAACATGCTGGCTGGGATTTACTGTCTGCCTAATGTTTCCTCTGGGGCCATAGATCAGAGTCAAGTCTCCATCACATGCAAACAAACCACATTAAAAGACATTACTCTCAGCCCTGAGAGGTGTGTAAAAATATGCTCCAATTTCAGATGTCAAAGATTGTCTTTCTTTTCTACGCTCAATCTAGTTCATGGTTGCTCAACACAGTTCACAGTTTAGGGTCCCTACATGTTGCTGGGGAAAAAATGTTGATAAAATATTTAAATTATTTTCAAAATAGCTTTTTCCTGGTGAAAACTGTTGCCTTTCCATTTGTGACTCAGTGCCTGGGACAGAGGCTTGTAAGAACCAACATGATGTCAGGCTTCCAGTGAGTAAGTGGCTATTGTAAGTTCAGAGCAATTCATAACAGATATTTTTAAGTATTATCATAATTGATGCTGAAATAGAACTATTTAATTTCAGCACAGGGAGCCTATCAGATGCATTAATGTTCATAACTGGTGAAATACACAAGTTATCCTTTGGAGAAGCCAACACTAGCAGTAGCAGCAGTAGTTATCATATGCTGAGTCCAGTTACCAGAGGAAGCCACATATGATCAGTTCCTATGGAGTGCTGTGACCAGAGCAAGCAAACAGGGAGCAGAGTGTGAGGGGAGCAGTGTGGCAGTTTGTGCAGGAAGGTACAAGAAGAATGGCACTCTCTGACAGTTGTTGGGTTGCTGCCTGCTTACTCACCTGCAGGCTTAGGCTGCTTCCCTGCCAGTCACCTCAACTAGCTGTTGGCTGTGCAAGCCTACTCAGCAGCTTGAGGTCTCCAGGGAATTACTAGGGTTTATTAGGCTATGCTTTGAGATCATTAGAAGCACAGTGGCTGCTCTGCAGCAGCTAAGAGCCATCTACTTAGCCAAGATAGCCTGGGACAAATGGATGTGGCCACCGAGACAGAGCTTCCTATCAGGGAAGGTGCTGTCTTGGTAGAGGGCTGAATGCACAATTCCAGCTGTGCAAGGTGTGTTCTGATGGAGTTACTCAGGCAGTGGGTGGAGGAGCTGCAGAAGGAAGTCAGCAGGTTATGCTGTATTAGGGAGAGGAAACAGGAACTAGAGCATTATGCGAGGCATTGCAAAAAGAAGTATTAGGGCCCGGTGGCACTGACCTCCTCAGTTTTCACTGGCAATTGTTCTTCCACTCTTCTTGAGTCCCAAGACAGGGGGGGAATGAACTCCCAGCCATCATAGGAGAAGAACAAGTTTGAGACCATCTGAGGAACCTGAACATGCACAAGTCCCTGGGATAAGGATTTGGGTGGATGGCCACATCCAAATAGTTTCATTCAATGATTCTATGTCCAAATGGAGATCAGTAACACGTGGTGACCCCTCAGGGGTCCATACTGGGACCAGTAGTGTTCAGTATCTTTATTAAAGACATAGACATTGCACCCTCTGCACATTCATGAATTACATCAAGCTGAGTAGTGCAGTTAATTCACAAGAGAGAAGGAATGCCACCCAGATGATTAAGGAGTGAGAACCTCATGAAGATCAACAAGACTATCTGTAAGGTCCTGCACCTGGATCAGGGCAATCACCAGTATCAGTACAGGCAGGGTGATGAGTAGATTGAGAGCAGCACTTTGAAGAAGCAGTTGGGGGTATTGGTAGATGAAAAATTAGCTGTGAGCCATCAATGTACTTTTGCAGACTAGAAAGCCAATTGTATGCTGGGCTACATCAAAAGCTACATCCAGCTCTGGCGTCCCCAGCCCAAGAAAGACATGAACCTGCTACAACAGGTCCAGAGGAAAGCCACAAAAACAATCGGAGGGATGGAATACCTCTCATATAGAGAGGTTGAAAGAAATGGGGGTTTTTAAGCTTGGAGAAGGTTCTGGGGATGCCTTATTGTGGCCTTTCAATACTTACAATAAAGTGCTTATAAGAAAGATGGAGATAAACTTTTTACCAGAGCCTGTAATGATGGGACAAGAGGTAATGGTTTTAAACTAAAAGAAAGTACAATTAGATTAGATATAAGGAATTTTTTTTTATGATGAGGATAGTGAGACACTGGAACAGTTTGCCCAGAGAAATTGTGGCTGTCTCATCCTTGTTAGTGTTAAAGGTCAGGTTGGATGTGGCTTTGCACAACCTGATCTAGTTAAAGATGTCCCTGCATACAGCAGTGCATTTGGAACTAGATGATCTTTAGGTGTCCCTTCCAACCCAAACCATTCTATGAAATAACAGAGACATGGAAATATAATGAAAAGTTGAAAGAAAATGAAAGCTGCTATAAAGCTGTCATTTATTTTCAACAACCCCTCATCGTTTAATGTTCATTTACATTCTTCTGTCATAAACTTGTTAAAGCTTTACTTTGACAAAAATAGAAAAAGACGAATTTCTCCTCACCCAGAGTCAATGTAATCATTACAGAAAAGAGTACTAATGCAGTTTTATACCAACAGATATGAATTCAGATTAAGACAGTTGTTATTTTCCTGTATAAATTAGTAGCGTTAACATGAAAATTGTGCTATCTTAAAAGAAATTACCTATAACTCTTTTCTTTACTTTGGGCATGTTTCTTATACTGTTTTCAGTCAGTAAGTGATGTTGTCTGTAAGAAATAAAGAAAACAAAGAAAGAATTGACACAAAATAGACCAGATTTAGTCTATAGAGTGCTTTAATAAACCTTCAAAAATTGCTCATATTTCCTCTTTAATTTTTTTTCTACTCAAGATACTTATCATATATATATCAACCATATAAACATACAGAAAAAGTCCATTATTTATCCCACTATATAATTTGATTTACTTATTAATCTCTGAATAATCCAAAAAAGTTTAACCTACTTATGTGTCTAAGAAAAAATGAGAAGAAAAATAAGGCCTTATCTTTCCTGCTAGAAGTAGATTCATGGATCATTTCTGTCAGTAGAGTTATTTCCACTGCCTTCCATTTGTTTCCGGTGAGGAACAAAAAATAGTTACTAGGGGTTTCTGGGCCTTCTCAAGTCAAATATACAGAAACTTGATTATGATAGCTGAGTACAAGATACATCTTGATTGTACTCCATTGCTAAGAAACAAAAGAATAGAATCAAGACTTTGTGGACTTCCTAAGAAAAAATTGAATCCACAAAAATTACAGGTTTTTTTTCACAGAACTACTAACAAATTTAGGGTGAATTCACTGTATAACTTTGACAATGGGAAAAATCAATATAATACTGAAAAGAAACATTGGAAGAAGAGGTCACTCATTGTAGTTGGTACTATGGGTGCCATTTACATCAGTAAGAGAGTCTGCATTTGAAAACACAATGCAATCTAGTACTTTCTGGAAATAAGTCTAAAATATCTGCTGCCAGAAATGAGAGTGATACAAACTCTTTCATTTTGGAGATGAGTGTTCTAGCTACTGTGGTACAACAGTAGTTGACTAAATAAAAAATTTTATCTAGGCCTTTGTGGTCCACTCTCTCCTAGAACCTTTCTCGAGCCTTCTCCCACTCCTGCCCATAGCCCAGAAACCCATTTCAATTCATTTGAGGGCCATGAGTCCCTGTCTGCCCCAAGAGCAGCTCCTGCAACTCCCACAACCCAGCTCATGGGGATTCACCAGCCCTCCCTGCACCCTGGTAGACACTGCCAGTATAAGAGAGAGCTGTCTTGCCAACTTAGGACTTCAAGTGGAAAAACGCTGCTGCATATCACATGAGATTAATTAAACCTTAGTCTGGCAGGTTATCTGAAAAACTGGGACAGAAGTTCAGTTATTCATTCAGACTGTATTTAGTCTTCTACAATAATAATAAATAGATTTTAAGGGTATATATGAACATGTCAGTTGGAAAACAGGGAGTTTAGAAAGCAAGGGCATTTAGCTTAATGATAATGAATTTAACTCATATAGACTGTGTTGTTTGGAGATACAACTAGAACTGAAGAAACAGCAATGCTGTAGGTACAGTTCATCATTTTCTGACAGAGTAATTTCTTTCCTAGCAAGAAAGGGGAATAAGGAGTAGGATAAAATCACATTCTTCAGTTTCAAGATTCTGAACATCAGCTCTATACTCTGATTGTTTTTCATTTTACTCTCAATATCTTCCTGATGGTACTTATTACTTTAGACCAGTTGGAATTATGTTGCTAAAGATGAATTGCTAATGATAGATTTTTATTTGTATTAGACTGGTTTGATATTATGCAGTCCAGGAGCAGTAGCATTGAGGTTAGAGTTGTTAGAAAAAAAGAAAAAGTTAGCACAAAAGTCAGTACCGTCCACCTCATGAAAATGAATTGTGGACAACAATCAAAGGAGGAAAAAGTAAAAGCTCTCTCATAGTTCGCTAAATCATCTTGGAAAATAGCTCACTGTAGTGTCTTTTGCTGACAGGTTTTGACTTGATCTGCCCAACATGAAAATATTCAGGTGTTTGGAGGAATCTATTCTGTGTGTTTTTTATGGAGTCTCAGAACTATAAAATTATGTTTTCCACTTACTTGAAGCACATAAAAAGTACTACACAGGAAAATTTCAATTTACTTTGTAAAGTTAAATAAGGAAAGGGTGGAACTATGATAGACCTTCATGTCTGTTTTTTCATCATAGCAACTGAAACCTGATAATAAGTGTAAGTGACCAATAGTATGTCAGGGGTGACAGCTGACATGTTAACCAGCAAAATCTTGGACCTGTTTCTCCCACTCCAAATTCTGTCTGTTAAGTGAGCTCTAGAAGGACTAAGAATAGGCAACTGCCAGACTGTCCAACTGATTCTCATCACAAACTTCATAAGGGATAAAACAGGCTAAAGTACTTGCTGTGTTTGAGAGGTCAGCTCTCAATCTTGCTATGACTAAATACCTGCTGTTTAGACATATTTTTCCAAGCCAAGGTTTTTAAAAGGTATCCTTTCTACACACACTGTGTAGCTGTCATATGTATATATGTGTAGATGAACATGTATAAAGAATATATAGTGTACTTCTATGTCTAAAGAAACAGAACTAAAAAGGTTGCATAGCCACAGTTGTGTTCTGGACACATACAAGTCATTTCTAAAGCTTCTGACATTGAAATGCCTATCCATTGTCATCTGCTAAAAGAGAACGTAGGGAAGTATGCTCGTGTCTAGGGATAGAGTGACTTCAAAAGTTCTGAATTATTAAGCAGAAGATGATTTAAATAACCATTCTCTCTTGGGTCTAATCTGGTAAATGGCTCTTTGGACTTTGAGTCTGATATGTTAAGTACTGTAGAGAAAATGGAAGGCAAGATTTCTCAGTGACTCTAAAAAATTGTAGTTAGAATTGTACATGGAGAAATAGTTAGAAATATCTCAGAAATATGACCAGGTTAATCAGAACTAATTTTTAGGGAACAGCACAATGATGTGTGCTCTGTTGAAAGCTGTATCTTGTACTAAACAAGAGATATTACTTACTTAAGAGATCTTACTTACTTAAGAGATCTTTGGAGGCTATGAGTATGAAAAAAGGCAATACCAGATGAAAAATAGAAAAGTCATGATCAGCTGATGAAAAATGTCATGGAAGTCTCCCTGGAAAAAAACAGTGAAAATGTAACTAGTATGAACATTTAGAGTAACTTACCCTGACTATACTGGCAGAAGAAATTAATAGATTAGAAAAATCTAATAATATTTTCTTTTTTTTTTTTCCTTAATTTTTAAGAACTATGCCCTGTCACATTTTAGGGAACACCTTGTAATCCCAAAATCACAGAAAACGAAGTATTAAGTATGTCTGAATGACAAATCAGTTCTCTCAGGAACATCATAAATTTACTCACAATTGCCAGCCAAATAGATTACAACAGCACATTGAGTAGCACAGAAGAAAATTTACCTGGCACAAAGGTAAATTTTTGTTACAACTGAGTTATTTGTTAAGAAATATAGTCTTCTCTACTGACAGATATGAAGTTACAGTCTCTCCTAAATCCTAGAGGAAAATAGCTTTTTGATACTATATTATCATCATTCTTTCTGCTATTACTATTTGTTTATTATTTATCATAGCATTTATGGACCTTCTTCATAATAAGGTCTCTGACTTGAAGAGCACTATGCAAGCACAAAACACCAACTAGTAGTTTTTCTAACTCATCTAAGCAGAAAGAGAGAAGCTCCTCTCCTCTTTGCAGAGTAAGATGGGACATGAAAAGATGGCTCCACTTATTTAGCTACACCAAAAACTTCCGTACAAAACTGCTGAGCTTCAGCAACTTTCCAGACAAACCTTAGCTCATCCCAGTTGCTGCAGTCCAGGCACATGTCTTCCACACCAGGAATCTCATAATACCATTGATATAGAACATTAATAAGCTGTAGTGAACGTGGCTTATGTTTTTTTATTAAACATCTCTGTGCTCTTCACTTCTTCATGCATGTTATAAACATGCTTATCGTCTTCACACAACATTGCTATTTTCTTTTCAAGAAGACATATATCTAGTAGCTAAAATCTTTCTGTATTTTTCATGTACCACTGGTAACTGTTATTGTCATCCAGAGGCACAATTCACTGGATGGCAGTTAACCAGCAAAGCACTTGGCCACATTGTCTGTTTTCCACATCTAGGACCCGCAGCTTCTAGGGGCATATTTCAAAGTTGGAAATGTCTGTGATTTTTAGGATATGCCATCTCTGACAGAGTAGTCACAAAGTGCCTGACAGTAGTAGTAGCTAGGTCATCCAGTGTGGTGGTGTTGTAACAGAACTACTGATTGTCTATGAATAGAAGCTGTAGGTGTGTGTGTTCATATCCCCTAAGGATCAATTATGCCTGTGTACTCTTGCATATGGCAGTTCTGTTCTGCCCTATAACTCTTCCACCCTTTCTAGTACATGTCCTCCTCCATTCTTTGACTTTCACACATCCCCTTTCCACTCATAACATTCACACAAGGAAATCCACTTAGGATATTTTTCTGAATTAAAATTTACATCACATTAATGTGAATAAAGCTTAAATTAATCATTTACCTTGCAATATTTACTGACTTAGAGCTAACAATCTTGCATTACAATTAACAGGTAAAGGTCAGTTTGCATGATTCACTGTTAATTTGTTTTCATTTAAACTAATTTACTTAGAATTTTTACAACATTGGTTTCCTAAGGGAATACAGGAAATACGATGACCTAATGACAAGCAGAACCATAAATTATAGCACGATTATTAATAAAAGAATCTTTCTGCAATTTTTAAAAAGTCTTTGGAGATATTATCAACTTATTTATGTAAGATATGGAAAATATATCTGTAAGATAATTGCATATAAATTACAAATTTGCTTAGGGAGACTATACAGTGGTCATAGTTTCTAAATGATTGACAGATATATTCACATTGCTTGTCTAGGAGAAAGCTAATTAATTCCATGGTTTTTCTTTTTTTCCCATTTCCAAGGACAAAATTAGTGCATTCTATTGTTTGTGATGCTTAACTAGTTATAACTGGTTGGCTACAAAATGCAATCGGTTACAATACTGATCTTGTTAATAGCTATTTGGGTTATTGTGGCTTTCCTTTAGTGTAGGAGATGCAGAGCTATGAAAAAGAATGGGTAACAGTCTCAAGAAACAGAAGGAAATTTGTTTCAAAAACATGCAGAAAAGATATTTTAAGTATCAATATTTTATTAGGAGGCAGCCTTGTCACTTATGGACTGGAAAAACTTTATATGCTTTTTAAATGAGAAGCCCTTATTCTTTGGTTTATTTTATGAGCACTATTGCATTTCTTAAAAAAACTTTACTAGCATATGATGTGACCTAGATGGGCTGACTTATGGCCACAAATGGTCTGAGTTAGGGTCACAAAGATGATCAGAGGGATAGAGCACCTTTCCTACAAGGACAGGCTAAGAGAATTGGTTCTGTTCATCCTGAAGAAGAGAAGGCTCCATTGAGATGTTATAGCAGCTTTCCAGTACCTGAAGGGGGCTTACAGGAAATCTGGAGATGGACTTTTTATAAGGGCATGTGGTGATAGGACAAGGGGCAATGATTTTAAATTAGAGCAGAGTAGATTTAGATTAGACGCTAAGAAGAAGTTCTTTACTATGGGTTGCCCAGAGAACCTGTGGATGCCTCATCCCTGGAAGTGTTTAAGACCAGTCTGGATGAGGCTCTGATTAACCTGGTCTAGTAGGAGGTGTCCCTGCCCATGGCAGGGGACTTGAACTAGATGATCTTTAAGGTCCCTTCCAACTCAAGCCATTCTATGATTCTATGACTTAGGTCATGTCCTAACCTTTTGAAGTCTACCATTGATATATTAACTTTTGCATTGCTGTAGCATGGGAATCACAAGTGCCCAAAAGTAGCCAGAAGTGGTAGCCAAAACACACTTTTATTTTCCATTAACAACAGAAACTGACATGTTTCCATCCAGCTCTCTCATTGGGTTACATGGACATTTTCTTCCCTGAGTTAATATATACTGGTTTTCTGTTAATAAAGTCATATTCAGGCATATTATTAGAGGTCACATCATATGAAAATGACAGATTTTTCTCTTCTCTACTGAAAAATGTATGTAATGGTTAACACTGTTGATAGTAACACACAACAGGATATACTGCAGTGTGGCACAAATATCAGGAAACTCACGGTTAGGAGATCTGGCATCTACTTTCTTTGAATTGACACACATTGAAATATTGCCTAAATCCCTTTTTCTTTCTTTTGCCTTTTCTGAAAACTGATGTTACTTCTAGCAATAGAACAATACCCTATATAGTAAGGTAATAATAAAAGTTCCAATAAAATTTCTCAGAAATGTCAAAAATGTCAAGCATGATATACTTGATTTCCTATTTTATCCCATGATTACAGAAACCAGCATAAACTTTCTTCCAAAGTTCTGATCCAAAGTGTACTTCAAACAATGAGAAATCTTTCATTCTAGCTTAATTGTCTTTAAATATGCATATCTTGCCCATTTTGTCATAAAAGCTCATTAATGATAGATCCCCAAATTAATTCTAAAACAACTTAATAGCCAAAGTAATCTACTAACCATTAGAATAATAGCCTGTCAAATCTAAATATTGGGAATATCCCATAAAAGATGGATTATCTAATGAACAGCTAATTAAACATGAGTAGCTGGGAGACCTGGCTGGATGTGTGTCTATGTATTTCATAATGTTAATGGACTTTATGAACAGAATTGTTTTAAATATGAACAGTTTCTTGTGGAATTTAATTGGTTGAGTGGTCTAGTGGTCTTGTCACATCCAAGACAGACGTAAATATATTTCACATTTTCTCTCTCCAACACAATGCATGCCTGTAAATTTTATGTTTTTATTTATCTCTCTGGAGCCATGAAAAGAAGAAATTTTAATTTATTTTTTTTTGTACAGAGTTCAGCAATATGAATCTATTCCCCAGCACAAGTTCCTAGAGCTGTGGGAATACTGACATGAGCTGAGATCTGGTGGGACATCAGTCTAGATTACTATCATCACCCAAGAGCGTGTCATTATGCAGAACTCTTCATCATCTAACTTAGTTTATTAATTTCAAATTTAAACCACCTTCAATAAATGATTTGTCCCTGATTACCTACTCTCTGTTTAATTCAATATCTTGTCTCCTTCAAACAGCAGTAGAAAATGTCCAGAAAAACGTCATCCCTCAAACCAGTAGAGCACTATGACAAAATATGTCCCCATGATTTTTTGTCCTAATCCAAATTACATTTAATCTGAAACAGGTATGATATCATATATTATAAGTCTGGAAAGTCTCCATAGCATTATAAGATTTTAATATCCCTTTTAATCTTTCTAATTTCATGTCTCCCAACATCATCCTGGACAATGAACTCCACACTGGAGAAAATTATATCCTCTTATTTTTATGTTACTAGGTATACAGAGACTCTTACTTACTAATTTTAGTGTCATTGGGGACTGACTTTTCCAGAGATGGAGCATTTTAAAGATGGTAAATAAACAGTAAGATCATACAAGTAGCTTTTTAATGGAACTACAATGAAGATATTATTTTTCTGTCAGCAGTGCACAGGTATTTAGAAGAGGCAGCTTTATGTCTACAGTACAGACCTACAATAGATAATATTTATACTGTAAATATTTCTAATCCAATGCTCTAAATATTGCTTCCTTTGCTATCTTTCAAATAAGTGTTTTGTTCTATATCACTTACCTACTATTTCTATTTAAGCATATAATAAGTTTTGTGGGGTTTTTTTATTTGTTCAAAAAATAGAGAGTATGTAAGCAAATAGTATGTGTTTAAAGGCCACATGGTCTTTTTTGATAGTTTTGAGTGTCAAATTATTACAGCAATTTTTACTATGTTTCAGTCTTCAAATGCATCACTGAAGAAGAGTAAATCTTGGTCAAAGTAAAAAAAGAGGATGGGGCAAAAATCGTTCAACAGAGGTAAAAACAGAACAGTTTCTGTCATATTTTTTTGTACACTGTAAAAACCCACATGTCTTCATTGAGAAGTGTTTCTTCTCTTTCCTTAGATTTGGGTAGTTTTACAGCCTCACTCTTCATTTTGATTGTTGATGGAACTTCCAGCTGAAGTAGCCCAAAGAGGCTTTTAAGGTAAGACATTCCATCTTTAAGATGTATCTGCCTTAAATTATTCATCTTTCCTCTTATATCTCTGTGTTTTATTCCAAAAGGTGAAGAAGTTTTGTTTAGAGATGACTTACAAAACCTATCCTGCATCACATGTTCTGCTAACAAAAATGAAGCCTCAAATCTCAATTTGTGTCTTTTTCACAATGGGACTTCAGATAATGGACAACTGGTAATACCCTTAGGAGTATTGACATCATAAAGACTACAGGTAGCTAGCATTTTCTGCAGTTTCTGGTAAACTGGTAAGGTAGACTTGGGTAGGTCAGATCAGATTGAGAAGTGGCTAAATTTAGGGACCTGCATAACTAAAATGAGCAGAAACCTTAATCTCTAATATGGTAATTTTGAGCCATTAGAGTGAACAAGGGATGGCTGCCCAGCATTGATCTCCTTCACCCAGATAGGTCCTTAGCCTGCTTATGTGTCATGGACACATTACCACCACACTTTGCAGGAATTTCTTTGGCACTTCTGAGTAGCAGAATTCAGATACTTGTTTTTCTTTTTAATCATGTACAATTACAGATATTTTCATGTTTTAAATCCTTATCTACTCTCAGAATGCTACCACCTCTTTTATATATGCACTGAACTTGATAAAGCAAACAGCATTTGTAAGGGAGCCTGGAATCATAAATGAAATTAAAAAAAAAAACAACAAACCAAACAAAAAAACCCAAGTTAAATTAATGTAAAGGGGGACAACTTAGCATTTGGTAAGAGCAATTTCCTTTGAATCCCAAGACATTGACAAAGAATTTGAAGAGGCAGGGCCAAAACCAGTTTGGAGTGGATGTATCAAACATAGGCCAAATGGAAATAAGTGAAATAATTCAGTAGTTGAACTGAACCTAAATTGATTTTCCCATTTACTTTATAAGCAACCATTTAGAATTGTACCAACAGAGTACAGAGGTGAATTTTTGCTATACTTCTCTGTCTTCACCATTCCCATTCATAAAATATAGATCATATATTGTAAGCTTTTTTTTATATAAAAGCATTACTAGTAATTCATTAGATATTTCAGGTTTTTATCAGTTAATCCTCAGGCAGAAATTAAGTGTAGAAAATATCTTGTTTGGAGATCATTGTCAATTTAAAGTTTAACAGGAAATTAAAAATCATGGGTAGAGATTTTCAAAAGATGAGAATTGAAATCAACTATTATTCCTCCCTTCACACAACAGCAATGGTAGTGATCTGGCCAAATCCTTCAACTGATTCTGTGAAACTCAACAAGAAGTCTGTGCTTCTTTAAGAAGTAAAACATATATTATACAAAACATAACTACATCAGGAATTCTACAGCAAATATAGTGGAGCCTGGGGGAGTATTAGGGGAAGCATCATATACCCTGACCTTGACACATTCTTCCCTTGACACTTGCCTTCAGCACAGACATAATATCAAGCAAATCGACCCTTGCTCTCATATTGATATTTATGTTCTTATGTTCCTATCATGAGGTAAATTTTTCTGTCTATATGTTTTGATCTGTACTGAAGTGCCATGTTGTCAAATTGTATTTCTGCAAATTTCTTTTGAAACAATTGTTATTGTAACATACAATACCCTAGAGTTTATGCAGATATGGAGTTTGTGACTGAAATTGGGTTAAAATGGAAAGACTAATTCAAAAATTTAATTAAACTTTGTAAGCTTCTATTTAAACAGTGGCAGTTACTATGGGATGTGATTTTACTTTTGAATTTGTGGAATGGAAACATTCTTTAGTCCCATCAACTTTCAACATGACTTAGACTCACTGTTCTAAATGAGACATAAGGAGAGATTTGGAACACCATTTTTCATAAATGAACTATATCATGAAAAGTTTTGTTATCTAATTCTGAAATAGATGAAGTATAATGGCTATATATTACTAGTGAACTAACTCCAAAAAAGCCAGGTTGCTTTAGTAAGTTATAGTACATCCTCACAGACACTTGTATCAACCCAAAAAGCAGTACAAGGACAGAAACAAAAATTCCAAGATGGGCCAGGTTTTCTAAATTAAATGCATATTTCAATCAATGAGGATTATACTAAGGTATCTAGATATACAATGTATTTGCAACAGGTGTCATTGTTAAATCAAGGCATTCACAAAGATATTCCATAGCTCTGTAATAGTTACTTGCTTCATTCAAAAAAACACAAACAACAAAAAAAAATAACCACAACATCAAAACTTTTTTGTCTTGTTTTTTATAGAGTACTTTTTATAGATTATCAAAACAATACTTTCAGGAGTTAGTGTTTATGAATGTACTACCATTAGTAGTTATATTTAGGTAAGTGGATGCTAAAAACCAAAATATGTATCCTTTAGCACACACCAATACCAACAATCCTGATCTAATCTGTCAGTTCATGAGAAAGAATGAAGGCTAATGCAATACTAGGGAAGCCCGTGATACTTCAATTATAATTGGAGATGACAATTAAGACTTCATAGAATCATAGAATGGTAGGTGTTGGAAGGGACATCTGGAGATCATCGAGTCCAACCCCCCCTGCCAGTGCAGGAACACCCAGGGCAGGCCAGGTGGGTCTTGAAAGTCTCTAGGGAAGGAGACTTCACAACCTCCCTGGGCAGCGTGTTCCAGGGCTCTGTCACTCTCACAGTGAAAAAGTTTTTCCTCACTACTTGTGTTTCACCTTGCTACCATTACCTCTCATCCTATCACAGGGCACCACTGAGAAGAAAGTGGCCCCTTCTACTTGACACCCACTATTCAGATATTTGTAAACATTAATAAACATTAATAGCCTCCTGAGTTTTGTTTGTTGTCTCACACACCGTACTACGATTACCATTTACTGTGTTTTCCTGAAGCAAGAAGCTTCTGTAACGATTCTGGAAAACTAAGTTGCATTCCTAAGTGAGACATAAGATTAAACAGTGAGAATATGGCCACAATCAAGGGGGAGCAGCAGCTCTTCAAAGTGAGGACCCATGCAGTACTTGCAGAAAAGGTCAACAGGCTACAACATTGGTTAGAAGGAAAGATCTGTCACCAAAAAAATGGGTTGATGGGGTTTTTTGGTCATATGTATATTCAGCAACGTATTTACTGTTCTGTATATGTACTAATTACTATTTTGTCTAATTCTGTAGCAAATAGCCTATAAAATGTAAAGATTTTTACATAGTCAGTCATGGATTTTTAAGAATATTATTTTGTAAGTCTTACTGGAGCTAATAATAGAGTCATCTTAATTTTTAAAATTAAAAATGAAAAAAAATTAACATCAGCTAAACAAAAAATAAGACTGCACAAAAACAGTCCAGAAAGATGAGAAATACATTGACACTAGCAAATGGTGTTTCAAAGTTGACCCAAGAGTTAGGAACACCTATCAGCATTGACAAAGTACCCTGGAATAAGCTGTATAGAACTTTATTACAGCATTTTTATAGGACTCATAAACACATTTCCAAATACCTTCCACCATATGTTTGCTTCATGTTACCCTATAAAGCTAAAATAATGTATAAGCCTGCTATTTCTCTGCAAATTGATACTGTGAGTGGCTTAAATTTGTCTAATGCTGTGGGAAAAAGTCATTGAATTTTATGTTATCTATTTTCTGGATTAGCACATCTGCCAAAATAGGTTGTTCCAATGAGTTAATATAGCTTTCAGACCACTGAGGGTAGCTATTGAACACTTTTTTGAGATGGACTTCACTCAAAAATCAATGCTACTGAAGTGGAAACACGTTAAATCATTTAAATGTTACTCTGAACACTTCTACATTCCCTGATAAGCATATTTGAAGTAGCCTATTAAGGGAGAAAAATTGAACACAGCTAAATGTGTAAAATAAAAATAGGAACAAAAATGACCCTAGGTAATTCCACTGAATTCAGGTGCCTCCTGGGCTACTAAGTACTTACCAATGTCCAATTAACCAGTCACAAGAAAAGTGCAACTTTGGGAAGTGAGTAAAACCAGTTTTGGAGGTAACAGAGAACAAAGAACAAGTATACAGCATGTGTAAAACATTATATATAGTAAATGTGGATGTGAATTTGGATGTACTGTGATCTTGCAAGCTAATAAAGTGTAAAGCATGTCAGCAAAAGTGATGCAAGACATATGCTGGAGTAGGGAGAAAGAAACCATTAATAACAATATCCTTATCCCCATGAAGGACCTGGGAGGCCAAAACTTTGCCACAGTCCTCCCTCCAGCCTGAAATCATTGATCTTAAGTGACAGAGGGACAGTGGGAGGGTGACTGTAATAGCAGGATGAATTCTAGAAATTTTGAGCAGTTGTATCACTTTACCTGTATAAAATACAAGTCTGAGCGTAATGGTAACTAGTCTAACAACAATTATTTCCTTAGATTGTTAAGACTTTTACTTAAACTAACAATAAATTCCTCCTTTGCATGCATGATATGCTCCTTTTGGCCATAACAAGAGTCTGACTGTAACAGACTGGTTGGTTTTGATGCAACCCATTCTGTAACTCGGATTCAGCAAATTCATCATGTATTATTACAATACTTTGAACAAGAAAAAAACACACAATAATAGTTATTTAGTGTATGTGCTCAAAATAATAGTTATTTTGTGTGTGAGCCACAGAGCACCACATGGGAGCTAGAGAAGATCTGAGACAGGTGCCTTGTATTATTAACACACCGCTCTACTTGAGGCAGAGGTAGCTCCAAGCAATGTGTGCCTAGACCACACCACACTACTTGGCCTGGGGGCCAGTACTCATTACCTGGATGAGTACAGGGACAATATACTACATTTAGAGATGTTCATGTCATCCATCATGCCCATATTTGCCTCATAAGAAAACCTACCTTTTTATTTTCAGATTCAGCTCTTTCTGGATGAATCCACTCTCTTTACCCCATCTTTTGACTATTCTCATTTTAAGTTGTTGTGAGAATAGGCTGTACTGCAGTATCCTTGGCACTGCTGGATTTTTATATGGCTTGAAACTTCTGAAGACTACTGATATGCAAACAAATAATGACAATGAAAATATGACAGTTTGACTGAGCTTTTCCTCTAAACTGCCACATCTTTCCCAGCATTACCTCCTTTTTGTCACTTCCTTGCTTTTGCTTTTCAAAGGATGCTGCTGAGAGTTTAGCAAATTTTGCAAATGGAAAATGAAACTCATGAAGTCAAATTAACCAGATAAGAATAAAAATACCATGGCCACATAAAAAATAGAGAAACTGTGGTTCAAATACATTTTTGAACAAACTCTTTTTGTTGTAAATCAATAAAGTTAAACAGAGACTGGT
>WUAM01000323.1:10634246-10648463 GCA_024336885.1 Actenoides hombroni
GATACTAAATGTAGCTAAGAGGTTGGCAGATGCTACCTGGACCATTTTAGCAATTTAGATTTCTTTTCCAATCCATAATTATCTATAATAATCCATTTATTTTCTCTCTCCCTTATTTCTTTTCTCCTCCCCTTTGGGTGAATCTGTCATTTTTCTAGTGTCTGGCCCAGCCTTAACTCTTGACACTTCCTGTGCTGAGTAAACTTCTTGACTTCTGTAAAGTCTAAGTAAACAAAAAAGCATGATACACTCAAGACAATGTCAACATATTGTCATGGTTTAATCCTTGTAGGCAGCTAAGCACCACATACCCACTCAATCACTTCCCCTCCCCAGGTGGGATGGGGGAGATAATCAGAAGAGTAACAGTGAAGAAGTTGAGATAAAGACAGTTTAAGTGGTAAAGCAAAAGCCAGGCACACAAGCAAAGCAAGGAATTAATTCACCACTTCCCATTGACAAGCAGGTTCAGCCATCACAGCCATCACCAGGACAACCGGGCTCCATTATACATAATGGCAACTTGGGAAGACAAACACCATCACTCTGAATGTTCCTCCTTCCTCCTTCTTTCCTCCTGCTTTTATTGCTGATCATAACATCATATGATATGGAATATCCATTTGATCAGTTGGGATCAGCTGTCTCATCTGTGTCCTCTCCCATATTTTTGAGCACTCCCAGCGTACTCGCTGGTGGGATGGAGTGAGAGGCAGAAAATGCCTTGACTATGTGTAAGCACAGCTCAGCAATAGTTAAAATATCCCTGCGTTATCCACATGATTTTGGTCAGAAATAAAAAATATAGCATCATACAAGCTACTATGAAGAAAATTCACTGTATCCCAGCCCAAACCAGTACACATACATAAATGATTTTGTATGACCCTATGGAGATTGGTATATTTGTGGAATCCAGAGGCTTTCCCAGTTGTGCTAGGATCAGTGTTTTGTTTCATGACTTAATTACTGTCAGCAAG
The DNA here is from genome assembly GCA_024336885.1 of Actenoides hombroni. Classification (NCBI taxonomy): domain Eukaryota; kingdom Metazoa; phylum Chordata; class Aves; order Coraciiformes; family Alcedinidae; genus Actenoides; species Actenoides hombroni. The sequence continues at coordinate 10,635,227 of WUAM01000323.1, forward strand.
AACATGGTGAAAAATCCATGGCCATGTAAACTAGTATAGTGCCATAGAAATCCATTACAGTTATACTGGCTTTGGTAAGCACATAGTTTAAGCATTAACTACCACCCTTTATTCTAGACAAACAGTGTGAAATAAACAAGAAACTTGATTTTAGATCATTACAAAATGTTATAAAATGAAAGAAATAAAATCAGGTGAAATCATGCAAGTCTTTCTACTCCAAGTGAAAGTGAAAAGAAAATATGTAATATCAGATACAATATAAAGGGAATAAGTCAAACATGAAATCATATTAACACAAGAAAATGCATGTCAAGAATCCTGATTTAAAGTTTTTACACTGTATTTTTGAAGTAACGTCCAAGTGAATAAAAGGAATACCACAGTTCTGAGGAAACCTTTCAGGTCTTATGCTTTCTCATTGTATCTGAACCAAACAGATATCTGCTAATGGAAACATTCCATTTCTGTTCATGTTACTAGACCCATAAATGCCTCTCCATCTCAGCAGGCAGGTACCTCCACTGAGGACCCCCACTTTCCATCAAGTGTTTAGCTCAGAGAGAGACTTACTCCTTTAAGGAGTTCATCATTGCCTGAGAAATTGTATCCCTAAGGAAATGCAGGCAACCTGAAATTTTTAGCATCCAGAAAAACCCCAGGTTAAAAGCAAAATTACATTTTTATGCTCAAAACAGAAGTTTAGGAAAAGGAAAGAGATTTAAAAAAATAAATAATCATGCATGTTATCGTTACACCTAATTTCACTTGAACTGAAGGTTATTGATTTCATTCTGATAACAAAATCAGCCAATTCCCAGGATGATTGACATAACCTGCAGTGTCAATTCCAGGCCTTCAGACAACAGCCATTTTTTAACTGGGCTTTCCATAAAGAAAATCCTAACTTACCTGCCCTTCTCTCAATTTCTGTAATGAAAAATACTGCCTTAGGGTCTTTCTGCTACTTCCAACATAAAAAATGATTCTGTGCATTCAACTCAAATTTGGAACTTCTGTGCTGTTTGCCAGAGCTTCAATGTCTATTATACACAGATGTCTTTGAAACAGCCCTAGCTGTCGTGTGGACTCAGCTAAGACTAATATCTACTTGACTACAAATCATTCACTGAATAGGACTGAAGCATGCTAATAGACTCAATATTTGGCTGGAGCTAGAAACAAACCATTTACCTACAATGAATAAAGTTCTCTTTGCTTCTTAGAAAGACACTATTTTCTAGAGTGACATAAGTGATATGTTATACACTGAATTTCATATCTTACGCAATCACAGAACATTTTCCTTTACGCAAACATGATAGAAATGCAAATAGGGCAAAACTAGACTTAAGTAGAAACTAAGTGTTACAACATTTTGGAGTAAGTTTTTAGAGTACATGAATAAAAGCCAGCTGAAATTTGAGAAATATTATGACAAGGACTCTGAAGCATAAAATACTTAGCAGGTAAGACACAGGTACATAGTTCTTAACAAAGCAGTTCAGAAAGCTGCTCTTCTCCTGGTTTTGTGCATTTGTAATGATAATATCCAAATTTTTCACCATACTTAATGCCTTCAGCCTTTCTACCATGAATTCCCAGCAGTGCTACCTCTAGATGTTGTGGAAGACAAAACCAAACCACTCCCTCAAAACAGTATAGTGAGATATCTGGAAGAGGAGTCATCAAAGGCTCCAGAGGCTACTTTTACTAACTGCCTTACAGTGATATGAATGTAGATGGCATAAATGATCTCTTGACCAGGACCTACCTCCAGGGCCAGGTCCACAAACACCAGATTATTATGCAAAAGCTGGTTACTTCCCTTCATTGATGTCCTCATTCACAGGAGTTAGTTTGATATCCAAATATGAGAAAAAACTGTAGGCTGTGAAGCAGTTTCACCTAAGTTTTAGTTGAGGAGTGACTACATTGATGAGAAAGGCAAGATTTCAGATAATCCCAATTTGAGAATTTGATGCAGACATCCTCCTTCCTCTCATTCCTTAAGACATGCATGTGATCTCCTTCACTGTATAGAGAACTTACATGCCTACTTCCATTAAGAGACTCTGAATTAAATGCTTTGGTTTGGTGATTTCGGTAAATTGTTTCAAAAGATAGAAGTCAGGTTAATCTGAAATAACCTTGGGGTATGTGGACATTATTCCATTGCCATTCTATGTGGTGTGTCAGGGTTTAGGGTCAGGGCAGCCTGCTAGGCCTGAACAAATTGTACAAGGCAGCTGTTTGCCATTCAGTTCAGAGACATGAATAAACAGCCTTTAGTCCTTCCCTCATGTTGCACAAAATGTGTAATTGGTGACACTTACAATTAACTGTCTCCGGTATGCCTTTTAAACCAGGAGAATATTCATAATGGAAATGACATATTGTGAATATGTCACACTATCATTATACCTAAAAGCTGTAGAGTAAGGACAGTCCTGTTCCAATATAGACACAGTAACAGTAATTATCAAGACAACTTCTTTATTAGCTATCCAAGACTTCTTCAATTGTAATTATTGTCTCCTTTTCTGAAGAACACTATAATGCAACTCTCTGGCAGTTCACTAATTAGACTGCAGCTATTGTTTCTCAGAATACAAAGGGTTACACTGCACATAATTTAATTATTTATACAAAAAATGTATAGGGATAGACAATACAGAAGGAAAAAATAGAAGTTGAGAAATCCCAAGTCCCTCACTTCTTATTCCAAAAGCAATACTTCACAAAATATATTTTTCCTCAGTTGTACCTAGAAGTTGCACTGTGCTTTTTGTCTTTGTACTAGAGGCAAAAGAACCCAAGAGGGACAGTTTGTACATAAGGTTTGTTAGTTAACTATTGCCTGTTAGAGCAGCAAAGTTCACGTCTCTCCCTGATCATTATATGAGACCTTTTATTTACTGTGTGGCTAAGAAGATGCCACAGGGCTTCATATGTTACATATTCAAAGACCTTGTTTGCATTGGTCTCCAAATAAAAGAAAAAAAAATTAAAAAAAAAATACTCCAAAAGGAGCATTGCACTTTCGCAGTTTTGCATGCTCCCTATGAGGTTGCCGCAGCAAGGTAGTGAATTTTCAGGAAAGTTAATCTACAGCACCTTATAAAAAAGAACAGTCACAAACAAATTTAAAAGATCTTTATCTGTTTAGCAAGAGGCAGAGACCAGTCCAAAAGTGCAATCCGAAGTAAGAATCATGGCAGGAGGATTGCTGCTGAATTTGATTCACTGTGAAGATTTTCTGTAAACTACAGTGTGCTGCTTACATCTCCTTCCTACCCTCTGAAGTGGAAGATCTTGATAGAAACAACAAGGAAGCATGTGAGATTTCTAGGGCTGAACCCAATTCTGACTAATTTCTTAATTTCTGCAGGGGAGAGTTATAACAAATGCTGATCTACCTTCTATCAGGCCAGAAACAAGTAAGGTTTATGATCAGTGTAACTTTAAGTCTTTCTATGACAGCTTTTGCCATGCACTGAGATAATTCCTAGTAACTAAAATGGAGAGCACCATAAAAAGTATGTGACATTCTTTTAAGCTTACACAGACTTCAGAAATTAATCAGTAGATACCATTGTGCTCTGCTCCCAGATCCAGCAGTGACTATTGTTGAGCCATAATGGAAAAAACTCACTTTTCTCTAGTTGACCAAGCATATTACTATTTTCCTTCAGACCTTAATGAATCAATACAGGTAACGCTGTAATAATGGAAATATGAAAGTTCAGGAAGAACCTTGTGGAGATGAATGGTGTCCCAAAGAACAACCCTTATAAATCTACTTGTCAGGAGGCAGAAAGCAAAGGGTAAGGAGTAATGCCATTGTGTGGATTTCTTGTATTCAGTCATAGTCATAGACGTATGGTGTCAAACTCTGTTTTTAGCTATATTAATAATAAATCAAATCCCTAAATAGGAAACTATTAAAAAAAAAATTGAAAAGACACCTTTCCTTGCATAGAAACATACTGAAAAATCATGTTGTCATTGAAGAATAGTAATGTAAATGTGTGTTCAGCCAAATTTGAATAGATATTTCCTCTGCAAGGATCAAGAGAATTTTTATCACTGAGCACACAGACTTTTCAGAAACTAGATTAATAACACAGTGAATATTAGCATAAAAAATGACCACAGCTTTATTATATGAATCTTTTTTAGAGCTATAAAGCTAATGCTGCAAGAAATCCTATGTGTGATCTTGGTCTTATTTTTTAGGTTTTTAATGGTGACATTCAGTCAATTTATACAACTGCTTAAGAAGAAAATTACTTCTCACTGGTTCCTCAGACAAATATATGCATGTTTCATAGTTCATCCTAGAGTATTCATCAATACCTATCCACAATATTCAAACTTGTTGTTTTTGGAACACAGGAATAAATATTATTGTCTCATTTCCTTCATGTTAGAGTCCTTAGGTAATAGCTGAATGTTGAGAAATTGTTGGGTTTTCTCTTTTAACCCTTCTTGCATAATAGCTGTGTTTTTTGGCTCACAAAACTTTTGGGATTTGATTATAGCATGAAAAAAACATACCTCCTAATGTGCTGTGTTGTTTTAATATAGTAACTTCAACAGGAATTGAATAATATATTTTCATTTTAAAAATGCACATCAAAATAACCTATTCAAAACATTATTTTATATGTTCAGTTAGGAAAACATAAGATGGGAAAAAATGTAAAATTTTAAAGATGTATATTGTCCCTCTAAGATTAACATTCAGAGGGTGAAATAATTGACAAGGATTCAGGTTGGGCAATGAGGAGAAGAGTTCATAGATAAGGACAATACAATATTTTGTGATTCCACAAAGGCTCAAGTCTGAAAGAGATGAATTTTTTTTCTTAAATTTACATATTCATTGAATAAGTGTTTCAATACACTGAATATGTATTTCAAGTAATTTGAATTAAGCACTAAGTTGTTGATAAATGGTATTTTTCATTATAAAAACCCATTTCTATATTTCCTTCCATCTCTGGAAGAAATTATTAATGTCGTGGTTAAAAACATGTTAAAAACTTTAGCATGGTGTGAAGTATACTTTTCATCCAATATCAATTTTAATAGAAACCCTCTGTAATTTATAACCCTGAAAAACATAGAATAGCTATTACTTGGTTTTAATCTCATTTATTTAGCAGCACTTTAATTGAATGTTTGCTTGGTCTACAATGAAATTAACATTATTCCTAGATACCGAATGTCTTGGCAAAAAATATAGTATCCTTTTACTATCATTTAGATGGAGTTGCTATCTCTAAGAATTCAATACCAAGGTGCTTTAAAAAGTGATTGTTTTACTGAAATTGCTTTGCAGGAAAGGTCACATTGCCATTTTGAAATGCTTAGGATGTAAAAATCAGATATTATTTTTCATTAAAGCACAGGTGTGAAATTGTCTGAATGCTAATATACATATAGGAGAGAGATTTAGATTGGTGAGTTGCATAATAGTGTCATATTGAAATAAATACAATCATTAAAATATGCAAATGCTATTTCTACTCTATATAGACTCTTGTTCAAGGTGGAATTGTCTGTTAAATAGAAACACAGACTTATTGATGGAAAATCTTATTTTAAATAACAAAAACCTATTTGAAATATTTCTATTTGCTTTTCTTCAATTTTTTTAGGTGAAAATTTCTTAGAAGAAACAACACTCTGGATGACTAAAGGGGTAATGCTATTTTTCTACAAAAGCAAGGCTTCATATAAGAGTACTTCTAAAAGAAATCTTATACAGACTGGATGAAGGAATTTTCACCTGTTTTGTGAATATCTTACAGCCTTTACTGACACTGCCACAGCCTATGAACTGCTGTAGCTTCATCTGTCCTCTACATAACCTTGTGTACAGTAAGTTAACTAGTTCTGGAGACTTTGCAGAGGAGGTGGAAACAGTGCATGGTCAATGATGAACTACGATGAAAAACTGAAATGGTGAAAACTACATGTTTATGGACTTCATGCCGGAAGTGGGCAGAGTTATCAAGCTGCTTGAACAGCCTTGTGATTTGTATGGCAGCATTGTCATTCGGTTATACTTTAAGGTTTAGAAATATCCTTATCAAGTGGTTAAATCAAGCCTATATATGTTTTAGCCTTATTCATAAAGTAGCTGCAAATATTCAATGTTCTGTATGATCCAGAGGAGAAAGAGGGAGAAGGAAGGAGACCTCATTGAAGAAAAAGACAGAGAACCAAAAAACATGCATGGAGGAGGTTAGGCAGATAGGCCTATGAAGTTTACATACAGTATCCAGCAGTAGATATTGCACAAATGCACTTCTTCACTATTGTGTCCCAAAATCTCAGTGCAGTCTCACTTTCCTCCAATATAACGAAAAGGTAATTGTGAAGCCTGCATGACAGCAAAAGGATTTTCACTTTATAAGAAGTTTTTTCTTTGAACATTCCTTATATCAGAATCAAAATTAGAAGTAACTGTGTAACTCTTTGCTTTTATTATACTCCTTTCAAAACTTCCCACTCCTTCTTTTAAGATCTATTATGAATTATTTCTTTAAAAAATCACAAGTCCCTTGATTTTCAAAAAACATTGCGTGTAATGTGTGTTTGTGTCTTAATAGTGAGACCCTGAAAGCAAAGACAGACACTGTTAGTGCCTCTTGCCCTGGGTCTACTTTTCCTCACCACTTTCAAGATTATGAGCCTCAGAAGACCTACTGCTAAAACCACACCAGTGTGTTCTTCTACCTGCTTAATAGCATGTCAAATCCTGCTACTCAAAATCATGCGGTTGGAACTTTTCAACACTCATAGTTTCATTCACTTAAGTGGGCTGCTGATAAAGATACATTTTCTTGTGGTCATGGGATCACAGCCTGTGTATGGAGAATACAGAGCTCATAAATTATTCTTGAGGATTTTTTGCCCCAACAAATTTGCAGTACTCAAGGAGTTAAATATTTCATTGATTTTTGGAGATTCCCTCATACTTAGTAATATAGCAATATATATAAATAATAAAAAGAACAATGATTATAATGGCTGACTGTGGCTTTCTATATTATCAGGAGTTTGTGCAACATGAGCAATTAAGCCTACTGGTGGTTTCAATTTTAGTGGTGTGTTTTCAGTTAAACAAACAAAAAATATAATCCAAGAGAACAGAAATTTTCTAGAGAAAGTGTCTGCAGAAAGAAGCATGCAATCAATTATCTGCACTGTTGGTAATTTAAGTTGTTGTATATTTTCTAAAATATTATCCATGTTTAAACATGTTTAGATTTTTAAGACACTTAGCCTTTTCTCACTCCTTTTTCACTACAGGTTTGTTGCCACTATTTTCACAGTTAATGTTATTCTTCATGGTTCCCCTATCATTTATAAATAATTTTCTGTCTTCCTAACATGTCTCAATAAAAATTGAAACCTGAGGCACAGGTCTGGATTTCAGGGCATTAAACATGTCCTAAGTATCCAAAGTAATCTCTTGTCACTTTTTCATCATCTGCTATTTTTACTTTCTTATCTATTTTCCTAAATTTTTTTTCTCTTTCCTTTTCATTTATTAATTTATCAGTATAATTTATAATATTATTGGAGGATATACAGTGGATCATTGAAGCATATCAAAACACTAATTCTAAAAAGACAGGTTAACATCCTGGTAAACTGAAATTTTTACAGTGCTTCACACGCGTGGTGTTCTTAATATATTCTGTGAAATTACCCAGGTTTGCAGACTGAACCGTCAGTTGATTATTTTTTTTTATCAAGTTCTTGACAACATTTTCTATTCCTCCTACACATGCATTTTCCTTATTTTTCTAAGTATCTGCATACATCATCTTCATCAAGTATCAAAATTTATGTAATCATATAATTAATAGTTTAATATATCACTGGAGTTTGAATTAAAATATACAGCATTTACATTGAGTCCAGCAGTACACTGTCTATAGCAACTTTATATATATATATATATGTATGTATATATATAAAATTCATGGTTTCTAGAGTAAAAATTTAGATTTGTCTATTGGACACAGTTCAAGAAATAATTGAAGAGTCAGAATAGGATGCTTTTAAGTACTGCATTTGCACTTCAATGTGTAATACATAAAAAAGACAGAATTACAGGTTTAGGTAGGAAAACAATTAATACATTGATGGATATCTTTGAAGAAAAATTTCAGAGGGCCTGTAACTACTAATACTCCGTGTGACTTTTCCACCCTACACTCTAGCTTTTGGAACATTTTGATTTTACAAAGTTGGGGGCCTAAAATAGGGAACCATGTTTCCTTTCTAGTCATAGTGACTGTTATTCCGCTATCTTTGGAGGACATACTCCAAGGGGTTAAGTATTGAAAGTATCCAAGGAGATACTTTCAGTATTGACATGATTGAAATTAAGAAGTTATAACTTCTTGCAACATCACGGTTTCTTGATTTCAGTATTTTGATATTAATCTATTTCTTCCATCAGGATGCAATTTTTTCTCCCACATTACTAAAAACCAAGGCAGTAAACAATCTGCCTTCTCACTATTCACTTTGTCATTAGCTCCTCCAATACTAGGCACAGTCTAGATAGTCAATTTCTATTATCCGCTTGCACAGCTTCCTGCTCGATATGCTCCTTCCACTGTAGAAGGAGCAGAGGGAGTTGATGTCTATGGCAGCTATTTCTACTCAACCATTAATGCTATAACCACTACTTCTCTGGATTTGTTGCTTGACTTATTTAGAAAAGAAGGCATCTGGAAGCTTGGTCTTTTGGTTTTAATTACTTTTCTTCTATCTTGCCAATTCACTTCCACACGGACTTGTTTTTGCATGCATCAGCTGATATTTCTAATACTACACGACTTGGTGGTTTTACAGGACCGCAGTGTTGCACATTGCAATGGATTTCATTCACTATAAGCATATTTATATGACATTTTTGTGCAGGTGTCACTCTAATAAATGTATTTTGTGGGCTGGTTCAAAGCTGCTTGAATTTGTCGAGGACAGTGAACATTGCAAAGCTGCAGCTTGAGCAGAGCATCCTATTTAAAAGGTATGGAAGGAATCATGAAAATGGTTGTAGAGAGAATAAGTCAAGAGATTGGAAATTACTTACAAGAAATAAAAAAACCCACCCACACGAAATAATGGAGTATAAATGTATACCATAAATATTTTCAGATTTATGTTTGAATATAAACTTGAAGTGTTCTTTTAAGAAGTTTAATCATTTCTAATTACTGTTCTCCAGGTTCATTTGTACCACTAATTTCAGTAAGAAATTGTCAGACAAAGAAGTGCAGCATTGAGCCTCTGACCTTAGTAGAATTATAATTAAGTTAGCTTTATTTAGTCATAACATTCATTCTGTTTACAGTAAATCTATAGTAAGAATTTGGCTCTTGTTCTGTAATATCTAAACAATTAATGAAAACAGTGCAATTTTTTTTTAGCTAGTTTGTGATACAACACGGTAGATAAAGATCAGACTGCACCAGGATACTGAGAGCCTTACAGAAGACCTTGCATTCAAAGAGTTAGTGACCTTGAACAGGCTTCTAGTGCTTTATTGAATCTTGTACATAGGGCTTGAGAAACTTCTGTTATTTATATAATTTGCAATTATAATATCTTTGGAATGGTAAGCTGTATGTGGACAAAGGGGTGGGATACAGTAATTCTGAACGGGAGATAATTGTCCATTTTGCTGCATTGTGTTGTACCCAGCATTGTCTTCAGTTGCCTTGTGCTGCACAAATCCTTTCCTGCGGGATGAATTCAGTCAGCTCACTGTAATGGAGGAGCTGAAAAGCAGCTCCCACTTGGTACCAGCATTTATACCCCTTGTGTGGCCTTGCCTTAGTAACAGTGCAGCAAGAAGTTCTCATGTGAACAATTTTTGTTTGACAGTATTAATACTGTTGTTTTCTTGTAAGAAAAATATGTAATAGCTCAAATAAATAAAAAGGAGGAACTTTCCTCCATGGGTAGGTTTGCAGTAGGAAAATCCATCTGGGATTACTCTGGTGTTACATGAAAGCATGCTTCCTGGCTACTGAAATGATGCAAGATTTACTTGTTATCTGTATTTCTCTTTTTATTCTACCTTATTACAACAATTATTTCATTAAGCCAATTGTTGGGCTTTTCTTATTCAGATCCAGGAAGAACTCTTTCTACTTCTCACTCTGCAGTGCAGAACAATCTTCAAATATATAAATTCATGTGTGAAAAAGAGTGTGACGTAATGGAAGTGATCCAATCAAAATATAACATAAATATTACTGTAAAAGTTTTTGTTGGTTTGGGGGTTTTTTTGGTTAACAAGGGAAGAGAGGAGTAAAGATGTATTTAAATTAAGTATTTATCAACTCCATGACATGTTGCTTTTTTTTATTTTCACTCAGTTGTTTCTATGCAGGATAAAATATTTGTCAATCAAATAGTTCCACTCCAATATTTTCAGTAAGTGAGTTTTTCCATACCTGCACTGATAGCTCTAGTACTCCTCCTAAACCAAATTTTTTACTATATTTTTACCACTTTTATTTCATATTTTTTTTATTTACAGACATTAATAAAAATGTGTGTATTAAATGAAACAACAGCTCATTACAATAGAAGAGTAGAAAACAGATAGATCTTGAAGTGACACATAGTGAAAAAAGGAATACAATGCATAATAGAAATATATTTCTGAACTTGTCAAAAGAATTAGTGGAGATCTTTCTCTTCAAAATCATGGAAAATATCTCCTAGTTTGTTCATTCTATTACACTATAGAAACTATAATAGCATAATACTTACATGACATAATAGATTAGTGGTAAGAGTCATGGGAAAAATCCTTGAGAAAAGGGTCTGTTTTCTCTCAGACTTACTAAATATTTTCTCAATTTGACAGTCAGCAAAGCTGGAGATAATTTAACTATGTAAGACTCAAATTTATATGAAGATTCACAGCTTGGAAGCTCTGTCTCCAGTGAAATAAATTACTAACATTCAAAAAAAATCCTCAAGCCTTGATAATCGGATAAGAATTCAGGTGATAAGGTTTAGGCCTAAGCAACTTAAAAGCAGAAGTAAGCTGGGATAGCAATAGTCCTGCTGATGACACAAAATATCAGACAAGAAAATGGAGATCAAGTAAAACCTGATGTCACGCTTCCTAAAAGATATTTGTGGCATTACAGGAGACCTGTCTAGAAACAGAAATCTCTGAATATAATAAGATAAACTCAAAAAAAAAAAAAAAAAAAAAAAAAAAAAAAAAAAAAAAGAAAAGGTTGTCCAAACCTCCACATAATATATACAACCTATCACAGGAAAAGTATGTTGTCGTTTTTATTCCTGTGAAATTCTGACAGACTTGACAACAGTGTTTCATGAAACAAACAAACAAACAAATCAGTCAGATCTACATGGTTTCATTGGTAGGGCTTAGACCTGGAACTAAGTTCTTTCTGACCTTCATTGTGTCTCATTTACCAGAGTATTTACAGCATGATGCAGAAATATGTGAGTCCTTGAATAAATGAGGGACAAAGGAGCTCTTGTGGGCATTTCAGATTTCTGAAATGGTAGCATTGCGGAAAACATTTGTTTTACATGTCAATGCTTGTCTTTGTGTTATTGAATCTTCTAACTTGTTACCAAGCTTTAAATAACTAAGGAGTACAGCATGTCAATATATCAATTCCCCCACAAAATTTTTCTGTGTTATTTTAATTGAACATACTGAGTTATGGGTTTCTAAACAAGATTTCTCTTTATATGATGGGTAGAGAAGGGAAAAACAAGTTTACGCTGTCTAAAACATCATTCATTTATTGACAAAATTGTGTCACTACAGGCCCAATATTGTACCTGTCAAAAACATTGATACGAAAACCCAGAGAACTGGTTACAGGCTAGAAATTTGTAAGTACTTTCTTTGTTGTATCACAACACAAACATTTTATCATCATAAAATTCAATTTATGGATCACCACACTTGGTCAATAAGTTGCAGTTCTTGAATAGTAGCTATAAAGTCTCAAATAGATGAAGGTTATATTGTTCCAGATGAACACATACATGTAAGAACACTGTTGAATCTGCCTGAGGAAAGAGTTCTTAAATCTTATCCTAGTCTTAATTTTAGTAAGTTCAAACCCATGAATACACGGTTGCTTTGCATGACTTGACAAAATAGAGGGCCATTAATACCGGTTTAACCAGCAGCCTGAATGTACTTGCTACTTGGAGATACTGCAATGCTATTGTCATTACTGCAGCTTCTGAATCATTACCACACTAGCAGAAAATGGATGAAGATGAGCTGTCTAAAGCTAGTCTATATACTAGAAATATGGTCTAAAACACAGCTGAGCTGAAAATTACCCGCTTTCATTGTATCAAACCCCACACTTCATGCCAAAGAAGTTCTTGAACGTGCACAGCCCTAAGCTCAGCTCACTGAGGTGAGTAGCTCCAGTGTTGACATGAACAACAGTGGAGGGCAAAGTGAGGTGCACAGAGGGTTCTCCTGAATCAGCAGAATCTCAGGAGGAGATGAGAGAGGCACTAGGAGCACGCAGCTCACACAACAGCAGCTGAGGAGACCTGGGTGGGGCCAGGAGTACCAGCAGCCAAGCCCCTCCACACTTATAAAAGAATCCCTTAAGAAACACAAGCTACCAGGAGAACCATAAGCGACCAGGAGAACCAAAAACCGGAAGAATAAACAGGGCATGGTGCATCAGCAAGAATGTATCATGGCTGTTCATGTGGAAGAATATGCAGAAGGAGAGCTGAAGCTCTACCAGGAAGCAATGGTATCCATGCAGCAGAAAATCATGGTCTCGCAAAGCTCTGCCAAGAAAGCCATCATGTAGCAAGAAAACTATGACAAAATTGCAATCACAGAAACATGGTGGGATGATTTGCACAACTGGAGTGCTGTGTTTGATTTTTATAAACACTTCAGAAGGGATAGTTAAAGAAGGATAGGCAGTGAGGTAGTGCTGTATGTTAGGGAGTGTTTTGATTGTTTAGAGTGTAATGATGGTGACAATAGGGTTGTTTATGGGTAAGAATTAGGGGCAAGGCCAACAATGCGGAGGAATCATGGACGCCACAAATGACCAATATGATCAAAGTTGAGGGCTCTTTATTCACGTTTTCGCCAGGGTTATATACGATTTCTCTTCCTGTATACACGCTACCACTAACAGCTATTGGTTAA
>WUAM01000323.1:10648563-10669698 GCA_024336885.1 Actenoides hombroni
TAACAGCTATTGGTTAATTACTCTAAACACACACTGTTCACATGCCCTAAACTAATACATCATTGGCTATCCTACACGGTCCCCATCACCACTCCCCATCCTGTTTATCCTCTACTTTCTTTCTTCTTTATCTTCTTGCTTTACTGCTTTCTGCCATTCTCAAACATATCTCAAAGATGTTGTCAGCAGCCCAATTTATTCCCACACAGTCTTGCAGAAAACAGGCATGCCTGTTTTCCTTCAGGAATAATCCTACACAACAAGGTAGATGTCATGGTGGGACTCAAACAGAAAATATTCTATAAGTAGCTGGGAGAAGTCTCATAATCACTATCACTTGTTTTCATAAGAGATTTCAACTTATCAAATGTCTGCTGGAAATATAATACAGCGGAGAGAAAAGAGTCTAGGAAATTCCTGAAATCTCTGGAAGATAACTTCCTGACATAGTTGGTAAGGATCTGTTGCTTGCAAACAGAAGGACTTGTGGGTGGTGTGATGATTGGAAGCTGTCTTGGGCATAGTGATCACAAAATGATAGACTTTTCAATTCTTGGAGGAGTGGGTTCAACAGAAATGCTACCTTGGACTTCCAGTCTTCAGCCTGTTGACAGAGTCCCTTGGGAGGAAGTCCTGAAGGACAAAAGAGTCCAGGAAGGCTGGACATTCTTCAAGAAGGAAATCTTAAAGGTGCAGGAGCAGGCTGTCCCCATGAGGGTATCGAGGTCACCCACAGTAAGCTTGCAGACAACACCAAGTTAGACAGGAGGCTTGATCTGCTTGAAGGTAAGGATGTTCTACAGATGGATCTGGATAGGTTGGATTGATGGACCGAGGCCCATGGTATGAGGTTCAACAAGGCCAAGTGCCGGGTCCTGAACTTGGGTCACAACAACCCAATGCAATCCTTTGGGTTGGGCTTGGAGAAAAGTGGCTGGAAAGGTGCCCAGCGGAAAAGGACCTGGGGGTGTTGGTTGATATCCAGTTGAATATGAGCCAGCAGTATGTCCAGGTGGACAAGAAGGCCAACAGCATCCTGGCTTGTATCAGAAATAGTGTGGCCAGCAGGACTAGGAATTGATCATCCCCCTGTACTTGGTGTTGGTAAGGTCACACCACAAATACTGCATTCATTTTTGAGCTACTCACTACAAGAAGGACATTGAGGTGCTGCAGCATGTCCAAAGAAGGGCAATGAAGCTGGTGAAGGGTCCCAAGCACAAGTCTTAAGAGGGAGGGAACTGAGATTGTTTAGCCTAGAGAAAAGGAGGCTGAGAGGAGACCTTATTGTTCTCTACAGCTACCTGAAAGGAGTATTTAGCAAGGTGGGGATTGGTGTCTTCTCCCCAGTAACAAGTGATAGGACGAGAAGAAATAACCACAAGTTTCACCTGGGGAGGTTTAGATTGGACATTAGGAAAAATTTCTTCAGTGAAAAGGTTGTCAAGCAGTGGAACAGGCTGCCCAGGGAAGTGGTGGAGTCACCATCCCTGGAAGCATTTAAAAGATATGTAGATGTGATGCTTAAGGCCATGGTTTAGTGGTGGACTTGTCAGTGATGGGTTAATGATTGGACTTGATGATCTTAAGGGTCTTTTCCAACCAAAATGATTCTATGATTCTGTGATTCTGTACTGACTGCCAAATCATGTCAACTAACTCTTCTGTGTAGATGAGTCCACCTGAGTTCTTCCCCAGAGAGACACAATGTAGTATGCAGGAAGGTGTTACGAGATTTGCAGGTTCCTACACTTTTTATATGCCAAGGAACAGTGTTGGAGGCATATAGATGAGGAGGCACATCTTGTGCCTTAACTTAGTGTAGCAGCAGGGCTATCCTCCAGTACACTGTCTACCTGCAGTCTAAACACACATCTTTAGTCCCTGATGTTCACAATGGGAAAAGGTGGTCTCTCTTATGTAATGGTCAGCCTGTTATAGGTGATACAGTTGGCCCCAGGAAAAATAGACCTGATGAGGAGGAAACCAGAGTGACTGGAAAACAATTTTACATTTTCTTCTTCTTTGGAGATACCACAAAGGAACCTTTTAACTATATTTGAATACACAAGGTTTTTCCTAAAAAGACTTTGAGATTTCTTTCATTCACGTAGACCTCTGATAGAAACAGAAGTTACTTGTGTTGTACAAATGCCCGTGGTTACCTGAAAATATAGCTTTTTCAAGTAAGACAATGGCAATGTAAGTAAATAATTACCATAACCAGTCAAGAGATGGCATTTCTTTGTTTATGTAATAATTACTGACTAGAACCTTTATCTATTTAGCATAACCGTCTTTAATCAAAAGCTGGCAATTAACTTCTACATTTCTTAGAAACCGCTAAAGGCAAAAAAAGAATTTATACATATTTATAATTTCCATCAAATTTCAAAATCCTCAAAAATGGAGAACTGAGACATTGTTTTAGAAATCTTTCATTTGTACATTTCACACATTTTTGTGCAAGTTGGAAATGACATAGCATTTTGTACTCTCCAGCTATACATTTGGTGTGAGGGCCATAAAAATCCAATTTAAAAGGTGTTTGCCAACCAATAAGGAACATGAGTTACTATTTGAGTTTCAGAACTACTTAAAACATGTCATTCTTTGGCTGAAAATGTTCACTGGTAAATTGTGGTATAGAGGTCTTCTGGCTACAGAGATAAGGCATGGATGAATACAGAATTTATTTTAAGATGAAGTCATATTCTTAATCTTTGAATTTCACAGGTTCTACAGATTAATATTTCTTTAAAAGTTTTGCTAGTATATTGAAGAATTTAAGGAAAGGAAAGCATGGAACTTCCTTTGGAGCCCTTTGGAGCCTATAGCAAACTCCATGTATTTAAGAATACACTTATAATCACTGAAAAACAGAGCTCAAATTTCTAGTTCCTGCATAGCTATTTTGTGAAGCTGAGTGTAGACTTATAAGATGGCAATTCCAAACATAAATGCTACCTGTCCTAGGACCTGTCAACCTCAAAAATGGAAACATAGCATTTCTGAAGCAAAAAGTGTGCTTTACTTTGAAGGTCACGTAAATGAAATGCTTACAATCATGAAATGTATATTACAGTCATTGAATACCTAGGAGATTAATAAAAGGATGACTTGCTTTCCTGTTTGATTCCATTTTTGAATACAGATACTTGGTATCTTTATAGTGCTAGCTAGTCTTGTATTTTAGTGCTTTCCATGCTGGAACCAAAGTCAGCAATTACAGAAAGCTGCTACAGTGAAAATTTCCATGTGCAAAGGAAATTTACACATTTCCGGGAGAAAAGCAGTATAGAAATGTGATCTGTATGCATAAAAGTTGCTTGGTACATGAAAATAAACCAATGTTTCCTTTTTTTTTTCTTTAGAGTATCTCATATTTATTCTAGAGGAATCAGCACATACTTGGAAATGTTGACAGTTACACACTAAGGTTGAAAACATGAAAATTACAGAACTAGCTGGTGGTGTATGTTTGCTAGATTTACAAGGGCATCCCGTGCATTTAAAATTATTTCTTTGTGTTCTCTAATCTACATAGTTTGCTACTTGTTTCTCGTAACATCTCTTTTTCAGTATTGGCCAGTTTGCTAAACCATAGTCTCATTATGTGCATGAACTGGACTTTATGGAGTACACAAGTAAAAGCGTGTGTTCTGTATGTGGTTTTGGAAACATGTTAAGTCATATATGGTAATCTGATATGTTTTAGCTTCCATAAATCACTTGTTCATCATATTATCCTTCAATCATTGCAATCAAAGTCTTTGAAATTGAGTCTCCAAATATTAGACTCCTATAGGAGTATATGCTATGTACATATGAAGCAGTCTTGTTATTACATCCTCACCAGACTGTCTTTTATTCTTGGCAGCTGTTCAGTCTTAACAAGCCTCTTTGTCTGTTTGTCCTACAAGTGTTGCATGTTCTCTTAAGTCTTTTTGAATGAATATGTACTGCCCAAATTAACACAAAAAAAGTAAACATTTTCTCTTTTCAATGCCTTGGAATACCCTATACTTCTATTACATCTGTATATTTTTTAATGTTTCAACTGGAAGGTAAGTTAAGAAAGTGGCATTTATAGGACTGCAGGAGAGAAATCCCAGTTGAAATAGAAGAGGTCACTCACAAGCTTGAGGTTACATATGTGCTTATGCATCTTCCCCAGCAATGTTTATATGTCTAAAAAAACCCACAAGAAAATAAAACTTATGTTTATATTACATTGTATATATTGCTGCTCATTTCCTTCTGAGATTTCTTATTTACTTAAATTGAGAGTGCACTGTGTACCTGTGTGTTTGCTTAATGACTCATTGAGCGGCATGCTAACGCTACACAGAGTATTATATACATCTATCTGATATTTAACCAAAACACTCAATTTAATCCACCCTAAGCATGTGACAGTGCATAGACACTCTTTTCAGTACTTACTGGAAAATTTCAACTGAAAAATATTTAAGAAGATGACTTTAAATAGAAAGGAAAGCCATTTACTGCAGAAGTGGCTTTTTTTCATCCTTTGAGAAAGTTATTGATTAGTTATTGCACCTCATCCAATTAGAGATATCAAAGCAGAGACTTGTGTTCCCTAGATCCTGCCTTTCTGAGTAGGTGTTTCATAACCTTTTCATTTCTTCTAGTTGAAATAACTTGCAGTTGACTTCAATATAATCACTTCAGAGAAGACTTCAATATAAATACTAGGAGGAATAATATTCCTACCCTCATTAGGGACAGGAATGTCTGTTGATTACAATAGGATTGCATTAAATATAGATTTAAAATATTCTGTGAGCAGTTTGCTCAGTGGTGTTGTTTGGGTTTGTTTTTTTCTGTTCTGTCTCTCAGTTCCTTAAAATGGCTTTTACAGATTAATTGAAAACACAGAACTGATCTCTCTTTTCCATGAAATGTTTTGTCCTCATGTTTTTTCTTCACTTGCTTCTATGGTTACATCAGATAGGCAATCAAGATGGTAGGCTTTAATGAGTTGCAATATGCCTGCAGTTTGTCTAAACATGAAAGTTGTATCTTTAAAGAGATGGATCTGTGAATTGCAGCTAGTTCTGCAAAGGCACAGAATAATGGCTAAAAAGAAAATGGTTATATTCAAGGATAAGGCGGCCATCTATTTTCCCAGGGGGTTATAGAAAATCTGATGGGTACATTTCACCTTTTTAGTCTTCCCTGTATATTAAGCTGTATACTCATTCTAATCAATATTGTCCTCTTCTCTCTGCTTACCAAAGTGGTACTGTGAGGGAACAGCAATGCAGAGTAACTTTACAATGTCAAGATGTTAAAGGGAAACATCTTAGGCAGTGTTTTCACTTGAACATATATTATCATAGATATAATGCTACTCTACTTCTCAGTACTCAGCAATAGTCCCTGTGAAGTCATAAATGTAATTTTCCCTATAAGACCTTTACAGATCCGTCAGATAGTAAAAATATGTGGTGTAATCTAACTTTATAGTAAAATGACAGAAATTGCTTTCCTGACCCTTTATCTTTATTTTTATTAGTAATCTAATAGAAAATTTGAAAAATTGAGAAGTATGCTACCAAAATGCAACTATCTTTCCAAAGGTCAAAACTAGGATTTAAACAGAGGAACTGCAACGTCATGATATACTTCCAGAATGACAGGAATGTATCACTTCTCTTTGTAGACAAGCAGACCTCTTGCAAATTGTCTACTAGAAGGATTCAACAATCTAGCTTTCCAATAGATGAGAAAAAGAGTGAGCAAAATGTCCACCTGTAACACCATCCAGAGGTGGTATGCAGCACTGTAATCAGCTGTCCTTATTGCTGTGCCTGTGGGCTGGTTCATAAATTGAACTCTTATCTTGGGATGATTAAAGGTATCCCAGGCACAAGAGTGGTCTGAAACACATTTTGGTGCCATTTCAGAATCTGGATCTATGTTTGTGACAGACTAAGGAGATGGGTGAGCCCTGGCTGTGGAAAAAGTACATGTAGTTGGATATAACCAAAGACTAGAAAACAAAAGGCAAAATGCCAGAATCAGGTATAATTCAAGGAGTATCCTGTTACTGGATGTATTGACTATTGCAGTACACTAAATATAGCAAAATTCAGAAAATCACAAATATACTAAACATTACTAGTAAGACACAACCAATAAAAGTTAATCTTCTCACTAACTTTTTGAAGGACAGCTTAAAAAAGTTATTTCAGATCCATGAGCTACGTACTTCTCTTTAGAGTTCAAAGTTCGCCAATATCACTCAGTCTTCTGTATGTTAAAGTATCAGTTAAAAGTTGTAAATGTTAAGGCCCCCTCTATTGGTTCAGTTAAAGCTTATGAGCTTGTATTTAGGGCAGCATTATGGTAAGCATCAGGCAATACAGAGGCTTACACTTCTTTATATTGCCATGTAACCATTCTGAATGACAGCTGTCTGTAATCCATAGTTTATACTGTGAGATGCAGACTGAGTTAACTTGTGTAGAACTAGTGTTTCCCACTCTGTAGACCCACTAAAGTCAAAGCAAATAGGCATGCATATATGTATAAGTCATGGCTGTGTGCTGTGTAACTGTTTGAAGAATACTTTTGAAATTTTCTGAAATTTTTCAGAAATTATTAAAATGTTTGTATTTAAGAAGCACTGCTCCAAGTCTGCTAGATGTATTATTATCAGCCCAAAGTTTATTCCCCATACTCATTATCATTTGAAATAAATATACTCATTAAGTTTTCATAAATTCCATCTTCTGCCTGTTGTTTTCCTTATCCTGGTTCTTTTATCCCACCAGCTTTGAAGGCTGCATTTGATTTCTTCTTCAGAAGATGGAGATTTTCAAGTATTTTCACAGCATATTCCCTGATCAGAGACTAGCTCCAACTGAAATGTGTGTCTTTATTTATTCAGTCAGGTTCTTATTATATTTGTCTGAAAATTGAAAGAGCCACTTAACAGAGGCTGCAGCTGCCTCAGTATTAAATGTGAAGAATGAGAAAGCATGCACACTTAGTTTCTTTCGCCAATGAACAAGAATACAGAGGTGATCCAAGACATTCACAACAATACGTCATTAGATAACAACTAGGTAACAAGCTGTGGAACAATGAACAATTAAAGTGTGTATCAGCTCTGTGTACAAAGATACACTGATAAACATAAGAGTAATGAAGACTCAGTATAACATATATCACTCAGAAAAAATCTCAGATGTTTGCATGGTACAGCGTTGACTTCCAAAAAACTTCATTAATTTTTCTAATTTTGAACTAATTTAGGCACTTCTTAGTACCTGTATCATACTTCACTAATCACCTTCATGTTTAACACAGGCTATTCACAAAGGGTTGGTTACCATTTCACAGGCACAGAAGGCTAAGGACAAAGTGGTCCACAGAGCAGACAGAACTATTTACTAGCCTATATGAAGAGGGACATGACTATGGACTTTCTTTTGGACCAAATGCAGTCATGCAATGTCAGTTCTTCTGATTACATGGTGATTTTAACAGTAGAGTAGTAGAATATTCAGATTTTTTCTTGAATCTTTGACCTTTCTCTTATTTCAACAGCTAACTGAACCAGTGCAACAAGTGTTGAAATTTGTGGTTATATACTACCTTTTGCCTTCAGGAGAACCAGAAAAAAACTGCTACACAATCATCTAGGGGCTTTCCTTTATACAGTTGTATTATTTTGGTTTGGACTCTGATAATACATCTGATATAATTCTGATAATAACACTACATAGATTTTTGACCAGGGTGATATTTCCACCTCTTTTGATAATTTTATTTTATTCCATTAAGAGACAGTGTCTAATGGAATTACTTGGCATTACTCTGGCCTATTCTGCCAAACAAAACAGAGGCCACAGGGAGATGGAGACTAAACTGGTTACAAGCTGTTTCTGCACTGCCCTGTTAATGGTCTTCATTGATGTTATTTATGTTAAGAAAGAGATAGAAATTGTGACTAAGCCAGAAAAACAATAGCTATTGAAGATCAGTTTTCAGTCTCCATAAGCAGCACAGTAATATTGTAAAAATACTGCTTGTATCTTGCTGCCTGAGGTTGCCTCATTTCTGCTCAGTTTCATCTTGATCTACGAAGACCTGCTTTGAAACAAGTTTTGCCTTTTCTTCCGGGCTTAGGAAATAGCTTGGTCTGAACTTTGACAAAGTAGATGAAGATTTCACATTGATTGGATCCCATACAACATTTAAAGAAAATCTGAGAAGTCTCAGGTCAACAGAAAACCACAACTGTTTAAAATCATTATATCCAAAGGGTGGGTGTCAAGTAGAAGGGGCCAGTCTCTTTTCAGTAGTGCCCTGTGATAGGATGAGAGGTAATCGTAGCAAGGTGAAACACAGGAAGTTCCACCTCAACATGAGGAAAAACTTCTTCACTGTGAGAGTGACAGAGCCCTGGAACACAGTGCCCGGGGAGCTTGTGGTGTCTCCTTCTCTAGAGACTTTCAAGACCCACCTAGATCTGTTCCTGTGTGGCCTGCCTTGGGTGTTCCAGCACTGGCAGGGGGGTTGGACTCAATGATCTCCAGAGGTCCCTTCCAAGCCCTACCATTTTATGAGTCTATGATTCTATAAGGGATATTTGGGGGGAATTTTTAGAAACTTTATACAGTGGCTCTGTGGAACAGCACTAAACTGTGGCATAAACTATCTTGTGCAAACCTTTAAGCTGTAGAAATTTTTCTCCATTGAGTCTAAATGTGAATACAGGGACAGGGGAAAGGGAAATCTCTTCAAAGCTGCAATAAATCTGTCAGATTTTGTAAAATGGAAATTGTCAGATCTGGCCAGTATTTGAAGGAGACTCCTTGAAAGAACATGTAGGTGATTCATGAAAGTGGTGGTTATAATTCAGTAGGTGACTTTCTGACATAAGATTAAATCAAACCACTTGTTCTCTGGGGTTCTACACCACACCTGGGTTGCAATTAAACAGTACGGGTGACATTCATCTCACCTGCCTTAATGTCTATGGTACAGATGTATCAGGCTCAGTAAATCACTAAAGGCTCCCTTAATAGACAATAGGGAAAAATAAATAATTCCAGTATGGGGTTCTTCTAGTGTATGTTAGATACATTAGGACCATCTTAATCAATCTCTTATATTTTTACTAAATGTATCCTTCTAAAGAAACTTTTGATAAGATCAGGAATGCTGAACTTCAGAGTCCTGGCCAGCTTCTCAGATACAGCTTTATATGGCAGAGATATTGTTTCTTTAACATGCTCAGTGATGTCACCTAATGGCCTTTACTAGTTTTCATGGAAATTTCCATTCAGACTCATAAAAATAAACTTTTCCTTTTGTGTCTTACTTAATCAGATACCTGTAAATGAAAACTCAGATGTAATTATTACATTACATTCATCTCTCTGCTTATGTTTGCTCTACTTTCATTGCTTCAGCTTGTGGGCAGGAGGGATAGTAACTCATATCAAGTAGTCAAGATTACCTCTGATCTCTTATTGGAGAGCAGCTTAACAAGACCTGAAGCCAGAATCTTCTGAGCTGAGGAACACCTGATTTTGCCTATTCTACAATTTCTTGATGGAGGAATTGGATTTTTAACCTCTCTCCTCTTGGAAGTCCTGTGTTTGTTTCAACTACATTTATCGCATCTTTCTGTATGCACTTTTAATTCTAATTTAGGGTTTTGTTTTCCAAAGAATTTTGGAGAATCATTTATAACTGTAGAAATTGTTATGAGAAAGCTTATTAACCTTAATTTCTTTATTACAGTAGAACCTGAGGTATAGACCATTTTCCAAACTACAACACATATCTTCAGCTATCTTTATATATGTAAGTGTATAAAATTGATGGCCTTGGTATTCTTTTCAGTTATGACTGACATGTAATTTGGCACTTAATTTCTTTTGTAGAGCTACTTCTAATTTCCATTAAAAGTTATTTTTGAAAAAAAATGGAGAAATATTATATAAGAAAACCTCTAAAATATGGGCAAAGTTGAACTTCAGATGGGAAGTATTTCCTCTGAGCTAATTAATGTTATGCTGGACACTATCTACTTCAGTCAGTGATACTATAAAGAATATAAAAGGGATCAGAAGCATTAAAGAATAAGGAAGACTGTTTACACTTCAGTTTTGAGGATATAAGAAAGGTCGCATGCTAATTATGGATTACTGTCAGGTAGGTATGGCTGTTTAAAGAAATAGCATGACCAAAGCCTAAATCTTCAGGCCCTATGCTCCTCTTCAGAAGAAGTGTGACCAACTTAAACATAAGGCAGACACAGAAGATTCCCTACTTCTTCATAACAGAGGACTGGTTTATAATCCTGGATAGATATTGTGTAAAGAGGTGAAATTAACCACAATTAAAACAGTTTTCATAAGTTTCTCGGAGACACACAGAAGAATCAATCAAGCATTATTTCCATCACTTCTCTGAAAGTCTAAAGAAATCTTACACATAAATGTGATGTTACAGGGAGCTCTGAACAGACTTGAGAGCAGTTGCTGTCTAGACAGATGGAGCTCAAGACACACTCTCCCCTGGCAGACTGAATGAATTTCCTGGAGTGGATGTTACTCCTTCATCCTTACACATAGCAGATGTAATGGTAAACAGGCCTACTCCGACTAGTGGTTAACCAGTGCTGTCAGTGGACTGTGACTCTGTGAGAGGCTTCTTACTCACCTGGTAAGATACTTTACTCAAAAGAATTTACACTTAGGTTTAGCTAAACATGCTAGGCAGAAGGAAAATATCACCCAGCTAGCAGGTAGCTATGTTCCCACTCCTCTAGAAAACTCACATAAATCTTCATCTAGGAATATCAGTATTAATCCTAGTACTTCTTACTTTGCTAGAACTGACCAAGAAAAAGTGGAAAGACACTGAAACCATTATAAAGATCTCATTTTCTGTATACACATACAGTTTGGTAATTATGATGTTTTCTTAATTGTTAATCCTTTGAAATTAGTCTTCCTAGAAACAGGTTTACACAGTTTGATGTAAAGTAAAGCCTTATTAGTAGTAAATACTGGCATCCATGTTCTGAACCATCCTCAAGGATGGTACCACTGGCTAATAAGTATAAATAACTGTCTATTCCAGGTGCTGCAGGAAACTGTTTCCTGTTCCTACTAATCTTCTCACATAGATATAAGAGTGGATGTTATGGAGGAAGTGCAGCAAACCACAACAGACTTCAGATAAATAGTTTATGGTTAAGAGTTAGCTTGCAAAATGTCAATATGTATATACAGTTAAATTCCCTCCTTTTGTTTTTATTTTTTAGCTTTTTATTTGGACCATTATGGATCATAGACTCACAGACTCATAGAATCATTAAGGTTTCATTATATTACACATTACTTCCCTCTCATTTTGGAAATAGGCTTTGATATAAAGGGATATTTCATGAATTCTGGTTCTGAAGATGTCTGAATGACACCCTCCTTACATAGTTATTTTCTTAATAAGAAATATTTGATATATTTCACAGTTGCATATAGTTCTCCTGATACACAAATCTCTCATTCCAGACCTGAAAAACAACTGCTGATAATTCTGGGACTGAAAAGAACCTGCTGCTACTTTCTTTAATATGTGTTTAAAAATCAGACAATCCTTGCCTGGAAATATTAATATGAAGTTAACTTCAATCACTTGCCTTTATCACTTGCAGATCATGACATAATTCAGTTTAGCAATTTGTTGCTTTCTGAGATATCACATTTTAGTTCCATTGTGAATAGTTAAACACTCATCTCTGATAACCATCAGATAACCTCATTTTTCTGTCCTTCACCCTTAGTTAATTTAAATGACCTTAATTTATCTGAGGAAGATGATGACAGTGCAGAGAAAGGCCATAAGAATAGGTAAGCTAAAAAATTTACATGGAGTGTTCAGTTTTTATAGACAAAGAAGCTGGGATCTATCTAACAGTGGTCCATGTCTACAAGCCAAATGCCAAAAGGCCAATATCTCCTTTTTCTGATGATCCTGATAGCCCTGTTCCTGTCTCTGTTCTTTAAACCATATAAACTATGTCTGTGTATTTGTGTATTTAGTTTGGATGTATTTCTTTGAAAAAAAAGGTACCCACCACCTTCTCACTCCACCCCCCACCCCCCTGCCCTGTTATGTTGATTCTTACAGGAAAAATTGCTTTGCTGCTGTTGAATTGTTAACTGTCACACTTGTCATGAATGTGATGGATAGCTGAGTATGGCTGTACTAAAAGTTACTGTGTTTTCATATACTGCAAGAGGTAAAGAAACCATATTGCCTAGTAGGTCATTGAGGGCATGAACAGATACTTTTTTTTTTTCATTATTTTACATCTCTCTAGGTGCATTTTGTACTCTGCATGATACTTTTATGGATTAATATATGAAAACTCCAGTCTCCATAAGTGGTCAGTCTAGTTGTATTCAGCTGCTTTCCACTGCAGCAATCCAGTTGCAGCCCATTCATTTTCATTACTGGTACTGCTCTGGCACCACTATGGCTAAGGATTTACTTTTCCTTTAGCTATCTTTCAGCATGCATAAGTGTAACTATATAATAATCACCAAATGCTTGGTGGATGATTATTGATTTAATATTTTGTGTTAGAAATGTGTCAGGTGCTGAGAAATTAAGCCAAACACACTGATCTCCTAAACCACTTTTTTTTTCTGTGGAAATCTTCTGAAAAATACTGTAGAATATGTCCTTTTAATGTATTTTTGGTGAAAAAATCTATCTGCTAGACTTTGCAGTAGACCTACACAAACAAATGACTAGCTAATCTTTTAAACTGAACAGAAGGAAACCATCTTCATTCTGGTAAGTTATTAAGGCTATTTGCCCATATCTCTCCTCCATATTTTTCTTTTTCAACAGATAATAGGTACAAATAAGGCAGGAAAATCGGTAGAAAGGAGCAAAAAACCCCAACTCTTCAGAAATTTGCATTCTCATCATCCCATTTCACACACATTTCCCACTGCATGTACTAACCTCATCATACAGTCAATCACACCTAGTTTTTTCCTTTATCAAAATCTTCTGCAAACTAAGGTGGATCCCACAGTACTGGGAACTGATTGGAAGAGAGGAATAATAGTGTTCAGGGTACTAAAGTTGGGTTGGTGATCTCATTAGGAAGGCTCAAAGATTGCTTGTCTTGTTGCTATCAAAGGCAATTTTTTATGTCATAAAACCACGGAAGACAGGTTATTTAGAAGTAAATGAGCTTAGTGCAAGATACACACAGGCAATCTGGTAACTATACTGGATTTCTTAAAAAATCTTGTATGCTTACCAGTCAGTAAAGCATGTTCAGCATCAATGTAAGTCACTTTGTTTTTCAGAATGTACCTGGTATACCAAATTGCTAAAACACCAAACAAGTTATTTTGCTCCATAGAGACATTATGTGTTGCCTGCAAATGAATACAAAATGGCCTACCAAAACTGTTGTTAAATACAGATATATAACAAGACCCTCTTGCATCCTCAATTACTTCTTTCACATCCTATTGGGATTTCCTTTTCTCTTGACAGGCAAGAAAAAAAATTATAATCTGGAGAAGAAACAAATACAGACTGAATAATATTCATCAAAGAGAAATATGACAAATGTTGGTTTTTCAATAATTTAAGAAACATTCATGAGGCATGCAGATCAGCTGTAAACATACTTAGGATTCATAAGCATTTTCTGAATGCTCTGGATGTATTACACAGAGATGGCAGATTGTTTACATTGGCTGTTCAGTTCAACTGAACTCATGGTATTTCTGTTCCTTTACTGCCTGACAAATTTATTAGCAAGAAAACAGTAAATGAAAAAATAGTAAATAATACACTAATGAAATATCAAAATTCAAAAAATATCTACTGAAAGCATAATGAGCCTTAGCTCATTTACTCAGTTATTCACAAGTACAATATCTAGCCCTCTGAATAATAATAAAACAAAGAACAGAATTCAAACAGTATCCTCTCATCACTGAATCACCTTGTCATTTAAGCAGATCTTATGACTCAGCAAAATACAGATTTTAATATCCTATATAGAAAATCAAGCTCTGTATTCACATTAGGAGTGCAATTGCATATATCCTAACCCGTTTTTGCATTAGCTGTGCTACCTTCTTGAGTGTTCTTGTTCTTCAAAGAGGCACGCTTTGGATAAATATTTTCCTCAACAGCATTCTGTATTGTATAAAACAAATAAGTGCAAACACTAAACTACCTTGGAGGGTTGGCTTTTTTTCCCCAGAATTGAATAGAAAGTCTACACTGAAAGTGAGTAACAACATTCCTGGAACAAAGTGGGTGTTTTTTAGGCACTTCAATACCAGGCATTCTATTTATCCCCAATTCTTTTCTGTAGCACATCATCAATGGCTGAAAATAAAGGCAAGCATAGTTACTGAACCTCTACATGAATCCTGAAAAGCTTGTAGTGCTGCAAATAAATTAGAAAGTATCTCAAAGAAAGAATAATAGAAGCAAGTCACACACAAAAGTTTTCATATAGCGAAGAGACACACAGAAGAACAAAATATCAGAGGTTCTGCACAAGAAAGTGATTTAATCAATGCCAGTCTAACCAAGCATTTATGTTGCCAACTGGCATAAGTACAAGGAAATATTGTCTGTGTGGCAGTTTTCTTTTTCTTTGTTTCTGCTGTGCTGTTTGCATTTTATACATCTGAATTATAGTTAAACATAAGACTACCTGTGTTGGGACCTTTTCCTTAAAGCTTTCTCTAATGAAGTCTAGGTTAAGCATATATCTGTCTGTAGCTCAGTTTGCAAGAGAACATACAGATAGATATACTGAATAACTTGTAGGAGATTTTAGGACTCGCTGAAATTGCATGAGGCTACAAAGAAACAGCCAGAGTTACGTTCCCCAAAGCTGCTTCCACAAAATTTTCAACCTCTTTGCTTAAAGGAACAATTTTTGTTAGAATGCTTTCTTACCTACTTGTACCAATAATTTTTCACTATATTCCCCATGTCTAGATGCATATATTATAATTGCAAGCCACAACTTTTGGTGTTACCGTAATTTTTAATCTGTCTGCTCCGAGAAAGAGGGTAGGCTTGCTGCATTTCTCTCCCAGTTCCAGAGGTTACTGTGTCTACAGCCACTGTGTCCTGCAGGAATTTGCTGGACTGCTAATCTGTTAGAACTAAATGATTTTTAATGTCCCTTCCAACACAAGCCATTCTATGAAGACTTTACTTATTGCTCCATTTCAGCAAAATGGGTTTAAGTCAAATACAAAAGTAGACCAACATAAATTAGGAGCCACCAGGATCCATTTCTGTCTTTTGCCCTGTAGCCACACTGAGTTTTCTCTGTCCTATGTGTTGGTACTCACCATTGTGTGATACTATTTTCCTGCATTTTTTATTTTTGTTGAACCAAACTGATTCATAAGTGAGGCTGATTTAGGATGACACAGACTGCTGTGGCCCAGGACTGATCTAGCTGATTTTGACTGAAACGAAGGAGGTACTCACCACAGGAGAAACTCCTCCAACAGATTTGTAGCAAACCGATACATCTGGGTTGGGGGTAATAAACTGCTAAAGAAGCTGCTGCCAAAAAAGGGTAGCTATGTATTATTTACACTCACCTAAAACAAGAGTGAAAAACAGCTGTAAGAGTTAAGCTCTTCAAGAAGAGCACATCTGTTGACAGACATAAGCTCCAGTATTTATTTCCTGGCTTATTCTCTCTTTTGTTTCTTTTCTGCTTTGAATTAACTAAGCCAAAACTTCTGATATGCTGTAGAAAACAAATTGGGATATTATGTCATTTTCTAAACAGTCATGAATGCCACAAAACTTTATTGACTAGTGCATGCCCTGAATTTGATGAAGCCTGTCTGAATGTATGTTTTAGTAACCTGGCTACTATCCTGATTTTGGCTGGGATAGAGTTAATTTTCTTTCTAGTAACTGATTCAGTGCTGTGCTTTGGATTTTTTGTGAGAATAATGTTGATAACTCATTGATGTTTAATACTTGTTCTCTAGACCCTTCACCAGCTTCATTGCCCTTCTTTATACATGCTCTAGCATATCAATGTCTTTCTTGTAGTGAGGGGCTCAAAATTCAAAGGCAATGACAATGTCTCAAGACAATCAAAACACCCCTAACATACAATGCTACTCCACCGCCTCTGCTTCCTGGCCTACTCCTTCTGAACTGTTTATAGCCATCCAATGCAACACTCCAGTTGCGAGAGTCATCCCACTATGCTTCAGTGATAGCAACTATATCATATTTTTCCTGCTGTACAATGTCTTCTAGCTGTTTTAAATAAAAGGACTTAATATGGGACAGAGATATTCTCACAAACACAATGTGGAGAATTGCTCACAAAGGCAGTTGTCTGTGAAAAAAAAGAAGAATTGATGCTCTTGAAATAAGCAAATCTCTACCAACAGTTAGAAAGACCTTTTGAGAGATCTAAATCTGAAAGTTTAAAAAACTCAAAACAAAACAAATAAAAAAAAAAAGAGGAAGGAAATAAAAAACAAAAACACAAATAAAAAAACCACAACAAATAAACCCTCAAATCTTTCCTTTACAACCACTGTAACTGATTGTATCTATTATCCAGAAGTCCCAATACCAATAATCAATTAATAAGGATGTGGCTTGAATATTGGAAATTCTAACAATTTTAAAGAACAGCAAAAAGTCTTGAACTTTCTCAGGAAAGCAGCGGTCAGATTAGTATGAAGCTTGTTTGTTTACAACGAGGTTTAAGTTGTATAAGCATACTCTCCCGTGCTAACTCCCCTAGCAAGCAGCACTTTATGCCTGCATCTAAGGAAATAAATGCTCCATTTGAAGAGGATTATCTCCTCCCTCTCCTTTTCTGCTTTGCCAGAAGAAAGTGGGAGGTAGAGAGAAGGAGGGGGAGATAATCCATTTAGCATGCAGCACTTCACACCTGCCAGGTAAGTAATAAATGCTACATTCCAGAGGGATTAGCACAGTAGTTCTTGTCTGGAGTGGAATAAAATATTTTCAGACATTGGAGCAAGCCCTTGGGACTGAAGTCCGGCTAGGGTTCTGACATTTAATTATTTCTTATATACTTGCTGCATTTGTATGTTTTCTGAGTAAGTCAATACAAAGGTAGAATGGAATTAACAAAAGATGAGTTTCGGGGTTTGTTTGTCTGTGTGTCATGAGAAATGCTAAGCATGTTGACTGGAACCAGTGATAACAACATTTTATGCTTTGAAGATACACATTCCACAGAAGGAAAGTGAGGGGCAGAAGAATCTTCATGAACCCCACATCTGATATAATGAATGGTCCCTGAACTCAAGATAACTTGAAGGAAGTTCATGATAGTCAGTGTGACAGTATCTTCACACTGCAAGTCAGCAATCTGTGACATGCTCTGTCTGTAGCTGATTCATGCCATGCTTGCATTCTTCTGATCTTCCCATTGTATTTTATTGCATAGAATATATTCTTTTATATTTTGCATAGTATAAATCTGATATATATTTTGATATTACATTTTAGTCATTCTGTGCAGAGTTGTTTTTTTCAGAATTGCAGAAGTGAGTCTAATCTGAACAGAGCAGGGTGGGGAGGAAGAGATCCTGGAAGCTCCAAACAACAGAAGAAACATGGTTTCTTACCTTCTATTCTTCTTTTTTTTCTGTTATCTTGTTCCGTGTAACTTGAAGATAGCACCATAGCTAGATTATATTACCCATGCCTTTCTCCATATCTGTCTGTGCTGACTCAACACAGACATCAGGTAGATGCTAGGCAGGAAATAAACCATAAGTCATATAAAGTGTCACCAGATGCCTGAATCATGTTGTACATTGGTTATGCGTAGGAGGTTACAGATTCAATCCCTGTTTTTCCCCAAGGTTCTAATATGGGTGAATAAAGAACACATCCCTTCTCTTCAAGCCAGCCACAGCTAAATCAGGTAATCTATTACCTTTCTTCTGTCCAGGGTGAATAGAGCTCCCACCACCCCAAGTCAAAGATGTAGTGTGAAATCCCATAATGTCCTCAGGCTTTGTGACAGTCTTGGATACAGGAAAGTTGATAGTTTCTCCTCACTGGAAAGATCCAGGTAGCCTCTGTATGACTCAGGAGCTCATAAATTTGAACTGGGTTTTACTCCTAGAATTACAGAATCATAGAATTATGAAAATTATAAAATTACTTTAGTAGCAAAATGTGTTAATAACAAGCTACACATTTTGTTCATACTGTCTTTCAAAATGTTTAATTCATAGTATCATAGAATGGTTTGCATTGGAAGGGACTTTTATAGGTCATCTAGTCTAACCACCCTACAACAAGTAGGGACATTTTCAACTAGACCAGGTTGCTCAGAGTCCCATCCAAGCTGACCTTGAATGTTTCCAGGGATGGGGCATCTACCACCTTTCTGAGTAAACATTTCCTGAGTTTCACCACACTCATAATAAAAAAAAAATCCTACCTTATATCTAGTTTGAATCTTCCCTTTTTAAGTTTAAATTCATTACTCATTGCCCAGTCGCTACGAGCCGTATTAAAAAGTCTGTCCCCATCTTTCTTATAAGCCCCCTTTAAATATTGAAAGGTCATAATAAGGTCTTCCCACAGTTTTCTCTTCTTCAGGCTGAACAACCCTACCTCTCGAAAAAAAACCATCTCTTTCAACTCTCTCTCTTACTCTTTCAGATAGCCAAATAGTTGTCTCTGTTCAGAGATAATAAAGCCCCATGCCTCTGTTAACTCCTGTTACAGTTCAGTAAAGCTGAAATAGGTAAGGTATGTAAAGTTATTTTTCATATCAGTTTGAAAAGGGGGAGGAGGGACCATGAATGAAACTTTTCTTATTAAACTCTAGACATAGTACACTGAAACCCAACTTCAAAATAATACATTCCTTTTCTTTTTTTTTTTTTCCATTTTAGAGTCTCCTTCCACAACATTACAAAAGAGAGATGTAGAACAAAGACAAAGCAGTTAATAGCAAAATCTTCTATTGTTGTCTTTGACTCTCACCAGCTGTACAAGGAAGTTATACATGTCTACTGTTGGAGGAGCATTTCAGCAGGGAATATCACTCTGTAAAGTACAACTACCCTTAGCTTTGCTGAATATTAGATGCTGGGTTGCTTAACATGACCCACAATAAACAGATAAAAATTTTATGATGTCACCATGTCTGCAGAAGTATTTGAAGGATGATATATCCCTTCAAGTTTCAAACAGCCTTGCAATACCGACTGTGCAGTCTTCTACCTAACTAGTGAGAAGAGACTTAATTTATACTTGATATGTATATATCTTTAAGTCCATAATTCTTGATGTGTAGGCTCATAATTCTACCTACTGTTGTAGAAATAGTGAGGATAAGAGTTTTACAAAATAATATATTGTTGCTATGATTTCCCTACTCACTGTCATTCTATCTGGGAGATAAAAAGCATCCCCAGTGGCCAATTCTAGTACTATTGTCAGTTATTAATATTTTGCTTTGTTTAGAAATGAAAATGAAGAAATTTTTAATGCTACTTGTCCTGTCTCTTCCCTTCCAAAAAAGCTCGGAGAGGTCTAACTAGAAGAACATCATGTTTCCAAAGTCCATAGTATAGGTAAGCATGATCAGAATTCATGGTTAAGTGCTGGTACTGTGTTTTCACTATATAGGGCATTAATATAAAGACAATCAAGAAACAAACTTGGAAAATATAAAGGGTACTGTGAGAACCAGAGGAGAGTCAGAACACACAAAGTTTGTGGTTTTTTTGCTTTCATTGGGCTCATTTTGTTCTCCAAATTCAATATTAGGGAGGAGATACAAAACATGGGTTGCTGGTTTTAATAATTACTGAAAATGAAAATGAATGAAAAAGAAAGCTGGCTATTAGACTATGAAGTTTGTGAAGTCTTTTCTGAAGACAGGTCTTTATTGGCTCCTTCGTCTAAAATGGAGTTTGTAAGGAAGAAAGACTGCATAGTAGGATTTGATCACAAAAGTAATGTGAGCAGATGGTGTCTCAGATAGTATTTTAAGATGCATGTTAGAAGGACTAGAAAAGTAGGATGGAAACTTAATTAATGCCTGTAAATAAAAGTTTACACCACATAAGTTGTATGACCACAGCACAGCTGGATGGTAAGGCATCAAGAATGTTACAAAGTAGTGATGTGGGGGAAGAAGTGAAGAAAGTTTCATCTCAACATGAGGAAAAACTTCTTTACTGTGAGGGAGACAGAGCACTAGAACAAGCTGCTCAGAGAAGCTGTAGAGTCTCTTTCTCTAGACACTTTCAAAACCCGCCTTGATATGTTTCGGAGTGGCCTGCCCTATGTGATCCTGCTGTGGCAGGGGGGTTGGACTAGATGATCCTCAGAAGTCCCTTCCAACACCTACCATTCCATGATTTTTTGATAACTTGTGTGTGTTCTAAGTGTCTTTCAAGGAAGAGAAGTGCCACTAATGATAAATCTGTAATAAAGACTCAGGAACTGCATGAGATCTTAAAGAGGTCCTCAAAACCTTTAAAAAATCTATGTTCTCAAAAAAATTGATGCAGTAGCTGTCCTACATGCTGCCAGATGTGATAAAAGTGTAAATTCCACTACCTACAGTCATTAAATATAAATTGAGTTGATTATTATTAGAGATGATAGAATAAGTCCAGTCAAGGTGTCATACAAAAAGCTGGAAGGCAATTTGCAATCCAATTCCTCCAAGTCAGAGGATCTGACAGAAGTTCTGCTTTAGTACAAGGTTCAGCTAATTGATTCTTTTTAAAATGAAACTAAACATTTCCCATTGGCAGAATCATCAGACTTAAGTGCTTAGAATTGCAAGAGATGTGAGCAGAATTTAAAGTGTAGTAAGTTCCTAATGCACAAGCCAAGACATTGTTGCAGATAGTAACAAAAGATAATTAAAAAACAATACCAAAGCAAACAAACAACACCTTCCCCCCAAGGAAAAGGAAAAAATGAGAAAAGAAAAAACCCTACCACAACAAAAAAAAAAAAAAACAAAAAAAAAAAAACCAAAAAAAAAAAAAAAAAAAAAAAAAGCAAAAAAAAACATTT
>WUAM01000323.1:10670952-10682530 GCA_024336885.1 Actenoides hombroni
GATGCAGCACTTTACACTTGTTTTTGTTAAATCGCATTAAATTTCTCCCTGCCCAGCTCTCCAGCCTGTCCAGGTCATGCTGGATGGCAGCACAACCTTCTGGAGTGTCAGCCACTCCTCCTAGTTTTGTATCATCAGCAAACTTGCTTAGACTGCATTTGTGAAGTAACATTTTTAGAGGCAGGTTTAAGTCTGAGTATAAGATAGATAAGAATACCTGAAGGGAATTTAACCCATTTTTGAGGCTGCTAATGAAGACCAGAGAGATGAAAACCCAACTAGGAAAAATATAGTGGTGTTTGGAACATAATATCTGTGGGGACAAGGGACAAAGCTGCCAAGAGAAGAACATTCAACTAGAAGTGGAGAATACATTGAATTAAAAGGAAATCAGCCTAGTTACTAGAAAAAATGTAAACTCTTATAGAATAAAAAAGCAGAATTAGAGCACAAGGAAACAAACAAACAAACTAAATAAATAAATGAAGTGAGCCTGGGGGGTGTGGGATGGGAAAACTTCCAGAGAGAAGGGAGCATGGTGTTGAGAAAATGAGATGGGCAGGGAAGCAAGGTAAGGCAGGGCTACTGGCAGCAGCAAAGCATGGAGAGTGGCAGACACAGGAGACCTGGCTGCTGTCTGGTGGGCAGGATAGAAATCTAACTGTGATCTCAGCAGAGACAACCAAGAGTATGACACTGCAGGTGATCATGGAAAGTAAATAACTGAGCCAAGCAGAATGAATGATGGAAGTAAAAGGGAAATGATATGTTTTGGATGGTCATCAGCAAAGAGTGTATATCATCAGGGATGAGAACGGAAGGTGGAAGTACAATGAGTAGGGCACTTGAAAGAAGAGGAGGGAGAATTTCAGTATGCTTTGGTATCAATACTCAATGTTTGCTTGTGTTCAGTCTTTATCTTTTACCCAACAAAATGATTTTGCTGTCCTTCATACTCAAAAGGCAATTTATCCCAGGCTCTTCTACTTCTTTGAAATCCTGAAGAAGCCAGTGAGCCCCAGAGACAGAAATCCTCTGATTTTATGTTACTAGGAAAGGTGATTAACCAGACTTACTATACTAGAAGTCTAAAGCTAGCACCATCCAAATATATGTGGATTGTACATGAACTGCTCTCTACCTTTCTGTTCTACTTTGTTTTCTAGAGAACATATTGTTGTCATGTGATCTTGCTATTAAATGGTGATATAAATATGCAGCACTGCTTCTTAGAATATTTGTATTATGACCGAACCATTGTAATTATGCTTTTCACCTTCTTAAATTATTTATTATCTTAGCAGGAGGGAAGGGAACTTAAAGAATCATTTGATCAGAAAAATATATCTACATTTCCACTTCACATGTACGACAAAAGAATCATTCAAAGCATAAAATCTGAAATAAAAATTATCAGCAAAGAGAGTCTAAATACACTCATAGATTGATTCTGTTTGCATTAAAATTCAAATGGTTCTTGAAATAGTAACATTAAAAACAAGGTTAGTCTGAATGGAAACATTCTATGTAAACACTTGAATATTTCTTATATTGTGACAACATTTTCAAGTAGTTTCATTTTCATTATTATGATAGTGAATACAAAGTAAATTAGTGCTATGTAAAATCTCTGCCTTCTGAACACTTCCAATATCTTTGACATTCTTAAGGGTATTTACTATTTACAAAAACGCTCAAGATGCCAGCATTAAGAACTGTTTTGCAATTTCATACAAAACAATATTGTTTATTATTCTTTAAAGAAAATACAGGATTTTGAAAAGATTTCAGGCTCAGATTCTCCAAATTTATCTTATGCTTTTTTTTTCAATTTTTGGCATGGGCAAAAATCATAGTTTTACAGTGATACATTCTGCTTGTAAGTAATCAGGAAGCTTGAAGTGCTGCAATGAAATCCTCATTTTCATGTCTCTCTTAGAAGAAATTAAACATTGTTACTAAAAGTAACAGCTTAATGCAAGATAAATGAGACTATTAAATTATGCTTTGCTTTACAGTATGTCAGTTTATATTATTTGGGATATTTTGTGGGGGTAATTAATTTTGTTTATACATTAGTGAAGTACATGTTACTTTCATTGACCTTGTGCACTTTCAACTGTGTGAAATAACAGTCCTGCCTGTCATGATACTACATGCAAAAACTTTCAGTTTTGCACAGAATAGTCAATGTCACCTTTGGAGTTGAACTGGATTCAGTATTCTTCCGTATTCTTCAAGAGCTGTACAATATAATTTTGCAAGCTGTCAGAACAATACATGCAGAATTCTTCAGTTAATCACAAATACTGCATTTCTTTTCAAAATGAATAAATAAATAAATAAATAAATACCAAGCATCATTCAGCTCTTCTGCTGCCTAGCCAAAATCAGCACCCATGTGTAGAATAGCTTGAAGCCCTAATGTGATAATAATAAAAAATGAAGCAGTAGCTTAAATACTTACTCTGTAACACGGCTTTCAGTGAAGGTCACCAACTATCAAATTATGTGAACTCCAGCTTAGAATCCCTTGGACTTTTGTAGTGTTTTGGAGTACCAAAAAGGCCACGATAATAAAAGATTTCCCTCCATCTGAAAGCAACCAGAAGACTGCAGCTGAAGTACCTGCCATGGCAAAAAACAATTTTCTGGTATCTTGTTTTAATAGCTACAAACTATTTCATTCTACATTAAAGCTACAATAGTCTCTTTCATAATGTGATGAATCAAATTCAGAAGGTGGCATTGAAAAACCTTCTAGCCCTATGCTTCAGACAGAAGTGTTAGGTATTTCTTCACGTTTGAGTATCACCACAGGCAGTTATGTTTCCTTTGAGCTGACCCTTGCTTATCTGCATTTTTTTGTCTTGATATTCGAAGTCCGTTATGGGACTAACCCACCTACCAGATCAGTCACCTTCCTTTCATGTTATTATTTTCCTTTATAGAGATATATCCATGTCATTGGAACAATGAAACTGTCACTAATTAGAGGCCTTCTTGCAGACAGAATCTAAATTAACTGGGCCTGAACTACTGGATTTTCTTTTAGTAAGAAATAACCACAGGCTCCAGTGTCCAGAAAAAAAAAAAAAAAAAGAAAGAAAAAGAAAAAAGGTCATAACTCATCTTTCCAGTTATTTTACTTTCTGATTAATGTTTTGTGAAGCAATCAAATATCTCCCTATGTTTAAAGTGCAAATAATGATTTAAAAGCCTCTATTACCATTGTACAGAATCTGTCTTTGAGTGCCATGCACTGCTTGTGGTGGAATGATAAGAGCTTCATCACAGACAGCCCACACTAGTGCTCTGATTAAAAGTCTCCCTTTTGTCTCCATTTTCAGGACCCTTTCTCCACAATAAACTGCTATTCTAAGAAATAGCCCTCTGCTGCAATCCCCTTTGGAATTTTAATAGCTGTATAATGCCATCAATCAGGCAATTGTCAGAGTAAAGTAAAATTCTAAGACAAGTCATCGGTAGATGATGTAGCGTCTTTTTCTCTCACTTTTGAAACTTGAATTCCTTTGAAAGCAATTGTTTATTGTGCTTTATGTTGGAACTACTGGAATGTGTTTAGCTGGATTACTGCAAATCACTTTTTTCAAAGCCTAAGGTGAAAACAATACATACCCTTCTGATGATACAGAGTGCTTGTGTCTATTCTGCCTTCTCTTCTTTCAGTCTCGCAGCATTCACTGTATCTCAGTTGATGGAGAAACTAGTTCAGTCTTCATACTGAACATAACAGTTTAATGACAGTTCCTGTGCTAAGTAATGGGGTGGTTCAAAGAGTATAAATAAAGCATGGAAATGTCCTAGAAGGACCTTGCCAAGGGTATGGTGAAGATGTCTTAGAATACTGTGTTGTACACAGTGTAGATATACTTGGGAAGATCTGCAGATGGCAAGCAGATAGCTGTTGTACTGTAAATTACAGCCTAGGCTACCTTTATTCTCCTTGAGTTGTTAAGTCTGTATTTTAACAACCAGTTCACAGAAATGGACTGCAGAGCAAACATGGTGTGTAGAAACATAATTACTTTATAAATGAAGGCCAAGAGTTTATTATTAGTCCAGTTAAGGTCTTGATGGTCTAATCAATGAAATATTAGTGTAGTTTCACTGACAATAACACTCATAATCCAAATTATCCAATTACTACAACTCATTCCTTATAATGATAAAAACAGATAAATGCAAATTTCACTCTTTCACTGCTGAATTATAAAATCCAAATATCTTTGCTGAGAGAAGTATACTGTTGATGTTTCAAGGAGTGGTGCAGGGAAAAACAAGAGGTGGATCTGTATGAAGGCATCTAGGAGATGGAAAGAACTGGTTCATATCAGACAGAAAAGGCTTAGTGCTGAAGGCCAAATGCAAGACTTTGTTGTACTACAATTCTCTGCTTTGGTCAGTATCTGAACCCTACCTTGTATGAAGAAACAGTTTTTGTTTCATTATTCTGTTCCTGGTTGGGAGTCCTCATATACTGTTTTAGCTGACATTACCACTGTTAAAGTGGGGACAAGATTTGCAAAGCAAAGAAATTGTCAGAAAGTGATGAGAATTGTTGAGTGAATTTCCTGGAAGTGGGCGATTGCAGTGCTACTATGAGCCCTTGTAAGCCTATGGCTTGAGAAGGCTGAGGATAAGAAGAAAGCAGAGAGCAGAGAGAGTTCTTCTTGTGGAGAATAAGGGGGAGCTTGTTTCACCAGGATCAGACCACATGAATCAGTACAATAAATGCAATACTCCGAAAATAATTGTTCATAGAGGTCCACAGCGCATCTGAATTCATACCATATGTAGGTGCTAATATTGCACTACCTGCTCTAGGTGCTGTGGCAGAAGTGTGGGGATCATGAATAAACTGTGGAAGATCATGAATTTGCAAGTCACATGAAAAGTATTGTGCAGTGAGGTTATGGTGGATGCTACAACCTTATGTTGGTTCCCATAGTGACCCATTTTTTCAGTCCTTCACTGTTCTGTAAGAAATGCCTGTCTGGACAAATGTTATTATGAAACAAAGCACACATTTGCCATGTTTGAAAGATTAGCAGCCGATTCGTTCTGCTAAGGATGAGGTCGATGGCTATGTTGAAAGGAGGCACGGGATAAGTTGTTTCTGGAGTATTCTTTTCACTCTTGACTCTTGTATGCTGGCAGAGACCATCCAGTGTTCTAAGCAAGTTTTAAACAAGCAAGACGCATAGCATTTGGTGCCTCTGTCTTTCCCTTTACTACTTCCAGCAACAGAAGTATCTGTCTGATAATCTACTAGATAACCATTCACACAGCATCACTCAAAAGCAACTGGGCAGAAAGTCTCAGTGGTGCTTCCATAGCTTGCAGGGATGCAGAGACATTGTGACTGTCTGGTGTACATGGCAAACAGTCACCATGTGGTCTGGACTTTAGTGGGTCCTCCTTACCTTCAGCCATGGCCCTTTAGAGACTGCCTTGCCATTAAGATCCCAGCAATACAGTGAAGTGTCGTAATAGTAATTTCCAATCCAAGGCCTGCAATGAACCTCCTTCAGCTTTTTTTCATTTGAATCAATACTAGTTCACAGTTAGAATGACATCTCTTATTTATGTTTCCTGCACAGTGAACGCACAGGAAGTTTCCTGAATGCTAAATAACAATTTATATGTTCTTTGAAAATGTTCAAAGGACCTGAGTTATCTCAGATTAGCTATATAGGTAACTATATATGTATAAGCATCTAAAAAACCTGATACAACAGGTGTGGATTTAACCAAGGAATGAGAGGGTTGCTTCACAGATCACCAGCTATGGCCTTTCACAGTAACCTGCCAGTACTGAACATAGCATGACTGCTGAAGATGAGCATAGTTTACTAGAGAGCTTTGAAACACTCCAGGCAGGTAAAATACAATGAGGTCTAGCAGAGTTACATCCCTATTACCAATCTTTACACAGGTTATAATACAGTTGCGTACTATTCACACAGGTGTAGAACTGGAGTGTTGTTAGTCTCTTTACTACATTCAAGTTTCCTCATTAAAGAAGATATCTGGAAAGCACCAATGCAAAATCCACATGTACCCAAACATGTAGAGGGTATTGATGGTAGAGTGGAGGCAAAGGGACAAGAGGCAGATGCAGAACTGGGAGTAGAATACACGACTATGTAAATATGCTTTGTATGAATACAATCTCCTTCCAACTGACAGTAAGAGAACATATTCCTTTGCTTAAAAAGTCACCAGTAAAACTGTCATTTCATTTCATTTCATTTCATTTCATTTCATTTCATTTCATTTCATTTCATTTCATTTCATTGTGATATGTGACAACAGGAATTTTCAATAGCTTGTGATCCTATTCAGGCTGTCCAATTTCAGCATCTGGTTGCTGGTGAGATCAGAGGACTGAATCTTGGATGTACATGGCACTCAGAAAAGACTACAGAAAGCACTCTTCACTTCTGAGTTTCTCTTTCTCTTCACTCACTCTGTCAGAAGGGCTATGACTATAAATTGCATCAGATAAAGTTTTGACTAGACTAATCTCATATTATTCCTTCTTACAACAACTGTTCCGTGAAATTAATCTAAAGGTGAAATTATTTGGTAAGATGTCTCCATCTTCAAAGCCAATTTTGGTGTTTATTACTTGACATTTTTAGGGGCCTTTCATATTCCTTTTTCGCCACAGGATCCACTGATTGAACAAAGGCTGGATTCACCTCCACCTCCCACAGTTTTTAGTTACAGCAATCTGACAAAAGCCTTTTGCTGTAAGCAACAGCCCAAGATTAAAGTTGTGTTCTAGTTGAGTTGTAACTTCACTCCCTTCAGAAAAGCATATAAAGCCTGAGAAAAGCTGGAAAAGAGAAGAGATCTAAAGAGGTGATAGCCTGGCTGAAGAAAACACTGATTAAAGTGTTTGACGTTTCTTATTAAAGGTTGCCTTTAGTGTGTGTCTGTCAGTGGTCTTTATCTGCATTTGTGTGGAAGGTGGCTTGTTCCCTCAGCTCCCTGAGAGGCCAGTCAAACCAGACCCCACTGAGGCTTACCCACTGGTGACACTTCCATATTTCTGTAGCAAAATGTAG
Source organism: Actenoides hombroni (assembly GCA_024336885.1). Taxonomy (NCBI): domain Eukaryota; kingdom Metazoa; phylum Chordata; class Aves; order Coraciiformes; family Alcedinidae; genus Actenoides; species Actenoides hombroni. Next base: position 10,678,050 of record WUAM01000323.1, read on the forward strand.
ACTGCAACTCTGTAGGGAAAAAAAAAAAAAAATCTTAAAATTCTCTTGCATTAAAAAGTCTAAAATAATGGAGAGCCAGCTCATAGTTTTTCAGGCTTCTAACCTACTGCACCCTCCCTGAACACTATAAAATTTAATAAAGCATGAAGCAAACTTGCCTAGGAGGCAGAAAAGAAAAAGTTGGGTTAACTTTTGATTTTCATCAAGGAAAAAAGTTACCAGAAGTCTTTTCTTCAATAAGGTACTTGTTGTTCTGTATATTTATTAAATAAATATCTTAAAAGGGAAGCAATTAGAGAAGCAGAGACACTTACAAAGCAATGAATGTGATTTGGATGAATTTGGAACTGGAGATAACCAGGGAATTTTAGAGATCTGCATAAGAGATGTGCAAAGATAATGGGATAACAATGATTTAGTATCAGTGAATTCTAAATATCTCTCACAGCAGGATTAAAAAAAATAAAGGTCTTGTATGCTTTAGAAAGTGATATTCTCTGACACTTTTCAAAAGAGATCTGGGAAAATGCAAAAATCTGAATTCTGCTCAATGTGCAAATGGTAGGAAAAATGCAAACAATGTTGTGTTAAGCATAAAGTATTATCATGCTATTAGAAATCAACACCACTACTTCATTTGCATACCTCAATTTTGTACTGAATACTCACCAGAAATATGTCTGTATGAAATAAATGGATCTGAGAAGGGTAAAAAGATCATGAAAAACCTTTCCTATAATATAGCATGTATGGTTTTGTTTTTTTCCTTTAGAAAAGAGACAAGTAAAAGAGTTTGTGAAAGTGTTTTAAACACTGTAATAAATACTATAATAAAATATGGACTAGCTAGCTCAGGAGCATTAGTTCTTGCATTTCCTAAAGCTCTCTCCCTCTTCTCTCTGGTACTCATACCCACATCTCTTGTCCTACCATGTCCTAGAGGCTCTTCCAGATGAGGCTCCTTGATTGAAATATCTTAAGAGCAAGGTAACAGCATTTTCTCATTGTAACTTTATTGAAGTCAAACATCCTACACAATTTAGCTGAACAGTGAAATGCATAGTTATATAGAGTAGCTGAGATCAAGAATTTAGATTCAAGAATATCAGATAAAATCAGTATTAAAATTTGTCATTAATAATAATAGAACTTCTGGAAGAGATATGCTAAAAGTAATGATTTAATGTGTAATTCAGGATTTGTTGAGTATCCGGATGAAACCTATGGGTAGATGCATACTTGTTGCAGAAGTCTGCTTTATATTTGAACACTTATGATATCATTGATCCCACTTGTTACCAGTTTATGCTGTTCTTAGTTTTGACTGGTTATAGGACTAATGCAAATTCAAATCTGATTTTTGTCTTGTTTTACCTACCTTCATTCTTTTCTGCCAAGAAGATATTTCAGAGAGATAGAAATCCATGAAATAATGAGTAAAAACCATTCAGGTTCCTGGAATAAAAGTGATTTTTTTACAACTGAGTGAAGTCAAAACATATGGTCATGGGTGAAAAATATTGTAGATACTGTGCAAAAATTTTATCTACTAAAATTTCCAACAAACCTGTGATTAGAATTACCGGAATTTCTCATCACAATTAATTTTTCATACACAAAAATTATAATAAAAATCTTAATTAACCTGTTTCCTTGTGACTATAAGTCATTTTGATTTCTAAGCTGAAGAATATCTATACATCAGCGACCGATACGAATTTTGTTTGTTTCTTCACTAAGAAACAGAACAGACTGTTTCTCTCAGGTCTATATTACAGGTTAAATCCACATCCAAAACCTCAAATGTAACCTGGCTTAATGTAGACGCACAGGACTGCATTTCAGGACACAGATGAAAGGATGGAAAGAAGGAAGCAGCCCACTCAGCAGAGATAAATTTTGCTTAGTGTTATGACAGGGAAAGTTTCTGGTACCGTTATCTGTCCTCCTCCAGTAAAACTGATAATATTGATGTGTAAATATGCACAGACATCACCATAGCGAAGCAAAAAAGTCTGCTTGGGGATTGAAATGGAGACACCTGCCAATACCAAACAATATTTCCCAATACTGTGGCTATTTACATATAGGCTTCTTGCTTAAAACTTTAGAAACTGAAAACCTAAAATTAAGGTAATACTTATGAGATTAAAAAAAAAAAATTTTATACAATGAAAAGGCAAACCAGAGATAACTGCAAACAAATTCTTAGGACTAAAAATCTATACTTTGTTTTGTAGTTCTCAGTGACTTTGGTGATTTAGACAGTGACTATATTATTTGTAGAGTCATTTTAGCATTTTGTTTAGTAAACTTGCAAAGGTATAAAATTATCTGTATCTTGTTTTTCTTATGTAAAAGCCAAGAAGTTTTTTCATTAACATTATCTTTTGCTTCAGCTTCCCATTTTATTTTAGCTCCCAGAGTAACTAAGCTTGTTAGGGAGTTTCAGCCAAACCAGACAGATGCTCCTAACTCCCATAACATTTTGTCAAGTCCTCTTGTGGAGCCTTGAACAATGGGCTGTATTCCAATACAACCAAACTGAATTTGAAACACCAAACAGATGATAAACAAAAGACAGAGAGAGGAAGGGAGGCGATATTTGGCACTTGAAAACCCACATACTTATTGGTCACATTTTGTTTCTTTTACTGGCAATCAAAGGTTTGTTTGATTACATGAGAGTTTTTAAGCAGTATTTAATTTCGTGAACTTGTATGGTTAAGGCAGAATTTTTTCACCTACAGATAAAGGTATTCAAATACTTTTGGAAAAAAAAAACCAAAGCAATCTTCAACAAGAGTCCAAAACAAGAATTTTTCCTTAGGAAATTGAAATAGGAAGTGCTTTTAATATAGGAGAGCTACCTACCCACCAGTGGACCCATATACATCCCAGCCCATCTGCAGCAAGTGCAGAGTATAATCTTCATCCATGAAGTGGAACAATTTGGAGAGGGAGTACAGCTGAAAAGCCAAGTAGCACAGATACAGGTCAGGGAGAATCATGTCTGGTGAGCCAGGTCCATTCATAAGTCAGAAGGGAACTTTGCAGATGTATATTGTACTAGATACATTTTGATGACCTCATATTGATCAGATTAAGAGAACACAGTGGAAAATGTTAAAGGTAATATGGTAAATAGGTAGATACATAGGTCTAGGTGCCAAATTCATTTTTGCTGTTTCACTTCCATCCTCTAAGTTGCATGGAAAGTGCTGCCATCTGTCAGTGTGATTAGAATTAATTTTTAATAGTTCAACTAGCTTGTGCCAACATCCTAGGATTTGCAGCTAATATGATTTTATGTTGATTTAAATGGTTTCATAATGAAATGAAAGGGGAAAGTGCCTGTAGATAGGTTCAGCTTTTTGAGGATGTTAAAACAAGATACTAAGTACCATTAATGAATACCTTACTGAAATACGATGTGACTGTATAACCCCAAATACAGTATTATCATTTCTGATAACAGGCTATACACACTGTGCTAAGCTCGGACGGTCTCAGGACTGAGGTCTGTCAGGCTTGTTTTGTCTGAAATTTTCTTGACCAGCAAATTAGGATGTTACCTGGAGCTGCAGACCAGTGAAGAAAGTGCAAAGGTGTAAAAGGGTTCTAGCAAGCATCAGGAAAACTTGGTTTAACAGTGACAACAATTTATTTAATTGGTTAAATGTCTATGACTCATTTGTTTTACTTTCCTTTACCTCTGTGTGGTACAACGTAGTTTCATAGACCTAAGAGGAGCTAGCAGTCATTTTAGGTAGAATGAGATACTTGCGACTCTTAACACAATGATAAGGTAGAGAAATATAGGCCTGGTAGGATAGCAGTGAACTTGAGAAACAGAGACATAGGATGTGTGGGCATGAGGCAAGTGATGGGGTCCCAGCTTTACACTTACAGACACCACAACTATAAACACCCCACCTGCAGTCAGAGAAATACTCACCTGCAGCTGGACAGAAGTGCTTACAGGGGTAGCAAAGAAAGGAATATCTCACACAACTAAAAGTAGCATATACAGCAAATTAGGATGTTACCTGGAGCTGCAGACCAGTGAAGAAAGAGCAAAGGAGTAAAGGGGTTCTAGCAAGCATGGAAAAATGACGCTAAGTGGATCATAGATTGAAAGGTTGAGCATAACATCAGGAAAAAGGCTGCAGCTACCTATGTGTAAAAAAATTTTAACTGCATTCTTCTTTTCTGTAACAATTTAGATCCTAACTAATAATGATTAGCTATTAAGATTTCAGTTATATTAAGAACAAATTCTTGGTTTTACTTCTAAAAGAGAAGAGAGGCCTCACCTGGAGTATTGAGACCTCACCTGGAGTACTGCTTCCAGTTCTGGAGCCCCTATTACAGGAAGGATATGGATGTTCTGGAACATAGAATCATAGAATCGTCTGGTTGGAAGAGACCTTTAAGATCATCAAGTCCAACCGTTCACCCTGCACTGCCAGGGTCCCTAA
>WUAM01000323.1:10682630-10706902 GCA_024336885.1 Actenoides hombroni
ATGGCAGGGGGGTTGGAACTAGATGATCTTTAAGGTCCCTTCCAACCCTGACAATTCTATGATTCTATAATTCTATGTAAGGTGTTCCTCCTCTTTGCCTGTAAATAAAGTTTTGAATGTAACAGTGTTGATATGTTTATATCACAAATTCTGAAGAAAGAAAAAAAAAAAAAGAAAAAAAAAAAGAAAAGATAAATCCAAACATTACATAGATAGGAAAATACATAACTACTAAATCTAAAATAAAAACCAAATAAGACTGTAAGAAGTACTGTAAGAAATTCACAACTATTCCACATTTATCAGCTATCCTACACTATGAAAGAAGGTTTATTTGAATGAATCACATAGAAACTGCCTGTTATCTATTCCCAGTCCAAGTTCACATTTCTTTCCTTCAGCATGACATTTCTTTTAAACATTTGTTTGACTCTTAAATGACCAGACCCTTTAACAGGCTAGCAGATGTGGAGATGTTAAAATAGTTGTTTCCATATACACTCCAGTTTTCAGGAAAACTCATTTTAATACTTTATACTTTGGCTTTTTCTACTAAACTGTCTGTGTTTGCCTGTAATGTTTTTTAAGTTCAAATATTTGAATATGAGGATGTTTGCAAAATAAGCACTGAAAATAAATATGTAAAAATTCAGAAATATCCCCATAGAAATTAACAACCAAACAGAAAATCAGATTAAATGTAAGCAAGAGATGTTTTCAGTCTTTATAAACTAATTCTGTATTGCACAACATGAGAACAGGGATATATTTGGGTTTGTGTTGTGTGCCTGTGTAGGAACCAAGTGATGATAAGCACAAATCTAAAATGTCAGCATGGTAAAAAATAATTTGAAACATGAAAATTAGAAATTAATGAGGGTTAAAAATTTAATGAAAATTAGATGATGCTATTTAAATGGATCATAACTCTATCAAAAGTATTTTACTAAGTTGGGTATGTTTAGACATGATTAATTGATTAAACTAACTTACATGTTACAACATAGTCTTTAATAAAATACAGTAACTTAAGATCTCAGTTTGAAAGAAGAGTTTCAAATTGCCTTTTTTGCTTTCAAACCCTGTAATAGAAAATCAAATCACAGTCTTCAATTTAAGACACAGATTTGTATCCTAAACAGATTTTATTTTGGAGATGTAGCATGCCACCATTATCACAGTCTGTCAACTTTTTCTACTTTTTTTTCAGTTGTTCTCACAATATACCTATGAAACTGATTGGGGGAGGGGAGCAGGAATCAAAGAGAAGGTGAATGGCCAGGTCTTTAAGAAATGCAGATCAGCATTCATTCCATATCCTTAAAGTCCTTACACTGAGACAAGGAAGTGAGAAGTCCTAGTTATTTTCTTACACTCTAATTAATTATAGTAATTCAATGTAAACGTATTGTAACTTCGTAGCCCTGTAATGCAGTATTGCCATGACTAGTAACTGGCTATGTCTAAACACAGTGTTTGCAAGGACTCAGGACTGAGACTTGTGGGATTTGCTCCTTTTTAACTGCTCTTGACCTGTTACAGATTTACTTTATTTGGTTTATCTTTGGCAGCTACTTTCTAGCTGGCAGGTCACTATGGCTGTTATTTTCTTTTTTTTTTTTCCTACATATGGTAGCACCATGATTTTTAAGACTCTAGTATAACCTAGTGACCATAGGACCCAAGTGAGCAGAGGAAGGGTGCACATAACATCAGGAAAAGGGGTAGAACCTAAGTGTGCATAACAATTTAAGCCATATTGTTATTTTTTTTTTATTATTGAAACTGTTGTGCACAGACATATTATTTCTTTTTCTCTTACAGCAATTCTTCACTTAGACTGTTAAGATTTCAATAATACTTATGATATTTTCTGTGACTAATGTGACTAATATTGGGTAAATCCTTTGTCTCTGTTTTAGAAAAGGAGATTGAATATGGGAGTAAACACATGACAGCAGCTGTTACACTGCTCAAGCCAAAGTGGAATTAAACAGTCTATTTTATATATATATATATCAGCTACAAGCTAGATACTAGGTAACCACAGTCTCTGAAGTCATTCAATGTGAAAGTTTGACATGAATATTTTCCTTTGTCTACAGCAATTTTATTACATCATTGGACAATTTTTAACAAAGTACCTCTATAAAACAAGAAAGAAAACATGATCCAGGCAACTATGAAATTGACCCATTTTTCACCAATAGAATTGAAGATTTAAAACAAAAATTTGAAGGTAAACTTAATTAAAGGTATGCAGGTAAATGAAGTACAATTTCACAATGGATTAGTATATCAGTATGTCATTCTAGACTAATCTTAAAGCTTTATTTATTAAAATGATAGTATTTATAGAAAGAAAATTAATACTGTACAGTTATCAGGTTTTCAAAAGAACAAGTGACCTGATTCTCTGTAAGAAATTATTTGTTAGGGTAGAGCACATGAGACATAGTAAAAGACATGCAGAGAGAAAGAAAAACTGCTAAAATAGTGTTATAAAGGAAAATATCAGACTAGAGGAAGATTAGTAGCAGAGTTCCTCAAGGACTAGTCCAGCAACGGTTCTTTTGTGTTTTCATTAATGAATCTGACACAAAAGTAGAGCCTTGATGAAAATTGTTTATGACAGAAAGTTAAAAGGCGAGTAAATATAAAGGAGAGTTGGCATATCATGCATAAAGTATATGATCATCCTGAGGACTACAGCAATAGAAATACAATGGAATTCAACTGAAACATGAAGCCCTATGAAGAAGGACTAAGAAGATTTACCACCAGTAAGATTTCCCACCATTAACTGGAAATTTATCAACTGACAATGACTTAGAAATAGTAAGCTCTGACATAGTAGCAGTTTCCTGTGTTATTAAAAACTGACAATGTGATGAGCTTATGAACAAGCAGATGTGAATTTAGCTGTTTTGTGTGGGAAACTGTGTGTTATTGGACAAAACACTGATTAGAGGTTTTTGCTTACAATATCTTGTACAGTCTTGGTCACCAGTGTTAAAAAAAAATGAGCTGAAACTGAAAGAGTTATGAAATAAAATAGGCAGATAATCCAGGTAGTGAAGAGGTGTTGAGAGAAGACTTAGGAAGTGTTTCTGCACTAAATAAGACAAAGTACTAAGGATATAATTAGGAAGAAAGAGTCAAAGAGAGGAGAAAAAAGCATTTAAATAAAATGGATATATGCTGGTCAGGAACAGAAAGTCTTTCCATGTTGGACAGGTTTTTAAGCATCAGGGAAGTGAGATCCTGGACCAGATTCCAATGCAGATTACTTTTCTTAAAGATATGGCTAATATAAGGTAGAATGTAATATTATATTAAAATGATTTTCTGAGGTTTCATCCTGCAATCATATGTTGAATTAAATTTTATGTTATTTTTGTTTGTTAATTCTTACATCTTTCAGGTTTTTCTGTTTGTAGCATTAAAAGGAACCTTCATCTGAAAGAAGAATTTTGCCTCACCTTCTCAAAGTATGGGGTTTATTAGTAGTGCTAGATACATATTGACATTATTAAGAATAATTTGTAGTTCATATCCATATTTTCCACATTCATTTCAGGATGTTCAAACCTGTAATCTTTGCACCACAGCTGAATTCAAACAAAGATCAATTCCCTCTAAGTATTTTGTGTGGAAATTTTTCTTTCTTTAAATTATGCCTCCAGAAAGCGTTTGGAATATGTCTTAGTGTTATTGCTCACCTTGCATGCGTAATTAGTCAGCTCAGTGCATTCTTATTATAGTAAAGAAGAATAATGTGAAAGTTAATGGATGATTAAGGAATATTCCTGGATCTAATGACCTTGATTTAATGTGTCCTTGCAAGCTGCGGTTTGCTTTAGCTTGCAAGTTGTACCTTCTCTGTCAACCATATCTTCTTTCTTACACCTATGGGGTCCATAAGAGTACTTCTTTCTATTATTCTATCAGCAGGATTTGAGGGTTACTGTTAATAAAATCCTTTTAGGACCCACACAATTTTCACATATATAAAAGAGAGTCATTGTCAGGTATCATAGAAAGCTTGATATAAACTTTCTCTTTCTGCATCTCTCAAGCTCTAAAGTCAACATACCTATCATCTCATAAGTAAGTTTGCTCATTTTAAATTCTTCGTCTTGGTTTCAGGGGAACTGCTTCTATCAGGGAGACTCATTGTACTCTATCTAGAAATTATCTCCCAGTCCTCTGTCAGAAAAGGCAGACACTGCTATGAATACTAAGAGTTGTTAATGCTCCTATAAAAATTGAGGCAAACTAGCAGTAGTTTGAAAGTATCATCAGTCAGGGCCTATGTAGAAAAAAAGACCTTATTCTCAGAACTATCAGAATGTTCCAGTCATCTGGAAATTTTTTTGCTTTGTTGCAATTAATAGATTTTTTTTAACTTGTGTTAAACAAGGACCTAGTTTAGGTTGCTATTGTTGTTGGTTGATGTTATTATTATTGCTATTATTTATTTCAAGAGGTTATTAATAATTATTGTTTTAGACATTTGTTTTAACATAATTTTCATTCATAAAAGGCAATATTGTTTAACTTCTCTGACATTACTTTTCACTGGCACATTCTAAACATTTAATCTGAGTAGCTTTTTCATGAGAAGGTGATAGCTTTCTCCTGGAAAAGCTTTATCTTTCTTACAGAATTCTCTTATGTGGTTTTGTGTTTGAACAAATCCAAAGGTCACTCTAAGGACAAACAAATTAAGGACTTAGGACACAAGTCAGATTTGTTTTCACTGGTCAGCAAGGGAAACTGAAGGCACAAAATAAGTACAAATCTCAAGATACCTTTCCTTCATATCTTGTTTTGAGTTAGAACAGAACTAATTCTGTTCAGTGATTTTACTTGTCCACTAATTCTCTTCTAAGTAACTGTGCTTTCTGGAGTTAACGGCATATTTTTGCAGACAGTGTCTGTTTCTAACAGTGATAGTTGATGTTTACAGATACTACCAAGGATTGATATGCAGAAAGATTCCTGCTTATACTTGTTTCTATAGAGGCCAAAGTCACTGCTAAATCAAGGTCACCTGTGGGGAGAAGCGGACAGGACAGGTGACCCTAAACTGACCAGTAAGGGATTCCACCCCATATGCATCATATTCAGTATAAAGCTGAGGGATCACAAAGGTTAAGCCTCTTCTTTGATGGCGATCTTCTGAGGAAGAGTCTGTCCATTCTGCCTTCAATCCCAATCCATGCATTTCTGAATCCAGTTCCAGAATATAACTCCTGAATCTGGTTCCTGGCTGCAACTGTGTCTAGTTTGGGACTTCTTCACTTCCTGCTCCACAACATCAGTGGTAACTGTGATGTAATTGCCATCAGGGGGGTTGGGTTCAATATTAGTTTTGCATATATTTGTCTATATTTTGTCTTATTATTCTTATTTTCATTAAAACTGGTGTAGTTTTTCAATCCATAAGATTCTGTCCCTTATTCCCTTTCTCTTTCCTTTGGGAAGGGAATAAGGGGTTAATAGAGAGCATCTGTCATTTATCTAGTGTATGGCCCAGACTTAACTCTTGACAGTCCAGCATAAAAGGTACTGGCAACAGAAATTAAGATCATTGGGTATTGTCTATCTGTGCTGGTAACAAAGATGAACCTAAACCTCACCCTTCTCAAGTCACTTGAGAAGTCCTTTCTCAGAAGTATTTTAACTTAGAATTTGTACCTAAAACCTGCTGCTGCTTTATCAAATAAGAATCAGTCTTGTTCCTTATAGGCCCAACTCCAACTTTATCACTATATAACTGTAACATAAAAATTGGCTGTACAAGGACAGGAAACCAAAATATGGTGTGACACATGCTGCTTCACTTCTTATCTTTAAGACCTGTGTCATGTGCAAGTGAATGATTTAAAACCTAACTTGAGAGTTGTGAATGCAAACTGATTTGATCCTAATCCACTTTCCACATAGTTTCTGACCATTTGCCTTTCAGCTGCTGAGTGAATTGTGTGATTTGGGGAGTGGCATTAAGACAATGGAATTCCAAGCCTGAAGTTTAGATGTAGCTTAGAAAAGGTTGGCCCAACTAGCCTAAACAAAAAAAACAAAAAAAACAAACAAACAAAAAATATTCCATTAACTGTTTGTTTTGGGGTTTTTATTTGCTGTTCTGAGTTTTACCGAAGCAGAATGTCTCTAACTAGAAAACTATGGTGAAGATTGTTCCTTTCTTTCATTCTTTTCTTAGCTTGATCATTGCTTAATCTATTTTTTTCTGAACCTTTCAGCCTGACTTACATTTTTGTCTTGTTCTCATTGATTTGGTCATGTATTATCTGAGCTGCTGAGTTACTGTGTTTAGAATGGGTTATGGTTTGACTGTAACAGATTTACTTCATGTAGAATGTGTTGGATAACAAATTGATCAATTTTCCATTTGCTGTGTAAGATTCAGATCACATCCTCAAAATACTTTCTCTTACATACATATACAAAGACATGTACAGCCCCAAAGAAGTGAAACTTAAAAAAAAAAAAATTGAGATCAACAAGGAAATTCACAAAATCAACATGGACATTTAAAAATTTTCTCTTACTGCTTAATGGTAAGTATGCATGGGTAAACTGGCATGAGTAAGAAGGAAACTAAGGCTTTATGTAATATACAGCAGCAAGAGTGCAATTCTGTGGGGAACAGTTATTTTAAGTATACCCAAGAACTATTCCCCATATTTTTTAATAGAAAAAAAAAAAATTCAAACAAAACACATAAAATTCTGTGTCTAGAGAAGTTAATGGAGTAAGTCCCAATCTTCTCCAAAGAACAGAATTTCATCTAAAGGGTCACAAGGTCTTCATCCAGATAGACAGACCCAGGTAAACCCATTTAAGACAATCCAGAGCACTGACCTAAGCAGTCTGACTTCCCATAAGTTTAGATCATAGGAATGTATATGACTAAAATGTAAGTTAAGAACATAATCACACTATGCTGCTTCTGTAATCAGTAAAGTAAGAGATAGGGAGACAGAGACAAGTTTCAGAAAATAACTAATATTTTTTCTAGTGGAATATCTATCTCTTTCCATTGACCACAGGAGAAGTTAAAATTAATTATTTTATTAACATAAGATAATGTATTTCAGTTAGGAACCTAAAGATAGAATACTCTACACTTTCCAACCACAGATCACATGTTCCCATTTCACTTCATATGTGTTAGGATGCTACAAAGATCTCTTTAATCAGATTTCTAAGCTTAAGTACACTTAACTTGTTCAGGAAGTAGGACCTCTCTCATTATGTGACTAAAAAATCTTAATGTTCCAAAGGACCTCAGCTTGAATTCAGTAAGGTATTCAAAAATCTTTATGATCTTTATGTATTCATGGATAATAATAATGAAAAGATGCTGAATATATTGCTTCATTTTACATCAACTGTCTCAAATTCTTACAGCAACTGGTTTTTCATTTCTGGGGCTTTGGTGCAACTGCTGTCTGGAAAAAAATGTGAAATTAGTCAAGGCAGATGATCTTTGCCTAACTTCTGGTGGGTGTCTTTCTCCCTCAAATACTTTCCAGAAAAATAACTGTAGAAAAGAAGCAGGTCATAATAACTAACAGCTGTCAAGTGGAATCAAAATAGCCACTCCACCCCACTCTGGGGTGGCTGTGCTTCAGTGGTGTCACACTGGTGAAGTTGTGCTGTATTTGTAAAACACTGTGAGAGTCTGGAATGAAAGGCCCTGATAAATATTGGATTTCTATATACCTAGTTGTAGTGATAAATTATTCATTGTGGGCTAGTAGTTGTCATTGCATTTCATTCTTCTCTCCTACTTTAAAAATAGTGGTTTGATATTGGGCAGGCTAACTATAACAGTGGTGTTACATAATTCTAGAAAGGAGAAATGGATTATGTAAGGAACCAGATATATAGCAACAGTACAGATTGGAAAAGAAAAACAAGTGATTTCTCAACAAAATGTCCAGGATTAAACTCTGGCAATCAGTATGTATTCATCATCTCAATTTAATTACCTATTTTTTACAGAAAGGCCTTAGTCATTTAAGAACTTATGGGTTATTGAGAAGGGTTTGTATGTGATCTGACATGTTAGTTGTCTTCCACCATTTCAGTATTTTCCCTAAATATACTGTGAGAAGATAGAATTGCTTACATCCTTTAATTCTGGTTAAGATTATAAGAAAAAAAGATAATGTGATTTAATGAGGACAAGTGCAAAACAAGGACTGAAAGCTTCCCAGAGAATGACTACCTTGACAGTAGGACAGGTAGAAAGAATGTAGCATTCATCACAGAACCCAAATTAAACATGAGATGGCAATTCCTGCTTTTAATTTTGATTCAGACAATGTCATGGATCTTATCATTGTGAAGTGAGAGAAAAGGATGAATCAAGCCCAAAATTTTATTACTTGATGACAAAATGTCTAACATAGGTCAGCAGCATCAGACAAGTCTGTCCTGCCAGACCACTCCTAAGCCCTAGAATTCCAGGATTGCTCTCTGAAGCTGACACCAAGATATCACTGTACGGAGTCATTGAGAAATGCCTAAACTTTTCCCCAACACTTGTGCCATTCAGTTTTTTCAACAGGGAAGTAAGAGGAAGCATTTTGATTGGGTATTACTTTCTGATATATCCCTCTTGCTTATTCTGTAGCACATTGGCTGAAAGGACTAACAATTTTTGAGATATCTTATACTATATTTGCTTTATCAGGATGGCTCACCTGCATTACTGTGGGAGGTGGAAAAATCACTGTGTGCCCTACTATATACCTACACTTAGGGCCAGGACCAACCTAACTGATTTTAGCTGCTTAAATGTAATCTAAGCATGCATTTTAGATATAATCTCAGCAAGTAATTTAAGATAGTCATCATCAATCTTCCCTGCAGTCAATGAGAAAAAAAAATTCCACTGGGCCATTCATTCTGCCTGGCTGTACAAGGTTGCACAGGAATGTGTCCAGGTAGGTTTTGAAAGTCTCCAGAGAAGGAGACTGCACTACCTCTCTGGGCAGTTCCAGTGCTCCATCACCCTCACAGTAAAGTTTTTCCTTGTGTTCAGATGGAACTTCCTGTGTTCCAGTTTGTGTCCATCACCCCTTGTCCTATTACTGGGCACCACTGAAAAGAAACTGGCTTCATCCTATTGACACCCACCCTTTAGAGGTTTATAAGCATTGACAAGTTCCCCTCTCAGTCTTCTCCAGGGTAAACAGACCCAGGTCTCTCATCCTTCCCTCATAAGAGTAAAGTTGTAACTTGTGGCTTAAAACCTGAAAGAGCATTAATTTCGCTGGTACCTGCTGTTGGTGAATAGAAGGAGCAGACCAGCACTGCCTTGGAAGGTGGCCTTGCCTAGAGCCTCAGGGACCAGCCATCCCTCAGCCAGCACCTACTGCTGAGTGGGGATGGCAGACAGAACAAGCCAGACCTTGCAGTCAGGAAGTGCTTTGGGATGTTTTTTTTAAAGTTTGCTCTTTTTTTTTTTTTTTTTCCTGTTTTTTGTTTGTTTGTTTGTTTTGTTTTGTTTTTTAACATGTTTGGCAGTGCTATGCTACTGTTACTTTTGTGCGATAATGACTGGAAGGGAATTAATTTAAATGTGCCAGGGGAATAGTAATTGGACTTCGTAGTAGTGACGTGAAGGAATGAAACAAAAGGGAAGGAAATGACTTACTGTAGAAGGTGAATTGAAATGAAGGTGATGTAGAGATGTATATGTGATGATGAAGAGTAAACTAAATGAGGTACTTCACTGGGCACTTTTCTGCCAAACACCAAACCTGTGCTTTGGTGGAGATGACTGCACAGCCCAAAAGAAAGTGAGCTGAATCTGCCAAAATTGAGCTCTTCTAAATTGGTCAATGATCTGTGTGTAATGCAGTTACATTAACACTCTTCAGGTAAGGTAATGGCCATTCAGGATGAGATAAAAAAGATGATACTAGGGTTTGTGATTGCTTGAGAGAGTGCTTTCACTCCATACTCTTTTATTAACCTGTTTTTCTTAAGGATACATTCCTTTTTCATTCCTTTCCCCCTTCCCTCCTCTCTAAAACCACATGCTATGAAATAACATCCTGTTCATTTTCAGTGTCTAGGCTCATAGATTATGAGTATACGAGTATCACTTTTGAGTATATATTAATTTTAGCATATTATGTGATCTGGATATATAATCTAACTCCTCAAGCTTCCAGGTAGGAATTAGCAGTCCTATTTGTATTTTGTTTCAGAAGAAACTGCTAGATATTTAGTCACACTCCAACTGTACCTGACAGAACTGTGACACATGTCTTGCAGGAAATTTTGAGATGATAAGTATTGCAATCACTGCTGCAGACCTGCACAGAACTGAAAATGGCTTAAAAAGCTTGTACAGTTAAAAAAAACCATTCACAGTCCAACTAAAATTACATAAAATAAAAGGCAAACTTAGACTTGGGAAAGAGAAGTCCACTAGCTGACACAAATAGAAGATTATTAGCTGGGAAGCAGGTATGGCTTCTATGGCAGGAAAGAATCTGACACTAGGGCAGATCATACACAGATACAACAACAACAACAACAACAACAAAAGGCAAGTGCCCTTCTACAATATCATGACAGCATGCTGAATGTGAAATACAGATATTTCTGCTTGGTAGTGGAACAACCTGAGCTGGCATCCTGGATTCACAGGCAACTGACCTTCTTAAAAGATGCAGAATAAATGGAGGGTCTCTTGCAGTCAGCAACAACAATGATATCTTTGAACGTTGTCCACTTTGTCACTATAGGGAAGAGTATGAAGAAAATAAGGCTAATTTGCTCCTAGGTTTTAAATCAGATGTTAAAAGAAATCTACTAAGCAAAGGTTCAATAAATGTTGTGATAGAGATGTTTTGCCATCTCTCTGGCAGTTTTAAGAACAGCTTAGTCAGCTCTGAGCTTTTAAAATATTCGTCTCTAGTGACTGATGATAAACTTCTCTTTTCTAGTTTTCATTCTATATCTCTGTCAAGACACGTTGCTAAAACACTTTTTTAGGCAAAGATCAGGCATGAATGATCTAGGTAGAGCTAGAAAAGGGACCTGGAATAAGTGATGTCCTGTGGTGTTTACTCTCATTTTATTCTAGGTCACAACACAATGGTCAGTAGAAAGTATGACTCCTCAGTCTTCTGTGACAGCTGCAAACGTTGTTTATGGTCTTTTAAATACTAGAAAAGTTAGTATTTCTAGCAGGTTCTGGTGAGTTTGAATAAAGATAAATGAGGCTTTTATGTAACACATACCTTCTTTTCCTGGTATACATTAATTTTTCTTGCTCATAATGATGCTTTAAATAGTTCTAAAAAGTGTACAGTATGAAACCTCTCTAAAGACTGATAAAATATCCAAGATAATGTTTCCATTTCATTTAGTGAATATTAAGTAAGATGTTTTTAGTGGTACTTCCATCAGTTTATTTCAGTAACTGAATATTTTAATAATATTTTCATTAAATTTTTATATTAAAAATCACACAGTGAAATGAAATACATATCCGTTGATAGGTTGGTTTCCCAGCTCATATCAGTGTTTTCTAATACTCATAGAGCTCATTTCCTGTAACTTAGAATTTCTATTATGTGTAAAATTCTTAAATCTGACCCTATGTTCAGTTTTATTTAGGGCACTTTTTTCTTTGTATGTAATTTTTTTTTTTTCCTTAATGAATATTTAGACCATACATTGACTACAGAATATAAAATGTGATTAAACTTACCCTTTCCTTAAAACATAGTCTAATGTGCTTTGGGTAATATAGCACAAATGTGTTAAGAAGATGAGTACCTATGTGTCAGATCATAAATTTTAAAAGATGATAAAATTTAACTAGTTACTGGGAAAATCTGTTACTTGAAAAGAAAACGTCTTTAGCTAGATCATACTTTCTAAGAGTTTTGTGTTGGATTAATGTAAGTTAAAACATGGTGCTCAGTAGAATGTTGAAGTGCAATAGATCAGACTAAACTATATGGAAAAAGTAATTTACATTATTTCGTACTCATCAGTTCATAAGGATAGACTAATTATTTACATGTTTGCCACTCAAAATATGTGAATCATTTTTATGATTGAAGTTGTCAGTGTTTGACAACCTTTTCTTCCAGTCTATATTGAGGTTTGGGGTTTTTTTATTAACACTGGATATCTTCTAGGTTTGGGTATGGCTTGGACTTTTAAAAAGTTTAATTTTTTGAATATATCATATAATTATATGTATATGCAAATAGGATATATAGGAAATATATAGATAAACTTCTACATATATCCATAATTTTAACCCTTTGAGCTGTGACTGACAATATGTGGTACTGACTCTTCTCTGTTGATTCTGATACTTTAACAAAATGTACCTAATGCCTCCAAAGGCCTCTTTACTTTCACTGTGATTCAAATACCTCAATTTATGCTATTTCATTATTAGTTTACTACACCAGTTGTATGAATGTTTACATTCCTTTATAGATTTTGAATATTTAACTTATCTAATGATTTAAAGACAAGTTTTCATATTGATCAAAAAATATTTTACAAGATATAAACAGAAATCTAATCCTGAATCATTGGACTCAATGAGATACATGACTGATGCCATTCTTTAATCTCAATCTGTATTCTGGGAAATTTTTATATTGAGCTCTTTTTGCCACACACAGGTAGGTGTGTATCAGCTGTTCACATAGTCATAAACTCACATTCTGTTGCAAGATTCTTCTTTTCTGTGCTTCCTGAATTAATTTTTTTATGACCCAAAGACATTTAAGATATATTTAACTAGTTTAGTACAAATCCCACTTTCTCCTCAGTTTATTGCAGAACAAGTCATTTTTCATCATCTTTGTCCCAAGAAAGTTAGATAACAGTAAACACAGTCATCCTGGCATGTCTGGATTCTTCAGCTTTCTACACTGACTTAATAATAGCCTTTTCCACATTTCTTTCAGAATAATTACAGCTTGGTTTTTTTCACTTGTCCCTATGGACAAGATGTATGGTTTTCAAGCTCATCTGACTAAGCTTTTACCAATCACTGTTCAGAATCTCATCATTCATGAGGTCTTAGATCCAACAAAACACTGAAGTGCAAGCTACTTTTTAGCTGGTTTATTTATGGGATCCACTCCAGCACTTAACTGCTGCTGTCTGTAGTATTGCTTTTCTGAAACTCTGATTTGTATCTATGTCTTCTAAAAGCCAGGGGAGGAAAAATCAGTTCTTATAACACGCCCTGCTGTTAGTCTTAGTGTGGTAAGACCTTACAAGAATTCAGTTGATATAAAGTGCTGCTATTTATGACAGAAAACAATTCCTTCATTATTTTTTTTTCATTCAGCTCTATGACTTAAGGTACTACAACTTATTGACAGGCCTGAATGATCAGGAGGAGCTAACCAGGGGTCCTGTCCTTCTATACTCACAAAGCCATAATTTTACTGGAATAGCAGCAGGTGAGTCAAGGACTGGAAAATTTAAAATCAATACTTTTGTTTTACTTTACTGTATTTTGAAGTATTCCAACAAGTAAACCAAAAATTCACCAAGACCCATAGATCTGAATAATTTATGAAGGAAAAATATGCTATGAGTTTTATTGACATTTTTCTTTAATTATTACTCAAGGCTTTAATTTCAAATGAGAATATTTTAGTGCCTAGAGAGAGACTTGTGGACATTTCAAGTGGAATCAGACATCCTTTTACCAATGTACCTGTGAGGCCTTTGAAAATATTGCTTTGATCAACAAAGCTGTTTAGGAAGGTTATATTTGCCTTATGTATTTGAAAAGGGCTTACTAACATCCTGGTTGAAAGTTGCTATGGGTTGTAGTCTAAATGATGCTGGTTGCTGAGCCCCAGCAGTTTACACATTTTTACAGTATAGCAGTATACATGTTTCTTTCTTTAGATTGCTTTCAGCTTATTCTGATCAGCTAAATCAACACACAAATGTCAGCCTTGTGCAATACAGTGTTCACTACTAAATAAAAAGAAGGCCTGTCTTTAAGAAGCTACCAGTTTAATTCCAAGCAAAACTTGTTCTTATAAATTTGAAGCCATAGATATTTCTTATTCTGGTTGCTATAGCAAATAAACCATCAAACTAACTTTTTTGACCCATCGTGGGCTTTTGTTTTTCTTTTCTCTCACCTGCAAGAAGTAGGAAAAAATGGAATATAAAAAAGCAGACTATTTTCCTATGTGTTTACATTTTACTGTCATTTGAAAATTAAAAAAAAAAAAATACAGTGTTTATCTGATCTTTTCCCTGTGAAACCTTCCATTTGATGATCCTAAGTCCATTGCCAACTCCAATATCTTTGTGCTATATGCCCTTTAAAAGCCAGAAAGTAGAATTTATTATGGTATTCCATGATTCAAACAGATAAGAATATCAATTATCACAACTGTGAAAACAGTTTCATCTACTGCTTGGTAAACAGCATATGCAATCACTCTCATTTTGGTTTCAATTTAGGCATCAACAAGACACTTAAGTACACAAATAACCAGGTAATTTCCCTCAAACAGGTGTAGAAACAAAACTATACCCTAAACTGTCTGTGGCCACATTTTTTTTCAGGAAAAAAAACCCCAAAAAGTGAGAAAAAGGTTATAGAAAATTTTTCTGGTGCCATATGTGCATGAATATTCAGAATGAAGAACAATTCATCCTTTATCCTTTGTCTATGATTACAGTTAATAAGCAGGCACTTCATCTATAGCACAAATATTCTGGTAAAACCTATTTTTTGAATTCCAAAATAAATACACATCTTTAAAAATCATGCTTGGTTTGTGAGCAGTTTGCCACCAGAAGAAAATATTTCATTGGTTAAATTGCTTGAAATAAAGAGCTCAAGCACCTGAGTTTTTAACATCACCAATCTTTTCAAGCTCTTTCAATTTCTTTTTCTTTTATTAACTCTTTTTTTTTTTCCTTATTTACTTTCATTTAAGACAGACATTGTATAGATATTTGCTTTCACCCTGGGATATTGAAAGGAGTGTATTGATTATGAAATATTTTTGCAAGTGGAAAGTTCTATGCAAACAAGTGTCATGTAAGGAGGAAAACACATCATAAGCATGCATTGAAATAAACTTGTCAATAAGATACCAGTGTTTCAAATATCAAAACACAATTTTGCCTGAAGCAATATTTCCAAGGGTGATTATGAATGTATATGCTTTGGTCTTTAACTGTTACTTTTGCTCCATTGACACAAAATGGAACTTTCAGGTAAGGGTATATTGTGTACACTAAGTGCAAAAGCCTGTGTGTTGTATGTGCAAAAAGCAAGAATGTAACACAATTATTCAAGCTATTTTAGGTGAACTTCAAATAGCACAATATGAAGAAGAAACTAAGTGCAAACTTCAGGATGTTGTAGCTTTTAAATTATTTTTTTTTTTAATTTTTTTTTTTTTTAGAAATCTAGCTTTATGTCTTCAGGACTTTTGTTTTCCATTGCAGATAGTATAGCTTATTGGCGTAGACTCAACCCTGATGCAGTACATTTCAGTCTGGCTATACGTAGGATACATTTGTTTTCTTGTCTGTTTCTAATCCTACCCAGTAACGCAGAACATAAAAACAACAAAGTTTATTTCTCAAACAGAAAAAAAAATATCTCTTTTATCATTTTTTTCTGAAGTGTACACACATAACAGCCATCTCAGTAGGATGGAAAAACATTGGGAACTACAATAAAGGAAAACAAAATCAGCAGTCTGCAATAGCTTATGTGACTAGATCAAATTGGTTTTCTTTTTGTTTCCTTTTTTTATTTGTTATGTTGTTGTTGTTGTGGGGTTTTGGTTTTGGTTGGGGTTTTTTTTGGGGGGGGTGTGGTGTGTCATTTTTGTTTGCAATCATTGCTTTTCAACAAACTCTGTGTAGCAATGTTTGTATAAGCTTATTTTTTTGTAGATTTCAAACACTGTTATACCTGAATGACTCGCTGCAAAACACAGCAAAGTAATTGCTTATACTTCCAGAATGACACTTCTTTTTTATTCCTTGTACAGTTCCTTTTCAGCGCAATGATATAACAGTGTTGACCAGAGCTCTCTTCTGCTATCTTTTGAATATGAAACATCTCCAAACAAATGCTTCATCATGTACATGTACAGTGCATAATTTTCTAGCAGAACTACATCCCAGGGGAGAGACTGCCTGTAGAGGTTGTTCTAACTAAATTGGATCCTGCTTGAGAGGATATTTTTATTCCACTGTTAAGTGTAATGTGAAGTCATTTATTTTTAAGAGATGTTCTTGGAAAGGCTGCATATCTCTCCACAGCCAAATTTGTTGCCCTGCAGACAGAGCATGGGTTTGAAGAGCTGAAGGGAAGTCCACAGAAGAAGCCTACCTTGGTACCCATGAGGTGAGCAAAAGCTGAAAGACCTGCAAAGGTGCCTGACTGCATCCCACAAGTAAACTCTGCCAGGCAGCATTTCAAGACTGCAGCAAAGTTGAGTTTATGATACTCTGCCAAGCACTCACAGGGACACACAAATTCTTCTCATCCTGTTAAAATGACCTTGTAAGTTTCTCAACATATCCTGTCAAACAGGTTTTCTACAAACATTTTTTGTGTGTCTCCATTTTGAGGTAGGTCATCTGACTGTGTACAGCAACTCCTGGTAGAAAATTAACTCTGATTCTTATCTTCATTTGATAAAACCTCCATACAAAAACAAGTGACGCTTTATTCAGACTTGAAAATTTAGCACAGCAATGTCCAGACCAAGACAAATCAGTGGGCATATGACCGTTAATCATGAAGTATGTTTTATTCACTTTGAAGGTGGTGAATCATGATTTAGAACTAGAATAATGATTCTAAAGCTACACAATATTGTCTCTACTCAAGGTCTTTTCATAGATGGATGACAAAGATAAATCAACATACACTCTTCTTGTCAGACTACTATTAGTACCCAACTAAGCTATTTTTCAATATGTTCAGGTGGGTCTCCATTATAATTGCATCATTTTTATAACTGTGCTGTAAGAATATATGCAATTTTTTCCAACTTTCCCTACCACATAGGAATATATAATGTGGAGACATTTATATGTTTATGTTATATGTTTAATGTATACATATATACTTCTTTTTCTGTGTATTTGTAGCCTAATTCTGCTGTCAACTGAAGTTTTGACAATGATCTCAAATCAATCAGAAAAGCATCATTATTTTCAGCTTCTCGTGCTCGGTTTGTGCAATTCCTGTTTTTCTATAATAACATAATGACTGGACATCCTCTGCTTTCTGTCTGCAGTTTGCTCAATCTTTGCTTGTCTACAGGTCTGCTATATCTCAGTATACTCTTTTGTTCATGTCCTACATTTCCTTAGCCGCTTTTTTTGTCCTTGCCTTTCTCTATTTTCATCTTCTGCCTTTAATCCCATCTTGTGTTTCCTTCAGAGATTTTCAAAATGTTACACTCACTTAGAGTAAATCCCTGAAGGATTTTATTTTCTCACATCTTGGGAAACAGTGTGCATGCTGAATTCATGTTACTTGAGAATTTCTAGCTAAATAGACAAGATGTTGAATGACTGAATGTGGAACCATTGAAGGTAATAGCTAATTTTTGTCTGAATCTGTCAGCTATCGTCTAATTATATGGTAATGGATAAAGGAAGAACCCCTGGCATGAGATCGCCAACATCTTTCAGGTAAAAGGGAAATTGGTTGCAGTTAGCTCAGGTCTCTAAATGATTAAAATGAACATGAAAAAATCTTCTGTTTTTCTTTGGGGAATTGCTTTGGAAGCTTCATCTCTCTGTGTTAATACCCACAGAAAATTCAGAAGGCTTATCTGCAATTGTAAGAGCCAACCTCAGTGGCAGACTGTTTGTGCATTGGTCCATCAGAGTACATGGAACATCGCCTTGTATTACACACAGAAAGTGGCCAGGTGAAAGTTGTTCACTCATGCAGTGACAACTTCTAGGTTTTCCTGAGTGTTCTGGTTCATGGTGTATCAGAAGGTTGTTCCTCAGAAAATATCTAGAAAGATCTGTAGATGAGAATACATATCTATACCTGTGAGAAATTAAGAGTCTAATTTTCTTTTGAAGCCACCCTATCGTTGGATTTACGAGTACTGTTGTCAGGGTTTAGGGTGGGGCTTATGAAAACTACTTTTTGCTGGGTCTGTTCTAGTTCATTTGGAATTCCAGGATGACATGGCTGTGGATCCACTGATTCAAGGATATAAAAGGTATCTGAAATTACACTGTCTGTCTCATTGCTCTGCACATCTACTTCAGTGAAAAAAACTTCTAGAGCAAACAGGAGGTCTCTGTGGCATAGATACCTGCTTGTTTCTCTTCTGCCTTACACGAGTTTTTCTAGCCCACCCTGTAAATCTTAAAACCTTGGGTTTATATTGAGCTTATGTGCTTAGTGTCTAGCTAAAAATAAACATTTAAATACTTGGAGTCCTTTTCCTAGAATCATATAATGAAAAATGGCACTAAAATTAAATACTAGGAATCTGAGACAAGATCACATGGTTTCAAGCATCCTTGCACTAATGTGGAAGAAAATTTACAGCCAAAAGTAGTACATTTGCTGTTCTTGTGGCCAACATCCCAATTTTATTTAACTTGGTTATGCTGGAGTCCCTTGCTGTGTATCTTTATATGACCATAAAGATATTCAATTAATTGAGTATTTAAACACTTCCCTGACCCTGAACAAGGTAGCCTAGGCATTTCTTTACATAAAGAGTGCTGAGTCTGCCAGGAGCTTATATTCCAATTTCACATGTTAAAATTTCACATGTTAAAATTTCACATGTTAAAAATTTTTCTAGTTCCAAGTCAATGAGTAAGTGCTGCCAGAAAAAAATGCACTGCTAAGAAAAGTAGAAAACTTACAGGGAATGTGCAAGATGTCCCTCTTTTTCTTGGTGAAATAGCAGACGCACTGTGATATATCACGCGCAGTGGGTAGATGGGTATCCAGAATACATACTGTTTGGAAGAGATTAATTTGAAGGTAAAGATGGCAATGTAGCCTTAGGAGAACCCCATAATTAAAGGGAAAGTACAATTAAATTGTTATCATTGGAAAAAAAATTCCGTGACTTGCTGTATGCTTTTCTAAAATGAGCGAAAAGACTAAATCCTGCAAGATTGTCCAGCTCTCACTGAAGCCAACAGGAATTTTTCATGTTTATGAAAGAGTTAAATTCTTTCCCCTGGAGAAAATTAACCTATATTTAGTAACATACAGACATTTCTCTTAAATTATAGGACTTAGAACTATGGGTAGACAACAACTAGTAGATCTCTGTGTAATGAATGGTCAATAAGCATCATTCATTGACCTCCCATGATATGGTGTTTCTTGCACTCTTTTTTTTCTGACATTTAAGCATTGAATTATTTCACTGACAAGTAAAGTGTCAAGTAAAGTTATGTGCATGTGTTCTTCATTTTTATTATATTTTCTTCTTAGCACTAACAATATAGCTAAAATTTTTGTTATGACTTCTGGTTTTGTATTCTATTAAGTTTATGAAGTTAACTTTGGGTCTGAAACTTCCTAAACTTTGCTTCAGACTAGGGATGGATTTTTTAAAATTAAAAAAAAAAGTTTCAGAAAATTAGTTCTTTTTTTTTTTTTTACGAGTAATAGAAGAATATAAAGTCATAACTATTAGCTTTTTAAAATACTAATGAGCAATAATAACTGAAAATCAGCTGAGGTGAAACAGGATTTACACATTTTGCATGCAAGAAGTTATTAATTTTACTGAAGTGACCTGAGCTATGTTATAGGTTTGTTGTAAGGATTTGAGAAAAAACTGAATCTATCTTACAACTATTAAAAGGACTGTTAAGATGCTTTGAAATATATAGTTGCTACAGGCTATAGGCTATGTGAGACTAACAGTAGTTAAAGGGATGAAAATTGGAAGGGTCTCTTTTGCCTCTATGCCAAGTAGATTGAAAATGTCGTAATTCTGATGACAGATCTGAGTATGTACTTTGTAAATATTTGGCTTCCATGCATACTGTGTGGATGCAAATCAACATTAAGCCTCCAGCCTGAGATGACATTCAGATAAGGACCGGTGTGGGGGGGGGACTTTCAGCCAGGACAAAACCTGCCCATTTTAGGTGAGGGGCACAGCATTCCTGGCACTGCCATCTCATGGCTCAACTACCTTTGTGGCAATGTCACATGACTACTCCACCTGTCCTGATAATTGTACTGCTAAAGAAATTTGAATTGTAGACAACTGAATTTCATCTGTCTGCCTAGTGATGTGGACTTCTGCTACATTCATCCTCTAGATGGGAATTTTGGTGTGAGGACCAGTTAAGAAATAGTCTGGATGTGATCCAGCTCCTGTGCCTTATTGTTTGACACCTGTGTAGTCAGAGATTAAAATAATCCGAGGTGCACAGTTTCTTGATAGTAAACTACAGCTACCTGTAGGTGTTCTTATACATGGGAAGGCACTGTGCACTCTGACTGACCTTAGCCAGTCTTTCAGCAAATGGATGTATGGTATCCTATACAGTCCTATGTGGGATTCATCTGAGAAGTGCAGGCACTTTTTGCTGGTTATCACCTATACTGAAACAGTCGTCCTACACTCCCTTCATAGCTAGAAATAAATAGCTACTTTCAGGGCACACTGACTTTCACCCAAAGATAGATTTCTGAAAGAAGTCTGATAACTCTTCAAAAATGCTCAGTCATCTCCACCAGCTGTGAAAGGAGATCAGCTTAATTTAAAAAAACCTGTATTGTAGACCTCTAAAGTTAAGTACAATGTATTCTACCTCTGGTATCCAATTTATTAGGTATTTTATTTATTGGAAATGTTAATATTACAGAATATTATGGAATACTACCTAAGGGATTTTTTTTAACATTATTACTGTACATATCAAGTCTATTCATATTATCTTTTCTCCAGATGCATTCCAAGTGTTTGTCTTACACCCAGAAGCCAAAAAAGAAACTGAGGATAAGAGCAAACAAACATATTACACATGACTTCACTGAAAGGTCACAAAATTATTTTGAGCTCTCTTGTCTACAAAAAGCTTACATTCACTAATATTTATCCTCTGACTCTTGACATCTGAGAAATTTCCACACAGACAGTTCTGCTTGCATAGAGACCAGAATATTGTCACAGGAATCAGTATAGGTTAGAATTAGTTTTCTGCATAAACTTTCTCCTCAGAAATAAAAGATGTGGGTTTCATTTTAAGTCTGTAGCAATAGAAAAGTTAGTTATTCAAATGCCAAAAAGAGAAAGCCTCAAAAGAGGATCTAGGATTTATTTATTTCAACATTATAATTAATTATCCTTAGAAAGAACAAATCACAAAGTAAAACAGATGCGAACTCTATCTTATTCTGCAAGAATAAAATCTTAATTTATAAAACCAGGACTCTCTTTATTGTATTCAAAGCTGATGTATAACAATGACCCAAGTTTGAGACAACTTTCTGCTACAGTATCAAGTGTAATGTTAGATCCATGGAATGCAACCCTGTCTTTAAAGACAAAAACAAGCACAGAGAGGTTTGGAACAAGATCTAGAGTCCTCAGGGGCTTCCATCCCAAAAGATGACTATTTAGATGGCATAGTTACAGATTGGGAGTACAGTATGCAATAGTCTGTTACCATACCCAGCCTACAAGGCTGGCTAATGTTTCTCATCTACCTTTCATTTTCTATAAATCTAGATTCCGTTTTTTAAGGAGGTGATGTCAATAATTAAAATTACATTAAAACTGGGGGTTGGTTTTCAAATTCAACCAACTTTTGAAAAAATATTTTTCTGGTTAGTTCTGAATAAGATGACTTAGAGAATCAAGATGAAATTCTCTGAGTGACTGTATCAGAGTTTCTGCAACTGAATATCATCTTTAAAGGTTTTGTTTGTTTTAAAGCTTGAGTATGATTATATTTTGTAAACAATCTTGCTTGTAAAAAGGAAGTCAAATATTTCCTCTTAAGCTCTGATAAAAATGACATTAATTGATGAAATATACTGAAATAGGTCCAGTCTTTGAATCCAACTTGTAACTCAGAAAAACTGTAAATTACTGCAGTTACTATTCTTATAGTTTACTTTATCTCCATAAACCCATTCAGAGCTGTCTAATGTTCTATTATAATATGCACTACAAAGGAAACATGTTCACAAATTCAATATATTTTGCTTCTAAATGTTCAAAGTAACATTCATGTACATTGTGCAGAAAACAGTCTTTATCCATTTAGTCTTGGTATCTTTTGCAACTCTATTCTAGATACACAAATTTCTCAAATGTTTAGAAAGAGGGTTAAATTCATGGCAAGGTTTTCAATAATCCTCACTAATAGAATTCCAAGTACTGGATACGGTCTGATAAGGCGTATTCTAAGGTTTTGCCAAGATCATGACTTGTGGGTCCTTTGACATTAACATTCTTTTGAACATGGATCTCTCAATGCCTTTGTGGACAGTAGGATGCATTTATAGGGGTCTCTGTGAGGTGCAGAGTCTCCATGTTGTGAAATAGGGATGGGATGTGCTGGTAACATGAGGATGAGAAAATAGCTTCTGAGAAATCTTTACTTTAAAGAGTTGTCAAGAGCAGGTTTTGAAATTGGGAGTGAGCATAAAAGTGCTTTCTAGGAATCCCTGAGTTTTGTTGAAGAGTTTTTAATTTATTTATAAAGTATTGGGGTGAGCTAGAGAAAGATATATATCTTCTTATCTTTCATCAATGACCCACAAGACTTTTCCCAACAATCTCTTCTTTAGTTCTTTTTCTCATAAACTATTTCAAGGCTTTCCAAAACAAGACAATTAGGAAAAAAATCCCACAGTTTTGTGTGGCTGAAATTCGTAAAACATAGGATGAGATTGATACAACAGTAATCAGAAGAGATTCTGCTGGTTTAGACACAGAGAAGAAATATGAGGAAAGTTAGAAAAAAGTCTTTTATTAGATCTTTTATTACTAAATAGGTGAAAATACAGGCAAGCTTTAGGTACACAGTTCATAAACTGGACAATTATCAATTGTTCCTACATTATGTTTAGTGGCATACACAGAAGTGTGTTCATTGAAAGACTACTATTTGCATGTTAAAAGGACTGCCAGGATAAAATAAGGTGTTCATTACACTTGATTTATTTCTTACTAAAATGGAAAATACGTTCTTTGAATGGCTGCCTGATTTCAAAAAGCATGCAATTATTTTAGATAATAAGAGTCCATAGAGAGAGTGTAGCAGAAAGTCTGTCCAAACAGGACAATATACTGTTGATTTTTGACCTTCTAATGTACCACACTGTCAAAAATTTTCAAACTGACCTTTTATACTGCAATATATTTGCCATTTTGTGTCAGCCTCTGATTTTCCCGGCTATGTGAGTCAGCACAGCTGCTGCTAATGTAAGTTGCCTGTACATACACAGACATACAGTAGTCATGCTTTGTCAATAGTCAGAGAACAAGATCTGTGCTCTGCTGTGGATTATTACATCTCTCTGTTCCTCTTCCTCATTCAAACACCGATTGTTTTTATTTTTAAAAAAACTTTTGATGTTTGAAAAATATTTTGCAAGGAATTAAAAAATGTTTTTCAGACAAAAAAAGAAACAATGCCTCAAAGTTCATAAAGAAGAACGGTTAATATTTTCCTACTATCATTTTTATGTACTTAGAAGAAATTAATTTCTTTTCCAAAGTGAATTAAATCTAATGGTAAATGTAGAGTAGCCTCTAAAAATGTGTATTATTTACCTTGACTTCTTAACTATACACAAAAAATTCACCCTTTCAACTTCTGGCCTTTAGAGAAGTTTCAGTCATTAATGAATTGCTTTCACAGGTCTATCATATTAATTCTCTGAAGAAAAAGTGGTTGGAGGGGCATAGGATAAAGAACTTAAAACAGGGCCTCTGAGGAGGCAATTTAAAATTGAATGGTGGGACTCTTGTCACCCCTAGCCCCTCTGATAAAGGCCAGCTTCCTCCCTCCACTCCTGGAAGAGATATTTAATCCAGCTGTGAATCAGACTGAAAGGAACTGGCACATAGGGTGATCAGAAACCTCTGCAACCTCTGTCAGAGGGGCAGGCCGACATCAGGGGTCTGAAGGCAGGAGACAGGATGTCTGGTGGAGTTTCACTAATCTTTGAATGAGCAACAACAATAGATGGGTAGTTGTAT
>WUAM01000323.1:10707002-10721865 GCA_024336885.1 Actenoides hombroni
ATTCTAGGAACTCATTAGTATAAGACTGCCCTTTCTAAGAAATATAATGAATATGTATGTTTAGCCTGCATATAAACAGTGTACCCAACTTGTATCAGCGCGCACATTTGGAGGAGTGATCCCCTGTGTGTCCGGCGCCGCAAAATAAAGAATGCCTGCTTGATAACTTCGGTTATTGAGTTTTTCACTGCATCAGGTCAATAACCTGGATTTTAATCTTCCTCCAGAAAACTATCAGATCATTTCATTGTAAGCCAAACAAGAAACATGTATGTAGTTACACAGGAGAGCTTCATCAGTATAAGAAGCCAGACCAACTTCCACAGTACTAAACAGGAAATTTTATTTTCCTGGTTATCAGTCAATCACATTTCAGATAAGTAACATTCCAGACAACTTCACTCCTTTGTATTGTAAAATACATCAAATAAATAAGATACTATTCAGAAGACCAAATTAAGTTTATTAGTGCTAGTAGCACAAGACTTTCACCAGGAAGAAGAGAATCTAAAAATGACAAGCACATCTTATTCACTATGCTTCCAATTTATTATTTCACAGGCCAAGATGAAGCCATCTGTAATGAGTTTTGATTCCAAATTCACAGATTTTATTTTGTTATGTAAGAGGCTAGAAGCTTATTGTAACCCCTTCTCCCTGTAACCTTTCACACTCCACAGAGGTTTAGCTGCCTAGAACCAAGTATTCAAAGCCCAAATTGAATGGTCCAGCTGTATAACTTTGGCTTGGACTGCTGAGAAAATTGTGAAGTTGTGAGAAGTTGCTGCAGAAAGATCTCTGGAGCCACACAAGATCAGAACAACTATATACAAAAATCACATTAGAGAAAAGTTTCTTTTCATTACCTGTTTCAGTATAAATGTGTCACTGGCATTATTCAGGAATAAATTAGAACTTTGCAGAGCTGGATGCAAAGTAAGAAATCAGGTAAAGGCTGCATTAATTCCAAACAAATATTTCAAAGTTGTGAAGAACCACTGTTCACAAAGATGTTAAGTGCTACACAACTCCCTACCTGTTGAACTACACTCACCAGGATCTTGGTCTTTTTCTAATGTAAATATGTTCATTTATGGAAAACACCAACTGTCCCTCATGCCAGATTTTATGTCCACGAATCATCCATCGAGGAAGAAGTTTGCTGGGAAGGGGAAGAAGAGTGAGACTTGCCCTGAGACTGAAGCCAGAACATAGCTGGGACATACAGAAGTAGATCCAGAAAGGACTTTCAAATTCCTGAGTCCATAATGATAGTGATCAGGGACAGAAGAGTTATTGCAGAGAAAAACAAAACTGTCTCCTGTCCTGGATGGCACAAATGGGAAAACATATCTCTTCAGATAATTTAGCTGGCTGTGGGCAAATATCAGATCAGGCAGCTAACGCTTTGTTAGAAAAATTAATCTGGGCAGGGTGAGGGGTGCTTCACATGCCAGGACCTTCATAGGTACAAATTAAAGGATTGAAAAAAAAATAAGGAATAAGATCAGAATGAATCAAGGAAGAAGTGACATTTGATTGAAGAAATACTGAATCATTGGTTAGAGAGATCATAGATGTGCTGACATAGCACACTGGGCTTCCATACACTGGTCAAATCATACATGATCCTTTAATCTTTTCAAAAGCTTTCTTTACCTCTCCAAGACATGATGGAATGGTCTATCCAAATAATATTTGTTCCTCACATGAGTAAGGTTCTGCAAGGTTATAGGTGTAAGAGGAGAACTGTCTCACACAAGCATTCACTGAACACAACACTGAGAGCTAATCAGAAAAACTACAAAAGAAACAAGCAATATAAATTAACTGTATTCCACTAAAAAGTTGATTTTCAAAACTGTGACCAAAAAAAATTCTTTCCTTTTGTCAATCAGAAATACTATGGAAAGAGAATAGAAACATGAAGGGCTCATTGTATCAAAACTCATATTTCTGGAAAATATTTCATAGATCAAGAGTAGTGTCAGAGGAGTGTGTATATTATATGATACTGGAACTGAAAAGTGAAAAAGGCATGAATAACAGTTATATACAAAACCCAGAGGATTTGATTTTAATTATGCATTAGTACTAGTTGTGCTGACAGAAGTGTTTGTGCATGTGTCACTGTAAAAAGTGAAACAAAAATTTTCAAGGACTGGTTTTAATATATGTTCACTACCACAGGAAAGACATAGGAAGATTTCCTTCCTTCCTTCCTTCCTTCCTTCCTTCCTTCCTTCCTTCCTTCCTTCCTTCCTTCCTTCCTTGAGTGTGGTCACTTTGCTACAAGGAATGCTATACAATCTGTAAGGAAACTTCTACATTTACAGATGTAAAAGAAAGGAAGGAAACATCCCCATTTTGCACATACATACTGATAAGTACTAACCAGAAGAAACTGCATAATATCACCTCGCAGACACTAGTTGCTGCTTTTGAAGGCAGAAGAAAGAAAATTTTCCATAAACTTACCCAAACCTCACCAAATTTCAACATTTATTTCATCATTCTTTCTAGTTCTGTTAAACAATTTTTGTCTTGAAAAAAACTGCGGACACTCAGACCTTTATATCACTGGTAATTTGAATTCAAACAAAAACTTTCATTATAGAGTCTGAAATTAATCTGTGCCTCATGAATTCAAGTTGGTCCCTTTGCATTAATTTACCTACAAATCATTTGGACTATGTTACTAGAATCTTGGCATATTTCACTGCAGTATATTTAATTATTTAAAGAGGCCTGTAGTTTTCACAAACGTTGCCTCTCCATTTTGAGCAACTAACAGACCCATTACTCACAGTGCAAGAAGGCTTGTCTTGCTGTGTACCTGAAAAAGATGAGGCTGTGACACCACCTTGTTTACCAGTTCCAGCTACCTGGTTGAAGATGTTCCTCAGGGCTCAGTGGTGTTCCCCAGGGCTCAGTGCTGGGTCCAATTCTTCAATACATTCATCAATGACCTGGATGAAGGGATAGAGTGTAGCCTTACTGAGTTTGCTGATGACACAAAACTGGGAGGAGTGGCTGACACACCAGAAGGCTGTGCTGTCATTCAGCAAGATCTGGACAGGCTAGAGAGTTGGGCTGGGAGAAACCTTATGAAATTCAAGAAGGGCAAGTATAGGGTCCTGCACCTGGGAAGTAATGACCCCATGTATCAGTAAAGGTTAGGGATTGCCCTTCTGGAAAGCAGCTCTGTGGAAAAAGACCTCGGCATCCTGGTGGACAACAGGATGACTATGAGCCAGAAATGTGCTCTTGTGGCCAAGAAAGCCAATGGCATCCTCAGTTACATCAAGAACAGTGTGGCAAGCAGGCCAAGCAAGGTTATCTTCCCCCCTCTACTCTGCACTAGTGAGCCCACATGTAGAGTACTGTGTCCAGTTCTGGGCTCCCTAGTTCAAGAGAAAAAGGGAACTGCTGGAGACTGTACAGCAAAGTGCTACAGAGATGATTAGGGGACTAGAACATCTCTTATGAGGAAAGGCTGAGGGATTTGGGTCTTTTTAGTCTGGAGAAGACTGAAGGGGGGACTTCTTTACTTTGAGCGTGACCGGGCACTGGAACAGGCTGCCCAGAGAGGTTGCTGATTATCCATCTTTGGAGACATTCAAAACCCACCCGGACACATTCCTGTGCAGCCTTCTCTAGGTGAACCTGCCTTGGCAGGAGGGTTGGACTAAATGATCTGCAAAGGTCCCTTCCAACCCTCATCATTGTGTGATTCCATGATTCCATGTTTCTGTTATGATTCTGCGTTCCTGATCCACCTGCACTCTAACTCTCAATTACATCTCCTCCTCTCTGCTAATAGCAGAATACTTGTGAAATCTCTTCCTAAACCACTCCCATGAAAATGAATCAGGTGATATTAAAAGATTGAACTATAATATTTCCCCTAATCTCAGGATCCTAGAATGCAAACAGCATTCTGGTATCAGTAAACAATGAGCAACTGCATCCAGGAAATTCATCAACTACTGCAGTTGCTTTTAAGAGAGTGCATGTCTTCCAGATTAGGATAAAGCTGTATAGAAATAAAATCTATTAGTCTTGTAATGTTGCAGCTGGGTTGTTTCCTGAAATTATTTTCTTAAACTTAAATATATGTTTAAAAAAAGAATGCTTGGATATATTTGCCAGTTTTAAATTATTAGGCCCAAAAGCCAGAGCAAAAATTTTAACTGTCTACCCACTAAATTGCTTTAGCATCAAAAAAGCCCAAACCATTTATTTGTGCACTGGGAAGCAACCATACATAGAGTCTATTGCCTCTCATGGTGGGTACAATACTAGGCTGAAGAACTTGGACAGCAAGGGAATATTTGTTTCCAGGATAAAGGTGATGACCCATGTGCCAGAAAGCATCCTTCTCTTTGAATACCAAGTATAAAATGTCCTGGGATCAGCGTTTGCCTCCCATCAGCCACAAATCCATGTTATAATACTTAATCAAAAGAAATCATTAAAGATTTCACAACAGAACTTGAAGTAGGAACAGAAAACATCCATACCATTTTTGCCAATAACCTGGTGGTTAGCTACACTATTCTTCAAGTGGTTTAACATCATGATTATTCTATAACCTTAGAGCTTGCAGCTCTCTATGACACTTCAAAGCTCCACAAGAATCTGGCCCTATTGACACTTAAGTTCTTCTAACTAGCATGTCCACATTTTACTCTTTCTAAACAAGTAGAGATTTCTTAAGAATGCCTAATTTAGAGAGGCTTCTAAAGATAAAAGCCTAGCTTTTCTAAAGCTATTCTTAATCTGGAAATTCCTAGAAACTGAAATATTTAACTTGTCATATTTTTGTACTGCAGCAGGCTGTCTTTAGATACTGAATTCTTGGATGCTGGGGTAGAGGGGAGAGGGAACAAAATCTCTTGGAAAATCTCAGTATTATTGCAGTGTTCATTTTCAAACCCAGCTTTTTTTTCTGTATTTATGCCATTTATGAAACAAGCAAGCTAAACTGGCCAGTGAAAATATGTAAGAAAAATTTATATTAGTCTCCAATGTCTTGTAATAATGTCAGAGTTAACTTGCCTGGTTTAACTCTAAATTTGAAAATATTTATCCTGTAGTCCAGGGGCAGTTAAGCTCCATATTGAGGACTAACTGGAAAAGTAAGAAGAATTTGGTATGAAAAGAAGGCCTCAAATTTACCTTTTTCAGGACCTACTAAGTATATGCTAAAATAATTTGTAGAATGGATCTATAGAGAATTCACGCATCAGTGTGCAGTGGAACATGGTACTCAGCAGAACAGTGAGGCCAGGAATTGATTAATAGCAGCATACTCAGTAAGATAATGGAAAAAAAAAACACCAATGAAAAGATGGAAAAGTGAAAGAAAGACACATTTTGAGTCAGAAAAAATAATCCTCATTTGACAATAACAGGACTTATACGGTGAACTGCATTTGAACCAGATTTTCACACCACAGTAGGAAAAGAAGAGTGACTACAAAGAATAAGTACACAAGTCAAAACAAAAGCAACAGAGCATCAATGAGTCCCTTGGCTACTCAGGTCCTTGTAACACTGCTGCATTGTGTGGAAGGACTTCTAACATTTGTTCTGCACTGAGCAAAGGCAGTGATTGGATTACACTGAAGTTGTGGAATGTCTTCTGCAGTACTTAATATTTTCCAGGAAAATAACTCATATGTGGTGTTGCTAGTTTTCATTCTCTTTTTTTTCTTAGGCCATGTTTTAACTGTTGTATATATAAGATAAAGATTATTGCCTATGCTTTCAAGAAATTAAAGTTTTGTGATATAAGATGAGAAAATGGAGTTTCTGTTAAGGGAGAAGTCCTGATACCCACAATCTTTTCTGAGTGAACAATCAAAATTTCCTATGAAGAAAAAATTCCAAAGCGTTTCTACTCAGAAGTAATGAAACAGCTTGAGATTTTGTTTCAGAATGTATGGTCCAACCAGTATAAGATTAATCCATTCTCCTTTCTGTCAAATAATGAAGTAAATGAAAATACAGTAATGCAACTGCTGATAAAAAAATTAGGTAGTGGAGGTTTTTTATGTCCTTTGCTAAGGTTCATAAATGATAGAAATAACAGATTAAGAAAACTACTAGCAAGCAAGACCTTTCATCAACCAAGAAGGGACACATCACAATTAGTGTACTTGAAATACTCATGCTTTACCAAACTGTCTTAAATGAAGATGCTTTCACACAGACCACAGTTCATAGCATTCCACAATTTTCTTTTTAAAATTATTTGTAGCAAAAGTTTGACATATAAGTAAAAGCAAGTCAGTCTTGATGAAGGATTGTCAGTTGAAGTGCATGTCATATGCTTCAGAAAACATTCCAGTTGTAATAAAACTACTTTCACATTTTCCTATCTTTTCACAACAGTGGGAAAATATCATGACTATTACAGTTAACATGAAACTGATGAGCAGCTAATTCCAATTTGATTCTGTGTAAAGTGATAAAAAATGTGTGTAATGATAAATTCTGAAATGCAAGATGAAGCTTTCAGGCATAGCAACAGATATTTTTTAAATTTTCATGTAATAAATATAATTGTACAATCTGTGAAGGAATGCATGGACAACTGATAATGTATAAGTGATTTAAGTCTATAGATTCATTAAATACTTTATTATTAATTTCTTTTTGTATACTGTATCATTTTCATTGCTACAGCCAGTGATGATAATAATTGTATCAAAACACTTCATAAGATTTTTCTGAATACTTTATATTTTGAAGCATTGATCATTCAGGTTGCTAAAGCAGAGATCCAGACAGGCACTCTTTCCCCCCATTCTTTCAGCTTTTAATTTATTAATTATTTTCATCTTCAAGCTATCAAAAAGCCTATGTTTTAACTGGGGGGAAAAAAAAAAAAAAAGTTGAATTATAAACCACTTCATGGGGCTGACAATTTATCACATTTTGTGAAAAAAACCCAACAACCTCCGTAAGGCAAGACTATTGGATACAATCACAGAGTGAGAGGCTGGGAGGACATCTGGGCAGATCATCTTCTATCCTAAGGTGGGATCAATGTTCATAAGCCATATCTGAAAGGAATTAATAAAAGTTCTTCCTAAAAATTTACATTTACACATTTTCCAGCATTCATAATATCCCATTTCAGAAAGTTTTCCCAATGTCTGCTATAACCCTTACTTGCTACAAACAAAGCCCTTTATTTTCATAGCTGGATTTTCCCTTTCTCCACACTGCTCTTTTTTACACAGTTGAAACTGTAGCCACCAGGCTCTCCTTCCTAAATTGCAACTACTGCAGTCTGTCTTTCAGGTCAGACCAGGTTCTTCTTGTCTTTTTAAGGCTCTGTCAGTGGTCCATTTCTTACATAAAGCACAGCACCAAAATTTGAACAAAGTATTCTAACTTAAACCTTATCAATAATGCCTTGAGCAGAAAGATTGCTTGAAACATTAACAATCGTCCATCTGTCTACCACAGTGCATTGCTACTTGATCATGATCATTTTAGATTCACCTTCATCTCCAGACATGCTTTTGCAGTTTGATTGCCCAGATGTATAACTGCTGTTCTGTATTTTCAGACTAGATTGTCCCTACCTGTATGTAAAAACCTGGTGTTTTTCCTTAGTGAATTGCAATTGTTTTTTCCTAATAACTTCTACAGCTTCTCAAGATTGTTTTCTCATCTTAATTCTCTCCTCAAGCATGTTTGTAGTTACTCCCAGCTTGATGCCAATTCAGATTTAAGAAGTAATACTTTCTTCCTTTTTTTTGTATATATATTTAATTTATACACATAATACTATGTATCAGTTAACTGCACATTTATTTTAATTATGTATAGAATTCCAATTAATGTTTAATGTATTACCTAGGAATCAAATCAAGCATTCTGCCAGTCACAATAAAAAGAACACAACTGAAAGGTAATAAAGTGTGTATTATGTATTAGTGCCTAATTCAGCAAAATTTAAATTAAACTGTTTGTGTAAGTAAGGACTACCTGAACAAAGAATCTGCCAAATCAGGGCCTTGGTTTTCCTATCTGTCAATTTAAAATTCCTCAAAACTTCCCTAGAGAAGAGAAGGCTCCAGGGAGACCTCATAGCGGCCTTCCACTACTTAAAAGGGACCTACAGGAAAAGAGGGAGGGAATGTTTTTAGAGAGTGTAGTGGTAGAATAAGGAAAAATTATTTTGAAGTGGAAGAGGGTAGATTTATATTAGACATAATGAAGAAATTATTTACTGTGAGGATGGTGAGACACTATAATATATAGTCCAGAGAAGTTGTGGATGCTCCCTCCCTGGAAGTGTTTAAGGCCAGGTTGGATGGGGCTTTGAGCAACCTCGTCTACTGGGAGGTGTCCCTGTTCATGGTAAATAGATGATCTTTAAGGTCCCCTCCAACTCAAGTCATTCTATGATTTTATTCTATGAAAATGATTTTATCCACGTTTTAGAGAGCAGACGCAACATATTGTGTACACTGCTTTTTTTATATATTACTTTCCCAAGATTTTTCCATCTTCTTTAGGATTAAGCCACCCATGCATTTCAAAACACAAGTGCATACAAAGTATCAGAATGTTTCAGCTGTAACAAAGGAAAGAAAAATTATATATGTTTATGGATTAGCATTGACTTCTAAATCAGTCAGGAGCTGGCACTGAACATGCAATATGGAAAGAACAGAATCATTTTTTATCATATATCTGCTATACATGGAAGGAATTATTTCATTCTTTCTCCTTAGCTATAGGACTAGCATGCATTGCCAGATGAGAACTCCTAGCAATATTTGCAAATTAGGACATGAATAATTAAATGTGTTTGGGTTCACTGGGGAAATGGTATAGAACTTATTCAATCATCTGCAATGAAATCTAAGTATATTTCCTTCCTGCGCTGCATAAATATTTGATTAACCACTGTGCAAAGCATCAGTAAAGCATCTGCTCAACATGAGACTGAAACTGGGTCGACACCAGTAAATAGAAGGAATAAACTCCTCCCAATGGGAAATGTCAAATGCAAATCTGAAAATTTCTGTCTTTGATATTCTGATCTATGGAGCTGAAAAGAATAAGAAAATAAACATTTAAGATGATGGAACTGAAACAAAGAGATGTATGCACTTACATTCACATATGATGGTGATGTGTGAACCCTGATGTTTTGTCATCATATGGTTAATCTGGAATTCCTATTTCTTTGTCAGTTTTCTGAATCACCATCTTACCAGCAAAAAGACCCTATATGTACTTTCTGAAAAAAATATGTTCCCCACTTGGTGAGATACGATTTATAATTAAAATTCCATAGATAACTTGTCACTGATTAGAGGGTTATATAGCTTGGACCAAATAATTTGTGCAAACTATATACACCTGCCCTGTTTTGTTTGTAAAGGAGATATGGATGATCTCTATTAATGGTTATTATTCATAAGAGCCTTTAAGAAGTAGTAATTTCATGAGTACATAGGAAAAAAAGTCATGAAACATTCAAGCATCTCTAATACTGAAGTAAAATCTTGGTATTTTTTTGCAAACGTTCAGAAGTGTTTGACTTCAGCTTTTTCAGCTTCTTTTCCAGCAATAAGAAATGCTAAGAATAGTTTTGGAAAACAGGCTTTAATGTTTAGATTTGTGAAAGGAAGTGATAATGCCAGGACCTGAAATGGAAAAAAAAACCAAAAAAAAACCACACAAAAAAACCCCAAAACTATTTCTTAGAAATTTTCACCCCAATATTACAGACTAAAGATTCTGAGAGGTGAAGTAACTCCAGAAAAATCTCAAAAACCAAAGCAATGCTGTGAGCATATTGATATTTCCTGCTGATCATTGCTACAGGTTTGAGAGTCCTGTCATCTCCAAGGTGTTCCAATATAAAGCTAGGAGATTAAGTTCATATATTTGTCAAAATGGAGCTCCTGAACTTGCAGATACAGGACAACATAGAGGAGCAATTACTCTGCTAAAAGTAATTCTTTAAGAAACGGACAATATTCACATTAGTTACATAAGAATATTGACCGCTAACAGATATAGTGAGATTACAGTACTATATATGTGCCTGTGGGGACATCATATATTGAGATGTTCCTTTTTATTGCTCTCTCCAGCTCAAATCAATTTGTAAGACTCATATAAGAGATATCTTTAAAGTCTTTGCCTCCCTATATTAAACTGACAATCCAAAAAAGGCAATTTTGCCTAATACAAACTATGTTCTTTGTCATATGAATTTTCACCTCTTCATGAAATTGGTAAAGTAAAAGCTCATCACTTTTCAATACCTGTCTTCATTTTGTCATGTTATTATTGAGTTATATTCACTTAATTGATCTAATGGAGCATAATCCAATTGAATGCAGTGTTTCATATATTTTATTATATTGTCCAAAAAATCTAGTTTATGAATTGAATTAACTCAATTGAAATACCTCATTTGTTTTAAGAAAAGGTTATATGTTTGAACATGGTCTTCTGTTTAATATATTACACTGAATTCTTCCTTCATGAATTAAAGCACTGTAAGAGAAGAAAAAAAATCAAAGAGTGAAAGAAGATTGAATTATCTTCAGAAAAGTTTATTCTCCAGTGTTTACAGAGTCCCAGATAAGAGCTGAGAATGGAGAACTATTGTTGAAGCATGGAAACTTTCTGATGTTTGCTCACCTCAAGTGAAGCTATTCAGTAGGTCTATTCCAATTGTATTTTGTGTTTATTTTTGTTCTCCCAGATGGTCCTAGTGCTTTTGTATAATGTACGATTGCAGCTGTAACTTGATGTAATATAAATAAATTATGAAATATCTGGGATGGTAAAAACTTAAAGCGCTTTATACTACTTTCAATTTAGGAAATCTCTCTTGATATATGATGTGATGTGATATTCTGACCCAACATTATTTGTGGGATTTATTGAAGAAGAAATAGATTCCTACAGCTTCCAGACCATGAAACACAAGAACAATATCATAAAAGAGAAAAAAAAAAAGTTTTAAAAACCTCTTTTTTGCAGTCAGCAGCTAAGGTACGCAGTAGTAGAGATTCTAAACCATAGCCTCCTTGACTGGATATCCTTCCATTGCCACAAAATACATTACCAAATAAGACATACTAAACATCTTCCAAACACACCCAGAGGTGTATCTGCACACATTTGTTCTAAGCTAGGTGAAGCAATTTCCTTTACCCTCTGAACTTATTCTGTTATTGTACCTGGCATACCAAAATAGCTGGTTTTGCACTGTTTTGAATATCTCTGCTTCTCAGCCACATCCAGCTCGTCTCAGCCATTGTGTGGTATCTTCACATGTTCCCTCAGGAAATAGGCAGCTGAAGAAAAGAAGTTACTACAATGAAGCCTGAACTGCCTGCCTATCTCACTTTTATTTTATTTTAAACAAATGTAAGCTTTGCTATTTTTATAAAGATCCTGAGCAACAGTTTAATTTTATTCTTTGGTATATTCCATTGTAATATCAAACAAAACACTTTCAAAAAGAAACTAAGATAAACAGAATATAAAAAAACCCTGAAGTCCAGAATGAAAAACAGTTTAACCACTTCAAAATGGAAAATAAAACAGAAACAATGCAAATGCAGCTTTTTTGAAACAAGATAAATATGAAATGGAAACAAAACTGTATTAAGATAAATGTTTTTAACATTATTTTAAAGAAATAGAAATGAAGCTGGAGAAGTTTTAAATGCAGCCATTTCACAATATACTTTGAAAGCATTTCTTAAATCAATATTAAATGTTCCAATTTTCTACTAAAAATGTTTAGCTTTTATACTCCAGAATACATTTTTAAATATCTTTCCTATATAAGAGTTCAAAATTTCTACTTTTTATTACAAAATGGAATGAAAAAGTACTCTGGCATTGTTAACTAAAGAAAAAATCTGATTTTGAACTAGCTTATATGGTATATAAATCTATGTGGTCTTTCTGATGATATTTTGGCTGCATAATTTAATTCATAAGTTTAATTGATCACTTTAATACTCTCTTGTTTTTATTTCTAGTTCTTTTATTTCAGCTTCTTTCAGTACATTATTTTCTGTGTTTTCTCTTCCACACATTTCAAATCTCCCTGACCACATTCTTGTTTATGACAATCCTTCATTTCTTTCTGTCCAATGACATCACAATACTAAAACCTAAGGTTCCCTACATGATAAATTTAGGTTCCATATCAGAGAATTAAAAGTGTCAGTAGCCTATAGGTGCCAATGCTGCTTGTGTCTGGGAACTGTAAATTGGCAAGTAAAGGATGCTACAAGCAAAACTGTTATGCTTATGGGCACTGGCTTTCTGAAGTTAGACAAAGTATGTGTGGGTTGCCTTGTAGCAGGTAAGTGTTGCTGGAAAAGTGCCTGAGCCTTTTTGTTTCCCTGCCTGTGTCATTCTTCCCTCCCCACGTTCTCCCTGCTCTTATGGGTGAGACTTTCTGGCTCACCACTCCCCAGGATCTCTTTTTTCTCCTATTATCTATTGCAGCCTACCTAGGATTGTGTAATGAACCCTGAATGATTTCTGTAATTCCTCTCCGTAGAAAGCACCTCCTTCCTCCTTGTAGGCTTTGAAACTCTCATTTCACTAATTCCTACTCCTAGCACCTCAGCTGGTCTTGATGCAACTTTCCCACCTGTTAGTACATCATTCACCATCCTCTTTAATTTCACCTCACTCTGTCATGTTACTTTGCCAATATTCCAGGATTGCAGCTCACCTGAGTGCATAGCATTTCTGCTCTTCTTTGCTACTTCTTGTTCTTATCCACATTATAATAATAATGTAACAAACTTTACAGATGTATTGGAAAACACATAAGCAAATAAGCAATATTCTCTCTACCTCAAATAAAGGCTCCTCAACAGATCAAAGAATAAATCGCATCCTTGTGAAACCATATCAAGAAGCAATATCTAATATTATATTTTACAATGCTAGGTATTCTAAAATACTTACAGAAACAGGTTAAAAATTAACCCAACAACCGTCAATTACAGTATAGCAAACACAACACTTGAAAAAATACTACCAGAAAGTGAAACATTGTAGAGATGCACAAAACAGAACTCAAAGCCAATATTTTTTGTATGTACACTATAAAAAGTACTGTATCTAATGATTCAATCCTCTGCTGTGAGGAGTGCCTCCTGGAGGAGGGTGCCAAGCGCCTTCAACTCTGAAGTCTTTCTGTCTCTCTCCAGAAGTATTGGGAAATTGAGCTATAAAGCAGTAAGGTACTTCTTTATAAAATAATGCTTTCCATCTGACTTGAAGAGAAATCTTTTAAAGAAGGAATGAAAGCTACTGCTGAGACATTCTTGACAGAAAAGCAAGTTGATTCAAGTGGCCAGTTCTTATGTTTTTGTGATAACAATTCATCAAATCTTGGTAATCAAAAATGATGGAAAAGGAAATAAAAGGGAAAATACATGGCAGCTAAATGGAGCTTTGAGCCAACTCCAGACTTTGTGAAGTTTGACAAGGTGTGAAAGTTTGATATTTTATAGCTCTTAAAAAAAGACTTCTTTATATACTAAAAGCCATTTGTTTCCATAATGTTGATTTTCCAGAAGACCATTTCATTTCTTGGTTTTCAGATAGCATTTTATGGTGATCTATCACTCCCGATTTCACCTTTTATGTCATGTTATGTTACTTTCCGAATTTCACAATAGAAATTGTAGAATAGGAAATAACAGGGAGAATTTCAAACAAAAACCTTCAAGTATGTAAGACTGAGCTTTCCGGCATGGTGCAGGCACTTGCCACCCTGCCCCTGGCAGCCCCTATACTGGCATGACATGTTTAAAACTCCAAAGCATTGGCAAGAAAGGTCCAATTTGAGAGGAAAACTGTATTAACATCCACCACATCACTTCTGTGTGTAGGGGAAAGGAATTGAGGAGAAAGGCAATTAGCAGGCAGAACATATCCCTTAGTGTAGGCCAATGTGCCCAAAGTCCTGAGTACCATAGTTCCCTTTTAGGAACATTTTATATACACACATACTTCACAGATATCAAAATCCTAGCCTCAAAGTCTTAGTCCTCGAAGTTGAGACATTTAATTTTTTTCCTAACATGCCATCTCCATCCAAACACTTGTAACCCAGAGAGTAGAGAAGGAGGAACAAGAAACTTGGGAAAAAATCCCAAACCCCTAAAAGCAAAAATTTCCTTGTATGCTTTGGAATCTATCAAATTGTAAATGCCAGTTATTTTCTGCAAACATCTACTTTTAAAAAGTATGGTAAACGTAAAGCTCAACCACTGTATACACCTTGATCTGTTCTTGGATAATTTCCTTTACTGAATCTAGTTCTGCTTGACTTCTGAAAATTCTTATTTTATTTGAATACTTTCTGACCTTTAAATCCTTAGTTTCTTTGTTGAAGAGTGTATTTTTCCCCTTCTTTTCTCTGTGAGTTCTGTCACCTTGCCACCCAGGTCTAGGTGTACATTCCAGATAGTATTGTCTCTTCAGCTTTACAGGTATTTGGCAAGTTAAGACAGCTCACAATTCCCCACTATTCGCATGAATATCTGGCTTTAATAATAGTAAGTTTTCTATCTATACCAAATGCATTGCATATAACCAATTTGTTACAGATTTCAGTAATTTTGCAGTAGAACATCAATAATTCTTAAAGAGTGTGATTTTTAATGTAATCAATTTCTTCTTATCCAGGATAACACTCAGCTCTCTAGATTAATCCAAAATGGAGATCATACTACAAGATGATTTTAATGGAAGATATGATCCAAGCCATGAGATACAATACAAAGAGAGAATTCACAGTTAAGTACAATTAAATTCAAAATATTTT
>WUAM01000323.1:10724345-10735523 GCA_024336885.1 Actenoides hombroni
GTAGGCAACAAATCCAATAAATCATCACTGATCATCACTGGTGAAGCTTCGCTTCCTTCATCAAACAATAATTCTTTTTTTTTTTCTGACACATTTTCTTCTTCATTGGCTTAACCAAGATGATTCCTGGGATCATGAAAGGCTACCAGTGCTACCAGTTCCAAACTACCAGGGAAAATATATATAAACAACTAGTATTATAGTATTATTATCTGAACTCCTTCTTTCCCTAGTGTGTTTAAGATTTTCTTTAAAAATTAATTGATGAAGTGGCAGAATGTAGAGTATGTAGAGAAATCCCTTTCTTATGCCAAAATCTGCTTTGAAAAGAGACAGTAAAAGTGGCAAGTTGTCTTATATCTGACAATACTATAACAAATGAAAGAATGTTTTGCAAATGGAGTTAAAATAGGAGAGTAATTTGTTTCCACAGCAGGCAAACATACTTTTGATTCAGAGCTTTAAAATTCCTGGTAAGTGAGTGTTGTACAAAAAGAAGAAAATAGAAGCAATCACAGAAAGGTTAACTTGAAATGTATGCAGTTTTCTTTTTCAATCATTTGTGTTTAAACTTAAACTGCATGAAGTGCTCCAGTCTTGAAATCAGCATGACATGTTGGTCATTGAGGGTAAAATAGATATGAATATAGTGTGTTCTTAGAAATGACTGCACAGTATAATAAATTTAAATGTTAAGAAGTTTGTTTTAATATTCAGACAAAGTTTTCTTATCCTTCGTTTCATCCTGTTATTGTTTTTAAGAGGTCAGCTT
This sequence comes from Actenoides hombroni, assembly GCA_024336885.1. Taxonomy (NCBI): domain Eukaryota; kingdom Metazoa; phylum Chordata; class Aves; order Coraciiformes; family Alcedinidae; genus Actenoides; species Actenoides hombroni. The sequence continues at coordinate 10,725,118 of WUAM01000323.1, forward strand.
AGAATCCTGGAATCATCTAGGTTGGAAAAGACCTTTAAGATCATCGAATCCAACCATTAACCCTGCTCTACCATGTCCACCACTAAGCTATATCCCAAAGCACCACATCTATACAGTTTTTAAACACATCCAGGGATGGTGACTCAACCACCTCGCTGGGCAGCCTGTTCCAATGTCCAGTTTAAACCTCCTCTGGTGCAGGCTGAGGCCATTCCCTCTTGTTTTGTCACCAGTTACTTGTGAGAAGAGACCAGTGCCTACCTCGCTACAACATCCTTTCAGGTAGTTGTAGTGAGTGATAAGGTCTCCCCTCAGCCTCCTTTTGTTCAGACTAAATAGCCCCAGTTCTCTCAGTTGCTCCTCATAAGACTTATTCTCCAGGCCCTTCACCAGCTTAGTTGCTCTTCTCTGGACCAACTCCAGCAGCTCGATGTCTTTCTTGTATTGAGGTACCCAAAGCTGAACACAGTACTCAAGGTACAACACAGTACTCAAGCTTCTTCAGTTATACTTATATTGCTAGTAATAAAACTATTAATTCCTGTAAAAATGTATTCCAGATACTTGTCTTCAGGAAGCAACAGTGGATGGCCAAATATTGTTTCAAGATGATAATTCTTAGTCATTTTGTGGGTCATTATTAGTCATTAGTTTGTGAGTAAGAAAGTTGGCTTCATTTTCTAAACAAGAATTGTACAGTTCTTTTTAAGAGGTTCATCTTCAATAACATCAGTTACCTTTAACAGCATTTTATAATGAATTTTATTTTCAGTGGAGAAAGAAATAGGGTGAAAATATTGGAAAGAAATAATTGAATGAGTCTATGCTGTTAATAAATTATTAATCAGAAGCTGATGAAGTGGCTTTCTGATATAAATCTCCACAATGGTGCTTTCGTTGAGTAAAGAACAACTTTGGCTTTTACTACTTTAGGTCCATAAATCTAGTGATACTGTCTCTAGAGTTTGCATAAATCTTCTCTAATGAAGATGGTGAAGTGTCAGATAATAAGCTCATTTTGCTTCAACAGTCACCTACTTGCAATTTTCTGTATTAGCTATTGCCAGTATTCATGGTGGTGCAAGACATCAACACCGAAGGCAAGTAAGATGAACATCCTTCATCTGGTCAAGATGTTTTCCATCAGATTAAGGCTCACTTGCAAAGCTGAACAAACAAAAGTGTAGCTTTCTGGCACTGTTGAAACCTAGAGCAGAACTCCCAAGTCCACCTCCACCCTCTGACAGCCACCTCCTTTTGGGACATAGGTCTACCCCATTCCTAACTGAATTTGAAGGAAAGATTCTCATGTCTATTTCTAGTATAATCTTCTCATTTCCAGTATGCCCTTGACTAATGGAGACATGCTGTATTTTGCAACTTTTTCTTTAGAACAAAATTAACTTGGGTTTTTTTGAGATTGAGTGACTTCTCTAAATCTATGCATCCTACCATCTTGGAAATATTTTCACATTACACAGAAACAAAGCATTAACTACTGAGTCACTTCAAAAGGAAAATCTGACTGCAACCTCTATTTCCAAAGTTTATCCCACCTCCTACATGGTCATATTATATTATGCTGTAGTTGATTATGTATTAATGTTCACAGAGCCCATGAATAGAAGGAAAAATCTATAGCTATTACTGTAACAGTGTTATCATTGTAGGGCTTTTTTGATCAAAGGTAAAATATTCTGTAGTTCCACTGAATACATCATAGTAGCAGCTATCTTTTGTTAATTCTCTACATGAGTCAACATTTTGCTCCATTGCCTCATAGCTGGTCATTAAATATTGTGAGATTTAATACATTTGATTGCACAATACTTATCCATTGGAGAAATTATGCTTTGTCCTTTATATAGAACACCTTAAGATGGAAGCATTTTATAGAAAATAAAAGTACTAGATCATAAAGTTACGTACTATAACTTCAGGCATTTAAGTTCCTAATTGTATCTCAAAACGTCACACTAAGTCTTAAGGTAACTGAAGTCCATTGGGATGTAAATTTCCAGCACTGAATTTCCTTGGGTGCCTAGAGACCTTCTGATCATATTTCACCACTGTTTCATACCTGTCTGCTTTGAATACTTCGGCAAGAGAAATAGGCTAAACACTTATCTACAGAGCTTAAGTAAAACATTTACCAAGAAAACTTTGCAGATTATGTCACAGAGCAAGTCAAATTAAACAAGTGATAGTGCCTGGTTAGTCTTTCTGCTAACAAGTAAACAGACAGTGTTTTCAGGATACAGAAGATCTTGTTCTTTTCCATTTTCCATCTGTGAAGCCTTAGACTTGATTTTTAATTGATTAAACCCAAATTCTATGTATTGTAGCTGCAGTGACTGCTGATAATTTCAATGCTCTCATTTTTCTTTTTCTGTTGAAGTTATTCCACTTGCATGGAGTAATTAAGTATTGACTCAGCCAAAGACCATGAGGAACTGGTCAGCTTACATGCAGAGGTGGAAGGATTCATAATTTTCCCTTTGTAACATAAATTAACAAAATATTAGTGGAAGTAGAAGCTGAAACTCTGATTCTTTCCTCAAGGATCAGTGCTCTGAGCAATAACATCAGTCTCTTTGGAAGATATTTATTTTCATATGCAAAGTGGAACAATATCAGGAAGACAGATTGAGGGCCCCTCAGCTCATCTTACTGATGGAGCCTAATAACTAAAACACTCTTTTGGGAGGTATGATTCCAATCTGCTTGGAGGGATGAAACACTTAACACAGATCTCTCTGGACTGAAAGGAATGGCATTAGGCATTTAATTAAAAATTTTTGTTTAGACCTAGAGTCTTGAAGGTAGGCTGGAACTTAAACTGTAGGGAATTGAAAGATTTATTCCCCAGCACCGTAAGCAATCCTTTAGCCAATATTCTCAAATTTGTGAACTTAACACAGTGCTATCAATACTTTCTTCTCTTTGTAGCTAATCAGTTCAAAGTAAAATATGATTTTTAGACTTTGAATGTTTCCAGGGATGGGGCATCTACCGCCCCTTTAGGCAACGTGTTCCAGTGTTTCACCACCCTCATTGTAATAAATTTCTTCCTTCTATCTATTCTGAATCTACCCTTTTTTATTTTAAAAACAGTATCCCTTGTCCTGGTGCAAAAGGCCCTGCTAAAGAGACTGTTCCCATCTTTCTTATAGGCCCCCTTTAAGTACTGAAGTGTTGCAATAAGGTCTGCCCACAGCCTTCTCTTCTTCAGGTTGAACAACCCCAACTCTCTCAGCCTGTCCTCACAGGAGAGGTGCTCCAGTCCTCTGATCATTTTTATGGCCTTCTCTGAACCTGCTCCACTAGGTTCGTGTCTGTCTTGTGCTGAGGGCTCCAAAGCTGGGAACAATACTCTAGGTGGGGTCTCACAGGAGCAGGGTAGAGGGGCCAAATCACCACCCTCAACCTGCTGGCCACACTTCTTTTGATGCAGCCCAGGATATGGTCAGCCTTCTGGACTGTGAGCACACAGTACTGGCTCATGTCCATCCACCAGTAAACTCAAGACCTTCTCCACAGGGCTGCTCTCAATCACATGATCCCCCAGCCTGTATTGATACAGAGGATTGTGCAAAACCTTGCACTTGGTGTTATTTAGAAATGAAACTACTGTTTCTTGTAAATACAGTGTTAGGAAATCTCTCTTTTATTTCCTGCATATCTCTTACTGGTTTGACAAGATCATAGGCTGTTTCCTTTGGGTAGCTAAGCATAATGGTAAGCATCTTTTCATTTTTATTTTATATACAACCTAATTTTCTTCTATTACTTCTTTAGCTTGCCTAGAACACAAACCTATATCCACTGATTAAGTCTGCTTCATTGCTCTGAAGAGTCATGGATTTAAGACAATGTTTTTTATGTTATGTTTTCTTGCTTTCTTTAATTCTTCTGGACATTCAAAATTATCCTGGCAAGACTGGGCTAATAATACTTATTACTGTAAAATAACCTATCCAGGGTTGCCTAGACTGGATTGAATATTCCATTGAATCATTAGGTACAGAAAACTTCTCAGAAAACTTCATGATCATGAAATTTTAGAAATTATTAGGTAGATTTATTGTAACTTGTAAGCTGGGGATGGACGGAAAAAAAAAGGAGCGACTACTTTCAAAGTATTTTTGTCCCTTACCTTTACTTCCCCCTACGCATTCCATCTACAAGCCCAATTTTTCTCCACCTGCAAGCACATTGAACAATATAAACTTTGTATGTCAACAGTGAACTTTTGGGAAGTACAAAATTCTTGGATAGACCAAGCAGGACTTTTAAAGTATTTTAACTGCATTCCCTTATACCATATTATTTTTAAAGCCAGTTATCAAAATGTCAGGTTTTTTAAACAAATTACTTAGGTAGGATTTATATCTAAATAACATAGAATCCTCATCTACAGAAAAAATATTCTGGAGACTAAAGATAGTTTTATATTTGATTGAGCTTGTCAGTTTACTTAAAGTTTGGACACATTAATGCAAAGGACATTAGGACTGCTGTACTTCAAGATTAAGCTGCCACTATTAGTTGAAAGTCTCCTTTAAGGTAAAGGTAAATGCTAATCAAAAATATTTTGAAATAGTCCTAATGGTGAATATTTTTAAGACTGACTATTTTGCAGTTCAAATAACAGATGAGTAAGAGGCTGACAAAGGTAAAAACTCAAAGAAACATGTAAATGGAAGTAAGACCATGAGTAAAATGAGAGCATGATGCAGACGAGGACCCATAAATGTAGTTGAATCCATAACCTCAATAAATCAGTATTATTTGAAATACAAAGAATAGAGCTCAAAGAAGAAGCTGTACTGTACCTAGTTCTTGTGATCTTTCCCCATACAATTTGGTATTGTGTATTATAACTAGAGCATTCTTCTTTTGATCAGCTTCTGTAGCTCTGAATGTGCAATGAAGTTATGTGCTGGTGTAAGAGAGATGAGATATTGGATGAAAGCAAGTGTTTGGGGGAAAGTAAATGTGTCATCTGTACCAATTATAATCAGAAGAAACTTGAGTACCTTACTTCAGGTGAGGCTTTTTACCTACTTGCTTGATTGAGTCTCGTCTTATTTCTTTTAGCTAGTGTCAAATTTGTTTCAGAAAAGGAGGAATAAATGTTTCCAAATACTGTCACTGTATAATTCTTTCAAAACTAAGAATTTTTGTTCTGTTGGTATTTTGAAATATAATGATGGTCCAAATTAGCATACATCTGTATATAATAATAAATATTTGAGATTTCTCTCAAAGACTTTTTAAAAGAATTCATTCAGCTCAACAGAAGCATTTTGTTTCAAATTTTCATATTTTCATTAATGGTATATTAAATATAGAGAGGAATAGTTGTTTTGAAGAAAAAAAAAAAAATTGAAGAACAGAATATGTTCCTCAGTAGAATTTCTACCAAGTTGTCATATTCTTCTGTAGTGTTTTGATTTTTATGAACTTGTTCCAGATTTTTGGCCTGAAATATTTATAGTAAGTCTTCAAATATTTAGTGTCTTTTTCAAGCCCCAGTTCTTGAAATATTGTAATCAGATGCAAAATTGAGTTATAGAAGACAGAAACTTCAAATTCTTACTCTTTTGAAGTGAATTTTACTAGTGTGATCAAATTTCACACTGAATGCTGAAAATACAGAAGACAAATACAACTTTAATGATCTTTTAGGTCTCTTCTTTTTAGGCCTCTCATCTTTTTAGGCCTCATCTGTTTTTAAATAGGCACATTTTTGTGGGTCAGGTTTTTATGGGGTCAGAAATAATGCACAATAAAACTGTTTCCAAGCAGTAGCAAGGTATATTGAGTAGGTGCTCCATCTACAGGCAGGGAGACTCTCGCAGCAAGCTTGGTGGGAAGACTCAGGTGAAGGTTTAGCTGGGAGAAAGGATCGAAAACATTTCCTGTTGAGTTCACTGAGTAAGCCCAGGTGTGTGAAGGATGTCCTTGTTAATCCAATCCAACATTTTGGGAAGCTGCAAGAGCAAAGGCAAATCATGGAAATGGTAAGGTCTTTTGAGTTTGGACTTGCCTGATTTCTACTAAAGAAGCAGAAACTTTGTGATTTGTGTCGCTGCAGGAGGTGTGTTTGGACACTGTAGTTTCTATCAATTCTCATACAAGAATCCTTAAATCTGCCTTGAACTTGAAATGAGGATTCTTTTAGAGTTTTCTATGTTAAATTTGAAAATAATTCAGTCTGAAATTAAATAAATATTCAATATTATAAGACTGATACTTTCAAAACAAATTATTGGCAGTGAAAACCAAACCTGAATAGTGACTAATTCAACTGATCTGTTTTCTAGATGTGTCAGCTAAATGCAACTATTATACTTTAAAATTACCTTAAATTATTTTCTTTCCTTCACAATGCTGTTTACATGTATATTTATTATCTATAATAACAACTTAAAACTTGCAGTTACATTTTTGTCTTTTACATATAAAGAAGCAGCATTATATATACATATATATATTATTTTAAAAAGCATTTTAAAACACTTTACAGAATGACAATGTGAGGTACTTAAACCATCAGCTGAATCTGCAGGGGGTAAATTGTCCTTGAAAGACAAAAAGAAAGCTTAAAGGGGAATTTATAATCTCTCTCCTGGGTCTGACAATATTAATTTATCTTAACTATTTTAGAAGTGCCCTGGCCATAGTGACATTTTCCTAGGTGCATTCTAATAAGGTGATACTGTCTCATTAAATGAGATGGCATTCAGCAGAGAACGAGACAATAAGTCAAAAGCAATTGTCATGGAATTATAGGTGATCTGATATTAATAAATGACAGTTGCATGTCATTTATAAGATCAGAATAATTATTCTGTAAACAAACCACCACACATTGTGTGTAGAAGCAATGTTATATAGAAATGTATAACATTGTTTTCTCACCTAGGCTAGTGTTTTTTCCACTATGTATGAACTGCTGAGTTTCAGACATCAAAATTCCAATGTTGTGGATGTTGTGGTGTTATTCTTACCTGCAGACAAGTATTACCAGGCTGGCTGTTGTCATATTCTTAGAAGCAATCATTTTAGGAAGCATTGCCATTATTTTCAAAATTTCACTTAAACAGATCTTGGCAGCAAGCAGATTTAACTCTTTCCTTGGGCATGCTGGAGGAGAATGATTCATAGATAGGCTGAGGATTTGAGATATTAAGCAGAAAGATCAAAAAAGTGCAGATTATTCTCTCTCCACATGGTAGAAAGAAACGAAGGAAACCAAAAGCCACACTTTGCATCAAAGTGAAAGGAGGGCTGAGTAGAGTAATTTGGTGAAAGTTTTCTTTGCCCAGCAGTATGGAGAGTAGTTGCCATGAGATATTTTTATTTTGTTGGCTGCAGTAACCCCTGTGTACAACTCTACATTTATTAAAGCTTTCTCAAGGTCATTTCTACAGGTCATTTCAGTCCTAGGATAGCTGATGGCATTTAATTACAAAGAAAATAATTCATTAGAAAATATCCAAGCTGCTGGATACATAGATAATCTAGGTATTTCTATTAGGAACCCAACAGTGCTTCATTGGACTACCTCAAGACCAGTATCATTCTGGGCAGATTTTCATATCTTTTATGCTACTTTTGTCTCTAGCATTGAATTGCCAATTTCAGTGGCATTAATTCTGACTTAGAGTGTAGTACTGCAAGGAAGAAAAGAATTACTCCAAGTTGTATGCAAGAAGTTTTAGGAAGTTGAGACACTAACTATTTTAAATATTTTAATCTACTAAAGTAATTCAGGAACAATATTATTTTTTTTTCTGATTTTCTATGTTAGATCCTATTGACGATGTACAGATGCTAAAGAGCCTGCAAACCCCTTTATGTATCATTGGATTAAACCTGTCCCCTCCAGGAGCTGCAAAGCATCCTATGTGCTAGATCACTGACCACCATCATCCCAGGTAGCAGAAAGCTCTGCATAAACTGTGCTTGTAAGATGCCAAACACATTTAAGTTATGGTAATGATATATTTCAGTCCATTGTGACCCAAGATGTAAAGACTTTTATTTTACTCGGAAAGGTTGACAATGCCCAATGATAGTGAATGACAGTAGATTGACTAGAACAATATTAAAATTGACCTACCGATGTCAAGGTGATTCATTCTATTTCAGATACAGGTTCTGGGTAGTGGTTCATGCAGGGAATAAAAGAATTTGTATCTCCTATATGATTGCAGGAAGTTCAGGACACCCACAGTAGGGAGAAATACAGATATGGAGTTCACACACATGTCCTCACTCCACTTGAAAGGAACAAATCAGTATCAACTACCATTTTGGTCTCTTCTCTTCCTCAGTCACTTCTTTTCAAATGCTGCTACTTGATAACTGCCAGTGATCTGAATTATGGCAGTACAGTCTGTGAAGAAAGAATTTCTTTTAGGAAATCAAAATCACCTTGACACTTCTGGGTCAAAAGCCAAGTGTTATATTCTACTGGAAAAGTTATCAGAAGTTCACACACTGCTTGCAATATCAATGCTATCAGAGACCTCTCACCAAGAAGATGGATTCACTCTGTGCTAACCTGAAATTCCAAACCATTTCAGTCATTGTGGTATAAACATAATTTATTTGTGTACAAAGTAGGAATAAATTTCAAATTTTAAGGGAAAATATTGGTTTTATGAAGCACTATGCCATGGTATCTCCTATTTTAGCATTAATATCTGTGATTGCGTATCTGTGATTGTTAGCCAGTCCCACAACTTAGGACTAGTGCAAGCAGGAAAAAAAGAAAGGTGGTAGTAGTAGGGGATTCCCTTCTCAGGGGAACTGAGGGTCCGATTTGCAGGCCAGATCCATCTCACAGGGAGGTCTGCTGCTTGCCTGGGGCACAGGTTTGGGACATTTGTAGGAGGCTTCCTAGTCTAGTGCAGCCATCAAACTATTATCCACTACTGGTTATTCAGGCTGGGAGTGATGAGGCAATGGATAGGAGTATAAAAACAATTTTAAAAGACTTCAGGGCTTTGGGGAGATTATTTGAGGGTTTGGGAGTGCAAGTGGTGGTCTCTTCAATCCCTCCAGTAACAGGTAGAGATATTGAAGGAAGGAAAAAATTCCATGTGATTAACACATGGCTTAGAGGTTGGTGCCGCCAACAGAACTTTGGGTTTTTGGACCACGGGGAAGTTTTCTTGGCACCGGGTCTAGTGGCAACAGATGGAGTTCATCTGTCCCATAAAGGGAAAAGAATCCTTACACATGAGTTGGCTGGGCTCATTGACAAGGCTTTAAACTAGCTATGACTGGGGATGGGGGTGTAGGTGGCCTTGTCAGCAAGAATCCTGGGTGTAATAGCCCAACACTTGAGGAGCAGGGTGTTGGAATTTTAGATAAGCAGAGGTTCTACCCCCCTTCAAGGCTGAAAACTATATACTTGACTCCATCCCTGAAATGTTTATAAACCAATGCATGCAGCATGGAGAATAAATAGGAGGAGTTAGAAATCTATGTGCAGTCACGGGGTTATGACCTGGTGGCAATTACAGAGACATGGTGGGACAGATCACCTGACTAGAATGTGGTCATGGGTGGCTATGTCCTTTTCAGGAAAGACAGGTCATTAAGGCGAGGTGGTGGAGTTGCTCTTTATGTGAGGGAACAACTGGAATGTCTTCAATTCTGTCCAGGGGTGGATGAGGGGCAACTTGAGAGCTTGTGGGTACGAATCAAGGGACAGGCTAGCATGGGTGATACAGTTGTGGGTGTCTATTACAGGCCACATGATCAGGATCAGGAAGTTGACGAGGCCTTCCAGAGGCAGCTAACAGCAGCCTCACAATCACAGACCCTGGTTCTCATGGGGGATTTTAACTATCCAGATATTTGCTGGAAGGGCTATTCAGACAGCCACAGTCCAGGAGGTTCTTCCAGTGCATTGATGATAACTTCTTGATGCAAATGGTGGAGAAGTCAACTAGAAGCAAAGCAATGCTGGATCTTATCCTCACCAACAAGGACGGTCTGGTTGAAGCAGTAAAGGCTGAGGGCAGCCTTGGCCTTAGTGATCATGAGATGGTGGAGTTCAAGATCTTTTCTGGCAGGAACAGTCTATCAAGCAGGACTACAACCCTGGATTTCAGGAGTGCCAACATTGTCCTTTTCAAGCAATTGCTGGGTGAGATCTCATGGAACAGGGTACTAGAGGGCAGAGAGGCCCATGATAGCTGGTTGACATTTAAGGACCTCTTCTTCCAAGCTCGAGATCAGTGCATCCCAGCAAGCGGGAAATCAAGAAAGGGAGCTAGGAGACCTGCATGGTTAAGTAAGGAACTTCTGAGCAAACTTAAGTGGAAGAAGAGAGTCTACAGATCATGGAAGGAGGGGCTGGCCACCTGGGAGGAGTATAGAAC
>WUAM01000323.1:10742237-10755066 GCA_024336885.1 Actenoides hombroni
TTAAAATATATTAAGTTCAGTCTGATTCAATCTCCTTCTTAATAGTTAAAGTTCAAGTTGGTTCAAGTCGCTGATGTTCTATTCAGATTTTATATTAGAATAAGAGAAACTGTTCATTATGATACCTACATATATAATTTCATGTTACCAAGGTTACTAGTGCTAGATCATTGACCTCAGCTGTGTTAGTTGATCCTTTTTTTAGTAGAATAATATTTATCATGGGCAAATATCTATTATCTAAAAGTTTGCTGCTATGTACTTATTTCCATTATCATTAATCCTCACATCCATTTCCCCTTCTTTATTGTCCCCTCCCTTTCTTCCTCTTCCCCAATATTTCAATGGCGTTGAAATATTCAGAAACAAAATAAGAGTTCATAAATTTCCCAAGGTTTAATGCCTTTAAAAAGCCTGTGATTTTAAGCATGAACTGATATACAAAGGAGGTCAACTGAACAAATCCTATTGAAATTCAGTAGAATTGTGCACTCTATTCTCCTTCTTTTAAAACTATAGTTAATAGTTATTCCAAATCTTGATGAAACAAAATACATATAATTGTGCATTGGTTGGAAACTTAGATAATTAATGTTATAAAGGAGATTTCTGACAATGCATTTTCACAAGTCCAGTGACTAAAGCTATGTCATTCAAATTAAATATTTTCCTTATATCTTTATTGCCCAGCTCATATTTTAAAAAGCCATCAGCATACTTTACCCTAAAGTGCTCTTTGAAAAGCATCTCTTATTCTGCTGATATGGAGATTATTCCACTTAAACATCCTAATGTTATCAATCCATCAAGCAGAGTGAACTGTATCTACATTAAATCTTAGTCATTTTGCAGCACACAAAACCAGAGTATTATTTCTGAAAACCTCACAAAAAAAGCCCAAACTCACTAACCCAACTCAACCTCCCATATTATTTGAAAAAGAACTTTATGTGATTCTTTCTTTTAATCTGTAGGAAAAGCTATACCCTTCTTCTTGCCTGGAGCTACACTGAGTCTGCCCTGAGTGAGATTAAAATTTTCACTGAATTCCACACTGATATAGAGGCAGCTTTCAGCAGTGGTCAGTCTCATGTCTGAACCTGTGACAAATGTAGAGAAGTTATGCATAGCTTAGCAGAGAAGGAAAGAAGCCTGAGTCAAGATCTAAAAGCATCAGTTCAGCCCAGCTGAAGCATGTGAAGCAAGTGTGTTAGAAACATGAAGATCATTCAGAATGAAAACCCAACAGGCAAGAGGTTGACTAGTGGAAGGATCACGCAGCAGCAAGAAGAAGGTGGGCCTGGGCTGACAACAAGTAGAAGACATAAAATGAGCCATGAATGTCAGATGTATTTCAAAGTAAAAAATCAGTGATGAAATGCTATTTATCTCTCTCTAGTCAATAAAAGCACAAAGGTAAGAAGCTAATACATGGAATATAACATGTAGTATCTCGTGTAATGGAGTATATTGGGTCTATAATGAACCACGGGCTTGTTTTCCAGGCATTTAGTGGAAGTGTGCATTGTACAAAAGAGAATAGAAGTAAAAGTGTTTCAGAGGACATTGTCAAGATGCTCCTGTGAGCATAGTGGGTCAAGTTATTAATCCAGGATTATAAAACTGATTAGAACAAAATATCAACCTACATTGCACATGCCAAAGAACAGGCTATTCTGTGTTCTTTGAAGGAAGGATATCACTAGGAGATGGACTGAATATATACTGGAGGCAAACATCTAGTTTAAAGATGAAATGAAGACTATAGACCCTTCTCAGTGAGGAGAGAAACAGAGACATCTTGCTGAAAGACACTCAGAAAGAAGAAAGAACAATGAAGCTACCACTACACTAACTCATTGGTGATGATTTTTTTGATCAGGCAATGTATAAGGTCTATTCAAAAACATCAGTAAGGAAAAAAAGGTACAAGCATAAAAAGTCAATCCAAAGATAGAGTACACATAGTAACAAAAAAAAAATAAAATACCGAGGACTAGCCTTTTAAGCAAACTCTTTTAGTTTTTTTCTTTTGTTTTATGCTTGTTATCATCATTTAACAGAATGGTTTCTAGAAAGAAATACATATAAGAGACAAATTCTTGTGATGACAGAAAAATACATGGACGGCAGAAGTAATGATACACTGTATGATGCCAGACAAACAAATGGAGCACAATGGCATGTTGTTTGATATAATGACTTAAAAAACCAAAATGTAATTTGAGTCAGTTTGTTCTGCAGTACATTGTCACTTGCCTTAATCATCCTACATTTCCACAATAGAATCCTAAACTGAGATTCACCATAGTGTCATAGACATCAACATTTGAGCAGACATACTTAGCCTTGCTTTCTAATCAGTGAAGAAGCATAAGTATTTCAAAAGAATGAGTCTATTGATTTATTCTAGAGTCTACATCAGGGTAAGATGAAATCCTAAAGCTACTTATTTCAGCTGACAACAAAGGTAGCATAAAATTGTCTAGCTTCACTATAAGCTTGTCTAAGTCTTTAAAGTGTCTGAAGTCAAATGAAGCCCACCTTTTAGTTTTGCATAACATCTTTTGTACCTTTCCAGGGAACAGAACTATGTCCATTTGATGATGCACTTTAGTGCACAGTTTAATCTCTGTTATTCTTGTATTTAAAAGTTTCCTTTTTAATAAATAATTCTATTGATCTGTCATTCATAAAGATCCATGGCAGAAGTTATTAAGCCTTACAGTAATACAAAGGGATACATATGAACTTATGCATCTTTTTTTGTGTACATAGCATATGCCCTGTAAAGAAAATTGGATATCTATATGTGGAAGAAACATATGCTTACATATCCATTTCCATTAACTATTATCCACTTCATATGCAAAAATTGGCTCTGGCTTATATGCAAGTGAGTGCATTAACTGAAGTATAAAAATTCACCCTCAGAGACTACTACTAGAATTTAAATCCACTTGTGATATATTTATCAGAACTGATTTAAAATTATACTTTCACTTCCTTTCAATTTCTTTAGGTTTTATTGTCCATGTGAACATTGGCTTGCAATTGTGATTGATTACTTATCTAGACTAACTACTTAAAGAACTACAAAGTAGGGAAAGGGCATTGTAACTACATGGTTTCAACTGCAGGTATTAGTATTCAAGAAGAGTGACTTTTCAAAGGAAGATCAAGCTTTACAACCATGAATTAAGAGTCTTTCTCAACATAACTGACATGCTAACTGTCAGTACCAGTCTTGAAAGCCATGACAGCTTTAAAACGCCCTATCCATAATTGTGAAATGCTTAGCTGGCTGTCAGTTGTTCTATGGCTATATCTAGATTTACATCCTTGTGATGTTTATTTTGTATTAGAAAAGCGTTAGAAGTCTTGACAGTTGTAAGGTACAAATTTACTTACTTCCATTTAATTTTTAATTGTCCAAGACAGAAACCAATTTCTTTCAACATGTTTGAATAACAACTTTTAAAGAGGACCTAGATCACCCAGGAAATATTTTATATTATCCTGACAGAAATTATATGCACCTATATTGTTACCGTAGTATTTTATTTCCTAAGACTCTTTGACATAGCATGAATAGCATGTATATGACCTGAAATTTTATAACATGAAATGTAAAAAAAAAATCATCTCAAGGTGAAGGAGGCTTTGCCTGGACTGATTCAGGAAAAATGGTCTTTTAAGAGTCAACACAACCACTTGTCATGTCACCAAAAGGCTGGAGACATATGAAAGGTATAGCTTGAAGCAGAAGGCAGACCTGAAATTTTTACAAAAGCCTTTCTTCAGACCATTTCTAATACCCCAGGTTAACATTGCAACTATTTCATTATCAATATTATGTATAACTATACAACTGTATATAGCTATGTTGTTAACAATCCTGCAAGAGAATTTGACACAACCTCAGTTTGTTCCAGGTACAGATCTGATCCCAGAGCCTGGTTAGGGCAATGAGAATTTCTGGAAATGGTCTCTGGATCCCAGAAGAGGCATTTGCACCTCCAGCAACACTGGCAAGCATCCAGCTGGCAAGTGACAGCAATTCTCCTGTTTTAGAGGCTTCCTTTCCTTCCTCAGTGGCTCTCGACTGAAGTCTGGTTTCTACCCTGGCCAATATTTAGGCCAAATTCAGCTTCCCCGTTTAGCCAGAACAATGTAACCAGGAGAAAGGAGGAGACATTGCCTGGTAAAACAGCTCTGGCTATATTGCTCACAATCTGTGAACATTATACACACTAATTTCAAATGCTTTGCACTAATATAGCTCGTTTGATTCTGAAAGTAATTTCATTCTGAAAGTGATTTCTGTGTACTGACTGATGCAACATCGTGCTAGATCTTTAACATAGGCAAGCATTGCATCTATAAAACAATGCAGGAACAATAGCGATTTCAGTCTTCTATTACTTGTGAAATAAAGTCTGACAGCTGGAAAAAAGTTTTAACACAGATGTTATTTTTTAACAGAAATAAAAATGTAATTCACAGGTGTAAATTGAAATCACAATAATGTAACCATCTTTTTTTTTTCCTCTAAAATTAATGTGTTCACAAGGAAGAAATACATGATTCTGACAGTGCCATAGTAATTACAGGGAAGTATGGTGTTAATGTGCCTTTTTATCATTCCAGCATAGTGAAATGGAACAACAAATATTTCAACCTTTTTCTTCTTTGAAAAAATACATACATACATACATAGGTACATGTACATACCAGTTCCTCTAAAAATGAGTTTTTCTCCTTATTTTTTCTGGCTTTTCCACTATCATAAAGCTTTTTTGTTCTGAAGTCCTCTAAGAGCTTTTACATATTTGCAGAAGTATCAGCAGAAAACCTCCATTAGCTATCATTTGGTGTGTACATCTGATACTGTTGGTCAGAACAGCAAACTTTTCAAGCCAAACCTCACATGCAAGGGAAGCATGCTTTTTGAAGGCTTCAATCCCAGGCAGAGAAGGAGAATATGTTCATCATCTAGAATAAAACTTTAAATGTCTCACTTTGATTCCTGATCTTCGTGATTGGATGGAGAGGATTTTTTTTCTTTTTTTTTTTTTTTTCATTTGAGACTTCAGTGGTTAGGATTTATTGAGCTTAGTAGTAGATTAGAAAGATCTGATTTTTCAGACAGCTCCAGCCTATGGTAGAGCTGACTGGCATGAAGGAGCTTTTTCCCTGATGAAAAGGATTAAAATAACCCTTGCCTGGACATGGACAACCCATCTACTTTAAACACTCAATTTGTTTATCTGCACTGCTACAACACAGATAGCTAAAGTTAGAACCAGAGTGCCCTTGAATAGTGTTAAAGGTGAATAATTTCAAAACCAGGAGCCAGTTATGATAATGTTCTAGTCAAAGGTTAACAGTAAGTTGAATGAATAATACTATTGCTTTTGTTTTGTATAGTGGAGTTGTTTAGCTATATGCTTATATAAACGGTAATGCTCAGTGCACAAAAAAATCCTGCATGCATAGACATTTCAGTATCATCCTGACAGGAAGAAAAAAAAAAATAACATTAAACATGTGTTAGTCATTTTATTAAGTCAGGAAAAAGCAGTGAGAGAAGAGTTAAAATTATTTCCTGTGACCAACATGTGGAGGAATAAAATCTCCTAAAAAATTAAATAAGTTTTTAAATATGAGAGGGGTATGAAAGGAAGGGATATGAATTTCAGCTGAGCATCAAATAGTGTATAGAAGAAAGAGTGAGAAACTGAAAACAGCAACTGCCTAAATAAACATGCTCTTTTGTGATAGTGTACTTGTTTTGTAAGTCTCATGTCTTTGTCTTGCAGAAGAGTTCCATCCCTAGCCACCTGCAGAAGTATGCATTGATCTGAGCTCAGGACAGACAGATACAGATAAAGAGAGCAGATACAGAGAGATGGTCAGTATGCTGGTGATCCCTAAAGCCATGACTATTTCCATATCTACATGTAAATATAGCTCCAGAAGCTGTCCAAAGGCATCCGCTCAGGACAGTCTAACAGCTGACTAAAGTAGGGGACTCAGGGAAGAGATTCTTTCCAGTGATCAATGTTATCCCAGACATGTCCCTTGGTAGGACCATTTGAAAAACAGAATATGAGAGAGGAACAACAATTTTAATAAAATTTAAGAATCAAATTCTCAGTTCCTTCTCTACTTGTTTTGACTTGTGTGGCTAAAAGACAGTATTTTTGATTATTTGTTTTGTTTTTAAATGCTTTTATTTCAGCGGCTTTCTGTTGCAAATAGGTTACTGCAGAACTGCTGTCTTTGTCATTGATTAGTTTAAAGGTATTCTGACACAGAGATTGGTTATTCAGCCACCTGAGTTTGTCCATGATGCTCTGTTCATATTACAAGAAGATGTGAAGACTACATTCAACAACATTTCTCTTGTTCCTATCTGTTTCCACATCTCCAGAGTTTTTTGGAGTTTTTCGGTTTTTTGTTTGCTGCCCTATTTGTTACTTCAGTTTCACATTCCTGTGAGCACAATTCAAGATTCTTTCCTCTGCAAAGCAATTTAGAGAGTTAAACTCTCTGACAAAAGTCCCATGATTCAAAGAAAAGAAAAGGCCATGAGTTTGCTTCAATTTCAGTAATCAAAGGAGGTCAAGAAGGTTCCTTTTGACTCTGCAAGAACAGTCTTACTTGTTACTGTGCTGCAGCATTGAGATAATTCTGTTCTTGCTAAATGTTTAGTATCAGCTCTCAACCACAATATTTCTTCCTTGATCTTCACCTACATCATCATTAATATATAGGTCTACACATTATAACAACAATGGGGCCAACATAAAATTATGTAACATAGATTGTCCTGCAAGATATTTGAAGGCAAATGAAAATACGCCTTATTATTAATGGACAGTAAAATGGAAATACAAGAAATGTTTTTTCTTAGCTTAGTCTATTGCTACAGTGCTGTATATAATTATAGCTTCATTATTAGTATACACAAAAACACCACTATTGTTACAGTCAGATGCTTTCAATGTATGAACTGTTCTTTCAGACATATTGTATATTCACAAGAAATCACTTTGTCACTAATGTTCACAACAAATAAAATTCAGTCTACTTTCTAATTAGAGTTGATACATTTATTACTGTCATAACTTGAGAAGCTTAGAATATTTCATAAAGCTACCCTGACAATTTTTGAAACAAAGTCATAAGACTTTCTGTAACAGAATCACAGAATGATTGAAGATAGACAGGACCTAGATCATCTAGTCCACCCCCCTGCTCAAGCAGTGATACCTAAAGCAGGTTGCCCAGGTACGTGTACAGATGGCTTTTGAATATCTCCAAACATGGAGGCTCCCCAACCTCCCTGGGCAACCTGTGCCAGTGCTTGCAGTAAAAAAGTGTCTCTTGATGTTCAGATGGAACCTCTGGTGTTTCAGTTTATGCCCATTGCCTCTTAATAGCATATATTCGAAGTATGTTTAAAGTCTTTGTGTCATATAAAGTTTAAATAAAACATGAAATGTTCCAAAAAAAAATATTAGCAATGAAGTTTATTAAGATATCTAGGCACTTAGAATGTGCTTTGAACTGTATTCAGTTCCTAAAATACCAATACTATAAAACCCAGTCTTTTCTTCTTTTCATCTACAATTTGGCTTGTTTTATATAATCACTAAGGCTCAAACCAAGACAGTTCACCCTGTACTCCTTCTAATGAGAATTTTTATGTAGTATTAGAAATTAAGAGAACACCAAAAAAAAAAAAATGGAGGATATTGCAATCTGGTATGTATCAAAAAAAAGTACTAACAAATATATATTCAATAAAACAGCCTTACACATTCCAAGCATCATTCCCCAAACAAAAAAGATCTTTTTGAAAACAGAGGTCATAAAGTTACTGGACTAAAAACTGCTCAGCACATTCATCCTGTGTCTTTTTCATAACACATATTAAATAAAATAATTTTATGCTGAATAACAGGATTATTTACTTTCTACATCTAAGACATTTATCCACAAATATAAAATTTAGCAAATCGTTAGATTATAATATTTGCAGCAATCAAGGTATCCAAGCTTCTAGGAAAGACAAGCTTGTGTGAGTTCATAAAGAGACAATAGATTGGTGTAGTAAAAGAATAAAATAATGCAAGAAAAATAATTTTTTTTCCCTCAGAAAAGGACGTGCAAGACTTCGGATTCCTGTGAGTCAGTGAGTGAGTGAATTAGATGAAGCAGGCAAAGCATTGATAAACTGTACTTAGCTGTTAAACCTTTTCAGGAATTACATCATAATAGTGAGTCACTGAATCAATATGTAAGTGTCAACAGGGAGATAAAAAATCTGAATTTAGATTCCTACTTTTTAAAAAAAAAGGTACCTGTGTGATCAGCAACATCTCCAAAATATCAAAGCGGTTTCCATATCCCCTACAAAAATATAAAACACCTGTCACGTTTCAGAGTAAGGCAAGAAAAAGTAATTTACTTTCTTTAAAAAAATATATATTTAAAATTAATAATATAGCTTTTCATTAAGGAATGACAACACAAAAACTGTATCTGAAAACAACACTTTCCATTACATTTAGTTATAGAAATCAGTATGTACTCTTAAGAAAAACTCCATTTGTTTTCCTTGTTAATTACTTTTTCTGCAATAATTAGTTTCTCATGAAACTGTTCAGATTACATTCCCTGAAATTCAAATATCTGTTAACAAGAAAGTGTATGAATGCCTTCTTACAGGTGTTCTGGTAACCATGGAAATTTAGTTGAATACTTATGTAGCATCTGTTTAAATGAGGGACTATAAACAAGGTAGAATGTTCTATATCAGAGGTACATGTTTTCTGCAGATTAATTTTCTCTATTTACTTATCTGAGAAAAAAAAGAAAGCAAAGTTAATTTAAAACAACTATTTCCACTGGCAAGCAACTAGAATAAATCTTCAGCAAAGCCAGTCAGGAGGAGGAAAATCAGTTTATTCAAATATGTGGGCAAATCTGTGTGATAAAAAGGATAAACCCAATACAAGCATTTCAAGAGTAGATTTTTCCTGAGAACAATTTGGCTACCTCTCACTGTCTCTCAACAGAAGTAGCTACTGGATACTATGCTGCAAGATTTCACATTCTTTTTCAGTGTTTAAAACCATGTGGGACTGCAAATGGACAAGCACCTTCTATCGTGCTGATCACAGTGGAGCTCTGTGCAGGCACAGGGCTATGCTCCCAGGCATTACCCTTTAGGTCAGGTTAGTCTCACTGTGGTGTCTCTGAATGGCTTCCAAGTTGAAATGAAATTTCCCTTTGAGAACCTTTCATAGAAATGAGTTCAACTGAGACAAGAAATATGCTACTGGGGTACAATCCATGAATTTGCAGAGGATTCCCACATAAAATAGAGGGGGTAGTGAGGAGAACGCATATTCATACCCAGGAAATTAAAGTCCATGAAGTATGAGGGGGAAAATTCGGTCTTTTCTGCCCTATGGTTAGTACGTCTCACACAGCAAATTCTCCATGCTTTGTGCTGGAAATTTCAGATTAGAGAAGATACAGTTTCAGTGGCAAACAGTGGTCTTTGGTTTTATTTTTTGTTTTTCAGTCGCAGCTAGATACTAGATATGGCTCTCAGGACAGACTGGAAAGTAAGATTTACAACATAAATTGGATAGGAACAATAAAGGAATTTATAGCTTGACTTTTTTTGCAAGACTAGGCTTCACTGTCACTAACAAAGTCATCTTTAGCTCAAAGTGCAGTACCAAAAATCTCTGAGTGAACACTCAGCACTGCATGTAACCAAGGATGGACACAGAAGCATGATTCAGTCTGTAAAGGATGCTTTTCAATTTTCTGCTTGATTAAAGAACCTTTTCTCTGATTTTACTATCCTGCCACTATATGTTCATGACACTAATGTAGCTACTACAGATTCTGACTCAAGTTTTGTTCCACTGTACTTAACTAGATGCTTATGGTGTCACTGGTTTTGCAGGACCCAGTTCATCATTTGTTTATGTAAATTAGCTCTAACAAAAATATATTAATATTGGCTATGCATGGAATATATCCTACTATCAGCATAGACTCTAAAAATCTGTTAATGGTTATATAGCTATGTTATGTTAATGAATACAGTTATATTTCTATTAATTTATCTTGACATATTTTCTAAGTGTAATCATTGTCTTAGAGTCTGTAATCTCATACATAATAACATCCATTTTAAAAACAATGTTTATAGTGAATATTTAGAAATATACTCAGAACACAGTTAAATGCAAATAATCTTTTTCAGAGTACTGACTGTAAATTACTGCCAAATACAACTGGCAGTATGATTTGAAGAAACAATTATACAATAATTTTCCAGCTAAATGCCAGTCCTCACATCAGCACAAACACAATACAGACATACAGACAGTCTTATTGTCTAACTCAGAGATTACTTCACCGTTCAGCCTAATAAATTATCATAGTTTTTGACATTATTAGAGCTTGGTGTAGTATGTAGTGCAATAACAGGACATTCTAGTAAAATGGTACAGTACTGCAGACTGTGTGGCTTCAGTAGGGCCTTCTGACAGTTCTGGTCAAAACAAATAGGATAATTACAAATTAAAATGGTGCCCTGATTTTCATCTGCATCTCCAGAGATGTCAGCTGTTGTCAGTCATCTGTTCTGATACAAGAACTTCATTCTCACCAATGCAGGTACTGAAACTCTGACTTTATAAATGCTGTAAGTGTTCTGTTTTCCTACACTTGTTCACAGTCTATCACTCACCTTGTCTCCTCAGGAGACACAACCTCTGCACTTCCTGAAATTACTCATATAAGACATTTTTCTGCATTACAGATGGAATTTACAATAATTTTTATATGTAACATTCATAAGGTTTCTTCTTTGTATAATGTCTTCAAATTTTCTATAATAATCAGATAGACCCAGAAATTCATTTTTAAAAGAGAGTATATTTTTCTTAATTTACAGAAGCAGATATTTTGCTCAGAAGACTTAACCTGTTCAGTTCCCTGGCTAAAATAATATGGTTTTCTAAACATCATTCTCCCCTATTCCTGATCATAATTCAAAGCTTGTTGAAATTATTTTTTTCTTAAATTGAAACCAATAAGTTTTGAATCTGAAACAGAGTGTTTTTATATGGGCAGATAAATTCAACTTTCACCTGAGACTGAAGATCTAAGTAAGAGAGGCTTTGCACCTAGCATAATCATTTTTAAAAGCCATGATCTCTTTTCCAATTCTTCATCCAGTCACATGAATTTGACCTCAAAGCATCAATGAAGGTTTTCTTTAATAACAGGTAGAGATTACTGAATGCATACTGTCCAGTGACTTCAGAAAGGTATCATTCTTCATTCTGTTGGTGAGCTTCCCTTTAATAGGTAGAAAAGATTTATGATTGACAGAGACTACATCCATGTTATGAAATATAATGCTGTCATTGCAAGACACTTAATGGCTCTACTGGGAAACAAAGAAATGAACAAAGCAACAACAAAAATGCAGAAACTATCCAAGCCAGTACCACACCATTACAGATCAGTAAGATTAATTTATCTTTTGGTGGTGGTGGTGGTGTTGTTCCCCAGAAAGAGCTAGATTTCATCAGCAATATATTAAAAAAAAAAAAAATCATTTATTCTCTGATTTGCACATAGATGTCATTAATGTTCATGGAACTTTATATGATAGGGAAGATGACACCCCATTTTCACAGTGGAGAGCTACATAAATTGTTCTACTGCAAACCTTGCCTAGGGATGATTTCCAGGAAGGAAGGTGGGAAATCAGGGGATGTTTTTCACCTAGTTACTTAACTATGCACAGGTTAGAAGTAGAGTTAGTTTATAGGGAAACTAAATGACACTTTAGCATAAGATGCCAATATTATTCTTGGTGATATTAATTTCTGGGCTTTGGACATGAAGTCCTTAATTCATTTAAGAGATATCTTGCAAAAGAATCTTAATTAGATTAAATCATTATTTCAGGAAGCAATGTGCCAAATTACGCAAAGCTAATTAGGGTAGTCAGGAAATTGGCCTATCCACCAGTTTACAGGCAACATGGGTAGTCTTTTATCTGCAACTATATCTTTGCCAGTGGGAACAGCATTTTATTTGAATTTATCAAAGGATTTGGATTAATTCCATTAACAAAGACTCTGAAAAAACACAAGAAGAAATAGTCTCCCTAACTTAGTGAGAATTGTTTAATATATTTTAAATAGTGAATCATTCAAAGATACCTCTTGAAAATTATGAATGGTGACATCTCAGAAAAAATGTTTTATTTGAAACATCATTTTGTCCTTTTATTTCAGGGAGAAGAGTATACAGACTTACCTTGCCTGATTAAATACAAATTTAATATTAATGTTAGCCATTAACTCGGAAGACAGGATGGAAAGTTTTAAAATTCTTATTTGTTAGTGTTGCATGAAGTAATAAGTAAATTGGTAAGAGATGAATCCCCTTGAGTTCTAGATGGTCCTCAGAGATTAAAGGTTATAGGGGCAGACAGATTAATATCTTAATAGCTATGTGTAGTGGGTCTGGCTGAGCTACTTTTCCCCATCCAGCCCTCATTTTGCAGTACTGGGAGCTGGAGGGTGTTGATAAAACACCCGTGTTATGACTGCCAGTGCTCACACGGCACCAGAGGCTGGAAGGGCAAGGTGGGGGAGGGGATACAGCTGACCTGAGCTGACCAGTGGGATACTCTATACCATATGACGTCAGCTCAACTCTAAAGGGAGAGGGCAGGAGGAGGATGGGAGGGCATTCTACTTTGTTCGCCAGG
>WUAM01000323.1:10759691-10771147 GCA_024336885.1 Actenoides hombroni
GGAGGGGGTTGTATTTTCCAGTCTAAAGGGGGGCTCCTGCCTTCCTTGGCAGATTCCTGTCTTTCAAGCCAAGACAACTGACTAAGTGCTCCTCAGATGCCAGCCATTGAAAAAGCAGAGATTGACTCTCATGATCCCTCAGCTTTATACTGAGTATGAGGATGAAGATGAGGATGAGGATGGGATGGGATGGAATAGCTTGTTCAGTTTGGGGTCACCTGTCCTGTCCGCTCCTCCCCTCAGGTGTGACATTTTACCTTCTGGACCCCCAACACAGTACACAAGATATAGCAGTGATCTTAGTCTGCATACCAATCCTTGATAGCAATTGCAAATATTGACCGTTACCACTGCTAGAAACAGACACTGTCTGCAAAAACATGCCAGTAACTTCAGAAAGTGCAGTTACTTAGTAAAGACTGAGCTGAAAAGTAAAATCACTGAGCAGAATTAGTTCTCTTCTAACTCAAACTAGAACAGTACTCAGCAAAACAGCCAGGAGTATTATGGACATTGACAGGTAAATTTCACTTATGGGATCAATGATAGTATGTAAAGCAAACTGCTTTTCAAAGGCCAGATAAAAGTCTGTGAGCTGAAGAAAATTCCTCCATCAAGCGCTGATTTCCATGAAGCGGTTGATTTCCAGGAAAGGTTTAATGTCGAGAATCACACATTCTCCAAATGAGTATTTTTCCTGCCAGCTCTGCTATTTTTTATCCTGGGGCAAAGTAACTTTTAACTATCAACCCAATTCCATACATCTAAGCGAGTGCAGTCAGAGCTCTCTTGTTATTTATCTGTTCTTTAACCCATTCTAGTTGCATTAAGTCATGTGTTAGAGGCCACTGGAAAACTACATTGTTACAATCTGGTTTATACTACTTTTCCTTATTATTATTCTGCTACATTTATTCTCCCCATTTCTATTCTCCCATGTACTTGTCTCAAGTAAATTATTTCTCTGTGTGTTCATTCAATATGTTATGTTGAATAAGACCTTGGGAGACAGCTTTGGAGAGGGAGGAAGGACTATTCATTAATTATATTAATTACAGGGCACTCAGCATAGTCAGTATTCTCAGGCTTCTGGAGACATCTAGTGCATATTTAGATACAGAGTCTATACACTATTGGCTTTGGCATTAACACTTCCACAACTGCACTTCTGTATGTGCCTAACACAGTCAGGCTTGATGCCTACCCTTTTAGAACCATATTTTGAGAGTAAGTGTGGGTACTGAAGAAGACATTATGTCTGAACATATTTCATCTATTCTTAGCAAACAGTCACAAGTCAGAAGTATCACCAAATTCTTGTACTATGGAATGGCATTACCATGATTTAGTTCACTGAACATTAACTAGAGAATCTAGGACCCCAGATTTCTCACTTCTGTTATGTATTTGACCCATCTGACCTCAAATCATTTACCCCTATTTTGTATTTTACTCTGAGATCAGCAAAGACACAGCACTAAGCACTGTTAATAACTATAAAGTCAAAGGGTATTGAATGCTTTGTTTGAGCTCTTTCATGGCAAAGTACACATTTTACCAATTTTTCATGTGCAGTACTAGTTTTGTACTCCCACTAGCTCCTTTGTTACAGTGCATTATGGCATTAAATGTAATTTCAGAGAATTGCAGTTATCCTATGCGTAATTGACTTCAGGACACAAAATTAATCATTTCACAGGCCATGTTCATTTTATTTCTCCCTCTCTCTTGAGTATAATTATGTCTTTATGCTGGATAGACACATGATGTACTGATAAAATTAAAGATTAATTACTTTTGTTGATTTCTTTAAGATCAGATATGGCACTTACCATAGGACAACCTAATAAGATGAACGCAGATAATTATGAAGCTTTAAACTGTATTGTTTACTGGTTTCATTTTTTAGATTATCAATAGACAGAGTATTGTGCCTTCATTTTCAGGGATGCTTCATAAGTCATGAAAAATTTCACTTTAGGCAGAAAAAATTCTTTGGTCAATGTCACCTAAATCCTGTACACTTGACTGTACAATCCACTTGTTTTCAGTGAGAGATGATGATATGACACAATCTCATGAAGCACCCAGATCTCTGACTATGTGCATGACATGGAGAAACAAGTTAGGAGGAGAAGGAAATAATATTATGTTACTGTTACATTGTTTGTCATTGCTAAATGATATTACGTTAATGATATTATAACCTAATTATAGTATTGGTGTAATTATATTTATCATTAAATCTTGTCTAAAAGCAGCTGTTTTAGACAAGAAAATATTTGGGATGTTAAATTTCTGTATTGTACCTGCCATTCATTTCATCCAGAATTTTTTATATAAAGTTAAACTTACACATTTAAATTACATTCTTTTGCAGCAAGAAGTCTGTGTCTCTTTGCAATGCAAATCCAAACAGGCTAGAAAACTCTTAGTTCTCTTGGTATGGAATACTACCAGCAAAGAAGGTAATTCAAAGAAGTGTAGTTTGGACAAGTAGTTCTATGTGTCCTACTTTGCTTTTCAAACCCCCAATTTCTAGGCTGCTACATATACAGAAGGAAGGGAGAAGGTCTTCTTGGTTCTCAGTTTCTCCAGAACTTTCTTCTTCAGTAGAAAAAAAATAACCTATACTCAGCTTATGAATAAAAATGCAATAAGAAGAGTCAACTAATATCATTTACTTTGCTCAGGAAGTGACAGACTGATGTTCATTTGGGATGAAAACCTTCATCTCACTCAGAATCTGCAGGTCAATGAAAACCCATTTCTGAACCTGTGAACCCTCTTCTATGTATTCAGAATAATTCAGAAACTGTTCTTCCAGAAGAATTTCATAAATATGAAAATAGCTGCACCAATCATCAGAATGTTACTGGATGATTACTGGACAGCTATTAAATAATACATTATACAGTAATAATACTCATTTTCCAATAGCTTTGAAATAGGTCTGCTGCAGTTTGCTCGTGTCTTCAAATCTGAGGTTGAGCCTGAAGGTGAGCTCTTTATATCATTTTCAAATGATAGAAAATAGGATAATTTAAGCCACAATGCTGCTATATTTTAAATTATATATCCACACCATATGACACTGTTCTTCATTCATTGCTGAGACTGACGATATGGTCAGTTCTGTCTTCTTATGCTTTCAGGAACCTCTTATATAGTAATATCTATGAAAAGATCTGCATGCAGAGAATGGATAAAGAATAAAGAAATAAGAATATGAAAATAGATAAACATGTTACACCTATGTATCTATCACATATTTTGCATATATAGGTATGGTCCTTTCAATACATATATATCCATAGAAAAACATCTGCATGCAGCTCTGGAAGATTTGAATTTTTAAAATATCTGTACTACCTATGCTTATGATTTATATTTATTCCCTCTTAGCAACAAAGGCTTTTTAGAATCCTGTCTTTCTTACTTGAGTTCTAATACATGTTCTGTAATGTTACACAGTTTCCTAAATCATGATCTCATGAGATTTTTTTGTTAATGTGATGAAAACAGAACTTGTGGGCTCCAAAACTCAGCTTCAATTGCAAACATTTTCACTGCCTTCTGGTGGCTCTTACACATTTTGCCCCAGTTGAAAACTCTGTAGGTCAGCAAAAGAACACTCCATTTTCCATTCTCTCTGTTCTGGGGTACCTTGACTTCAGCTGCTTAACTTTCCTGAATAGGTGATCTCTCAGTCCTTGCTCATTTTTTATCTTGTTCATGTTCATTTCCTATTCATGCCTTTTCTTCAAATGTTTGGGTACTAGAGAGACTGGAAACACAGCCTTGCATCCTGAATCTCCAGAAGCCAACAATCTTTTCTTCTGCTCAGGTACACAGAGAGGGAAATGGCCACTCAATTGCTTCACAGAGAGAGTATGTACCTAATTATTTACTAGACTTCTACAAAGGAAGGCAGGAGTTCTCTGCCTGACAGTAAACAGTGGGACAGGTGTATGGTTTTCTGCTTAGGGAATATTTGGGAGTCACCATGAACATATACACAGGTAAATATGAAAACTGAATATGTGAGGGATTTGTTATTGCTTTTTTTAAGAAAAATTCTAGAATGAAGCTAGCTATTGGTACTCCTTGAAACAAAAGACTAAAGAGTTGCAAACAACAGGCCAGAAAGTGACAAAATACACATAAGGAAGAAATAAACCAGGTACATATTCTGACATGAAAATCAATAGTGATAAGGCAGATCTAAGAGTAAAGGAACCAGAATAAGAAATGCTAGACAATGAGATAGATGAATGTAAAATATCTATATGGGAACATGAAGTGAATTAATTATGCATTTCTATAGTAGTACAACAAGCCATAAACTCAGAGCAAATCAAGTGTAACCAAACCATATGGCTACATGACCATCACCGATCGGAATAATAAATGCTGAAGGAACATACTATTTAACATGAACGTTTGAGTATAATTCATATAAATGATAGAATAGTGTTTAATGGGAACAAAACATATATTGTCAGAATAGTATTTAATGAGAACAAAATGTATATTGTCTTTCAAGAATGCTTCCAGATAACAAGATTTAATTTACAGGACAAACTTTGAAGAATAATAATCAAGAACTACTTCTTTAGTCTGAGTTTTAACTCTTGCTACAGTCAGATTTTCTGTCCAAATACCTAGGTTCAGTGCTATCCAGAGAGTCTACACTGGTTTTATTTAGTCTCGCAAGGATCGAGAGCAAGGAGCTTGCAAGGAGCACTTTTTGAATGAGATTAACCTCTGCTTTATCTTTTAGAACGCTCTTGATTCTTGGGTGTGGAGGGGAGAGGCTTGCGTATGTAGGCAGAGTGTGACACTAAGCATTCAGAAGGGGAGTTTTAAATACAAAAATTAAAAAAGTTGAAATGTTATTTTTAATGTCTCAGTATTTTATAGAATCATAGAATCATTTAGGTTGAAAAGGACCTTTAAGATCATGAAGTCAAATCATTAACCTAACACTGCCAATCCCTCCACTAAACCATGTCCCTAAGCACCACATCTACACATCTTTTAAATATCTCCAGGGATAGTGACTCCACCACCTCCCTGGGCAGCCTGTTCCAGTGCTTAACAACACTTTCAGTGAAGAAATTTTTCCTAATATCCAACCTAAACCTCCCCTGGCACAACTTGAGACCATTTACCTCTTGTCCTATTGCTTGCTACATGGGAGAAGAGACCAATACCCTTCTTGCTACAACGCCCTTTCAGGCAGTCGTAGAGAGTGATAAGGTCTCTAATCAGCCTCCTTTTTTTCCAGGCTGAACAGCACCAGTTCTCTCAGTCGCTCCTCATAAGACTGATTTTCTAGACCCTTCTCCAGTCTTGTTGTCCTTTGGACATGCTCCAGAACCTCAATGTCTTTCTTGTATGAGGGTCCTGAAACTGAACCCAGTATTAGATGTGAGGCTTCACCAGTGCTGAGTACAGGGGCACGATCACTTCCATAGTCCTGCTGGCCACACTATTTCTGATACAGGATGCTGTTGGCCTTCTTGGCCATCTGGGCACATTGCTGGCTCATACACAGCCAGCTGTCAACTAACATGCCCAGGACCTTTTCTGCTGTGCAGTTTTCCAGCCGTTCTTCTCTCTGAACTCTATCATGAAGGAGGAGTTCCTCTACCTGGGCACACCTCACCCAGGTGTGTTCATTGTTGCCATCCTGTACAGGTCTGAGAGCTGGGCTCATCATTTGTTTGGTTGTTTCCTGTAATCTCTTGACTGAAACCACTGCTTCCATTTCATTCTCTCTTTTCATTGCTATGACAATTCAGTTCAGCTCAGGGTTATAATATAGCTTGATTTCTGCTTTGCATTCTGGTCAAAATGAAATTCAAAATGAAGGGAAAATAGTTATGCTGCTTCAAACTATTTTTCTACCTGAAATATTGTCTGGTACCAGTGTGCTTGAAATTGGGCTCAGGTGTGAAATGTAAAATGAAGAAGGTGGCATATACAGCATATAGTTTTCATAAAATACCATAAGTTTATGGGATTTAATATTATTTGGAGCTAATATTCCATTTTTCCCTATGTCTGTGATCCTCTGATATGGATGTCTGAAGAGTCCAATATCCATCAGAGTAATTATAAATGCCTTAAGCATTTGGAAAAGTTCTGCTCTTTCTCCTACGAGCACTCCCCATATTATCCAAATTTTTAAAAATACATTTTAAACAGAAAACATAAGTACTTTCTGAATATAGAAATGTCTTATCAAAATAGAAGCAAATAAATAACTGCTAGATAAGGAATAAACCTGGGTGGTCTTTAGTATTAGAAGAAACATGTTCTTCAGTCTGCCTCATACTGTCAGGGGTTCTGTGACAGTGGTTCAAAACAAACAAAAAGAAAAGTGCCATTTCTGTACATAATTTTGTTAATGAAGTGCTACATTTATTTAAGTGCATAGAATTCCTTAGAGAATAAATGTAACCATTTAATAAGAAATATCTTCTGCCCAGAGTCATCTATGTTTATTTCAAAATATTAAAATTCTGTTTTTTTCTGGTGCCAGAAAAATTATAAAAACGTGTCAGATTATTTTAAAGACTGTACTTCATGTCTCTAAAAAACAAAGCTCAGACTCAGGTTGGTATGGAGGTTGGGGTTTGTCCTAGTTTGGGTTAGAACAGAACTAATTCTGTTCAGCGATTTTACTGTTCAGCTAAGTCTGTTCTAATTAGCTGCACTTTCTGAAGTTAACTGCATGTTTTTGCAGACAGTGTGTGTTTCTAGCAGTGGTAATTGTTGATGTTTACAGTTACTACCAAGGACTGGTGTGCAGAAAAGCTTATACTTGCTCCTTTGCAGACTAAGGCCGCTTCTAAATCTTGT
This sequence comes from Actenoides hombroni, assembly GCA_024336885.1. Lineage (NCBI taxonomy): Eukaryota > Metazoa > Chordata > Aves > Coraciiformes > Alcedinidae > Actenoides > Actenoides hombroni. The sequence continues at coordinate 10,766,562 of WUAM01000323.1, forward strand.
GTACAGTGCCGGGGGTGCAGAAAGCAAAAGGCCACTCCTGTGGGGAGCAGGACAGGTGACCCTAAACTGATCAGCAAGGTATTACATCCCATATATATCATATTCAGTATAAAGCTGCGGGGTCACAAGGGTCAATTTCTTCTTCAATTGCTTGTGTTGGAGGAAGACTCTGTCTGTTCTGCTTTTGATTCAAATCTGTGCATTCCTGAATCCAGTTTCAGAACCCAGCTCTTGAAATTGATTCCCATCTGCCTCTGAGTCCAGCCCAGGACTTCCCGAGTGCCTGCTCCTCAGCATCAGTGGTGATGATAATGTGATTGCGATCAGAGGGATAGGGTTCAATATTGGGTGTGTATATGTTTATATATCTTTCATTTTATTACTACTATTTTCCTTAAAGCTTTTTTAGTTTTGTTTTACAATCCATAAATCTCTCCCCTTATTCCCTTTTGGGAAAGGACAGGGGTTAATAGAGAGCATCTGTCATTTGTCTAGTGCCTGGCCCAGCCCCCAGACTGTGGTTTGAGAAGAGTTTCACACATTTCCAAATGGGTATGTTTCTAACACTTATTTTCTCTGTTGTAGTATGACCTTCATTTTAAGTAGAAGAGTTATTTTTTTATTGTTGAAACATAAAAAGATTTTTGAAAATATAACAGTTATGAAACTGCTTCTGGAGAGTTTGGCTTTTAGCTCCTTTGGTGATGTTCAAATCTTGATTAGTTTAATAGCTCAGTAAGAATACCTCTAGAAATCGTAGACAACATATCAAGTGTGTGGTACTCTGCAGATATAAATTGTCTCTTTTTTTTTTATAGCTGAAGAGGAAGGTTGCAGTGTAGGAACTAAGCCATTTTTTATAAACATCTTTGGAAATAAGAGAGATTAGGACCATTTTGCACAAAAGGAAAATCAATGCAGAGAGGCAAAACACTTCCCAAGAGCAATGGAATTTTATCCAAACTAGAGTATCTGAGAAAGCACTTGAATTTTGGTTTATAGTCTTGGGTTCTGAATATTAATCTCTTCTGTTAGGCACAAACATTACACAGAAACAAGTACTTAGCTCCTCATTTCAAAAGGAACTAGAATCAAATCTAATTTTCTTGATTCTGTTAAGACCGCTTTCGATAACGCAGCAGTACAGAAAATTTACTTACCTGTAATGGAAAAGTTCAAGTTGTTTTCTTATTGACCATGTGCTTTTTTTTTGTTAGTCCTTTGCTTTTGCTTTCTTGTACATATGTTACTATGGAAAAATAAAATTCTGGAATGATTAAAATACATTTTTTGAAAGCTTTCTGAAAAAGAATCGCATCCAAGTTGTTATTACAGAATGCAGGCCAAGGGACTTGCCTTTGTGTGGAATTAGCTGCCTCCAACTGCTTCCTAACAAGTGACATGGAGACTCTGGGGTTCGATATGTGGTTCACTGCCTCTCTCATTCTCCATAATAACACTGGGAGTGTTCTTCTCTCAGAAGGGCTTTTGTTACCATTGCTGTATCAATCATTTTCATATTTCCAGCTCAGTTATTCGGGATCCTTAGAGTTCTAATGTTAATCTTCATTAATGTATTTCTGACTTTCATAAACAATTTAATTTGAATTCTCAATAAATAAATGCTGCTTACAGAGGACATTCTCATTTCTCTTTCTCCATGCAACTGGTTTATACTCTGAGAAGATCATCCACAGTTACTCAGAATCCCTTGAAATTCTGGCCTCACCATGATAAAATATGCTTAATTAAAAGGGGAAATTATCTTACACTTGGAAACTAAATTCACCTGGCTTTTACATCTCTCTGAAGAGATGTGGAGGGCATAATTGCTTAAACTTAGTGATTGTATCTCCCTAGCTTGTATTACATAGTCAGCAGGTGAAATCTTATGCAAGTGGTAACTTCACTCACATAATACATCACCTATACCAAAACCAGGTTGCATTTTGTAACAGGTTCCCCTTTGTTCATTGGAAGATCATGGAACAGATCCTTCTAGAAGCTAGGCTAAGGCACATGTAGGACAGGGAGGTGATTTGAGACAGCCAGCACGGCTTCACCAAGGGCAAGTCCTGTCTGACCAACCTAATGGCCTTCTGTGTTGGAGTAACTACATAAGTGGACAGGCAACGAGCTATGAATGTCTCTATCTGGATTTCTGTAAAGCCTTTGACTTGGTCCCCCACAACATCCACCCCCCATCCTTCAGTGGATGAGAAATTGGTTGGATGGTCACACCTAGGTCAACAGCTCAATGTCCAGGTGGAGATTCTTGACAAGTCATTCCCTCAGGGGCTGGTACTGAGACAAGTACTGTTTAGTATCTTCATCAATCACACAGACATCCCAATGACAATGGGATTGAGTGCACCTTCTGCATGTTTGCAGACAACACCAACCTGAGTGGTGTGGTTGACATGCTTGAGAGGCAGGATGTGAATCAGAGACACCTGGAGAAGCTCAGGAAATGGGCCCATCTGAACCTTGTAAGGTTCAGCAAGGTCAAGGACAAGGCCCTGTACCTGGGTCAGGGCAACCCTTGGTGTCAATACAGTCAGGGGGATGAAGGGATTAAGAACAGCCCTGAAGAAGGATTTGGGTGTACTGATGGATGAAAAACTGGAGGTAAGCCAGAAATGTGTGCTTGCAGTGCAGAAAGACAACGGTATCCTGGGCTGCATCAAAAGAAATGTGGCCAGGAGGTCAAGGGGTGTGATTCAACCCCTCTACTCCACTCTGGTGAGACTCCACCTGAAGTACTGTGCTCAGCTCTGGAGCTCTTACCACAGGAAAGACACAGACCTGTTGAATCAGGTCCAGAGGAGGGCCACAAAAATGATCAGAGGGCTGGAACCCCTCTCCTATGAAGAAAGGCTGAGAGTTGGGGTTGTTCAGCCTGGAGAATAGAAAGTCCCAGGGAAACCTTACTGCATCCTTTCAGTATTTAAAGAGGGCCTATAAGAAAGATGGAGACAAACCCTTTAGTAGAGTCTGTTGTGATAGAACCAGAGGTATTGGTTTTTAAAATAAAAGAGATTTAGACTAGATAGAAGAAAGATATTTTTAAAATGAGGGTGGTGAAACATTGGAGCAGATTGTCCAGAGAGGTTGTAGATGTCCCACTTATGCAAATATTCAAGATCAGACTGTATGGGTAACCTGATCAAGTTAAAGATAAGCCTGCTTATTGTAGGGGATGTGGACTGGATGACCTTTAAAGGTCCCTCCCAAGGCAAACTATTCAATGATTCTATATTTTTTTTGCATTTCAGTTTGGTTGGTGAGCTGAAGCATGATCTCTGGGCTGCACACAGGGCAGAAAGGACAGGATCTTGCTGGCCAGGTCCAGTCCCACACCTAGAGGCTGCCTCTGCCCTGCCAGCCCCAGGCAAGGAACTGATAGCCCCTGGCTGGACTGAAGTGGAGTCCTGGGTCATGAGCAGGACTGCAGGGAGGCCCCATGAAAGACTGAGTATAACCAGGAAAGTCTTTGAATAAGTCACCTGACTTTAGGGGAAATATCCTGACCTTGACACTTCAGGGCAAATTCTATTTGTTTTCTTTATTTTGCCTGTAATAATGACCCATATTAGTTTGAGTATAGACAAGCAAGACGTAATCTCTGGTTTTGACTCAGTAATAAAAAAAGATCTGCATGACTTCAGGTGAATGTCAGAAGTCGAGAACTGGTTCTTCAAGTGACTTGGAAGCTGACATTTTTGTGTCAAATTACTTGTAGCTTTTCTTTCAGCTAAAGGTAATTACTATGTAAGTTACTTTATTATGAGAAATATTATTTTCTCATTATTTCCCTGCTTTTTTCCCCTGCTGAACATGTGCTGCCTCTCTCTGTAAATTCTATTACTAATACACTCTAAAGGAATGTGCTCTATCTGTTCTCAACCAGGTCATAATTTTGCCATTTACAGTGGTCAATAATAATTAGTGAACATGTGCCATTTAGTTTTCAGAAATTGGGTGTTTAGGTCACCAATGTGTAAGTCAGTGATACTCTAAGGATGGCACAGTGATGAAGAGCTCATTTTTCATAGTTATTCCACAATCAAACATGTCTCTATGGTTTTTTTCAAGTTTGTTCATTCTTATTTGCATTCTCTTAATTTGTGCATAGATAAAAACATCAGCAGAATGAAAAAATAAATGGCTTGACATCAATAGCATGGATAAGCATACTAAGGCAAGATGAAGAATGAGTTAGTCAGTTGAGAAGTTGCCTTTTTCAGTTTCTTACACTGCAAAAGTGGCAGTGATTATTCCTGAGACCACAAACAGAATTCCCTTCCTTCCAAGCATCAGTTGCCATTTCATCTTTAAAGTTGTATTTGGTGTCAGATGGTTTCTTTCCTGAATCTAGCACGAATTGCGTTCCTCTCTTTTAATGATGTAGAGCAGATTTCAGCAGTAATAGAAGACAAAAAGGGTTGGGTCCTGAGGGTTGCAGTCACATTGCCTAAATCTTGCCAACCACTCTCTCCTTTTTGGGCTTGTGTTGGAGAATGGCTAGAAAACAAGGGTCATGTATCTTTAAGGGAAATGCTTGCTGAAGCAAAGTGTCAGGCTCG
>WUAM01000323.1:10771247-10783993 GCA_024336885.1 Actenoides hombroni
GAGTAACGGGCAAGTGTGCCCATTGATAAGATGACTGTATAAAAGCAGCCTTCTGATCTCTAATAAACGAAGTTTGCCTACCAATCATATTGATTTTCTGCATTCTTCCCTCGTCGCTCCGCAGGCTTGGAATCTTTTGCTCAAATATTAGTTGTCGAAATACCCCTTAGCATGAGGCTTTGTGTGTTTGAGACATTATGGAAAAATTCTTATCACAGTTGTTAAACATACAGGAACTTTCTAGACTGAATGCTGACATTTAAATTAGGAGGTCCAGGATATCAAATGAAGAGATCAAACTTTGATTTTCACAAATGAGGAGACTGCATAGTTTAGAAAATAAGTGTGACTGTATAACACAATACCCAAATTCATCTTCTATTTCTCCCAAACAAACTCCAGTAAAAAAAAATAACAGGGCAAATAGGCACAAAATTATTCTCTTACTTTAGGGGAGCTAAGTTTACCTCCCCTAAAAATGGGTACAAAGCTCAGGATTTGGTTGAAACTTTACCTTTATTAATTCATTTATTCCTAATTATTCTGAGGACTGATGCTAAAAATGTTCTGTTGAAAGAAATCTTTTCTACCAAGGAGACTTTGGGTTTTCCAAGCCTTTAGAGTCAATTCTGCTCTGATTTGGTTGCCCAGAATTTGATGGGCCTAGTGATGAGCACAATGTATTTAATTCTTAGTATCTGCATAACATAATGCTGTGATTTATTTCTTTCTAAAAGGTAAAACTGTGAATGTTTTTATCAGGCAATAAAAAGTTCCTGTTCTGTAGAGCGCTATGTATACTGTCTTGGAAAAATCTCAGCTAGTCTTTCCTATTTGAAAATCAATGATACCTGTTAAAGACCAGTCATTACAATATACATGATAAGAAAACCCCCAAAGGATAGTGGGCAATGGTGGGTTGCTTCCACTTTATTTTTTTCAGTGCTGTTGCCACCAACACAATGCAGATAACTCTTACACAAGGAAGTGAGTTTAAAGTGGAAGTTTAAAACTGTTTAAAAAGAAACTAAAATTACTCCTACTATATATAAAGGCTACACTCATGAAAATTTGTTCCTCCACAGCATTCTTGTTAAATAAACCTTACACTAGACTTAGATTTTCAGTTCTCAAAGAGAACTTCCGAAGACATTGTAGTTTTCAATCCATAAAAATATTAACAGAGCTTTTCAAAAAGCAAAGGATTTTTGTTACAGGGGAGTTTCTTTCCCAGGTAAATTTCCTAATTACCAGTGTCTTATACTAATTATTTAATTTCATAATTCAGAATGTAAATGGAGTTTGTTTATTGTTCCATTTACTATATGTGAAACAAGCTATAATCTAGAGATTAGTTTTATAGCAGAGCATAGCAATGATGAATGAGTTACAAAAAAATAAACTAGGGTGAGTTTACTTTAAAGGTAGTGCAAATACAAATGACACTGTTCACATGGTGGAGTGTGCTGTTACAGTGTAAGGGTTTGATTTTTTTTAAGCTCCAAATTCTCTGTACTCCTATTGGCAACAGCAATAAATATTTAGCATATTCATTATCTGGCAAAGTTACACGTAAATTCCTCATCTTATATTTTCTTTATTGATCCCTTCAAAAATAGCCAGACTGATGTGAAATTGTAAGTTACAAGTTTTCAGATATCTCAAATTTTTCCAAATTCAGTGACGTAACTTAGAAATTCTTAGGAACATATTTAATACAAAATTAACCAGAGGTTCATCAAGTCCTCTCTTCCGTCTGTCACAAAGCTCTCAGATGTTTAGGAACTTCATAAGGAACAGGTCAAGCAATACATATTAATTCCCTAAAGCTCTTCCAGTCTCAAGTAATTTGAAATGTATTGATATCTTAAGCAAGAAATGGTATCTTCATGCTTAATAAACCTTTCCAGACTTTAGTTACACAGTCTGGTTGCTTTGAGCTATAAGTAAAATTTAGCAACACCACACCACCATCCTGAGTGGAATAATTTAACTACTTGAAAATATTCTGTCACCTCATCCTTTACATTTTTCAGTCTTCTGTAAGATTTCCATCTGTGTTATTAAAACCAAGAATCTGGAATATGCTTATCAGAATTATTTTAAATATAAACAAATCTATAAAAATATATATATGTATGCTTCTTTCCTAGCTCCAGTACAAAACCTTCCTCACATTTATTCATACCTGGATTTGAAGGGTGGTAATTGGAAGGTGTTTGAGGAAAGGCTCTAGAATAACATAATGCAAAGATAGAAATGAATAGCCTTACAGTAATTACTTATTTTCAATGTAAAGGCAAAAATCAAAGACATTTTATCGGTTACATTTTAGCCTCATATAAATCACAGGGAAATTATTAATGTGAACACATCCCCAGCAGCATTCACATTCTTACAGGCTTGCAATTTATCACTTCAGATATCAGAAAGTGAACAGAGTCTTTTGCAGTCATGGGTTTACAACTGTGACCCAATCAACAGCTCTGACATGTCTAAACTGAAACAAAAGCTCCAGTTTGGCATATCTATTATCTTAAGTATTTTTCATAGTCTTTTTCTCCAAAACTGCTTTTGAAAGTATACAGATCTTCCTATTTAGTTGGAAGAACTGACTGTGCTATCAACCTTTGCTTCCATTTTTATATCAACCACACTGACTATGCAAATATGGTAGTTGAAGTTGCTTCATTTTAATACTGTAAACCCACATACCATTCATGTTAAAATAAAATTTAAAAATGTTCTGATACCATAAAGGAACAGGTTTGATTATTTAAACTATACTTTTCCCCCTGCCTTGGCTTCCATTAACAACTCGTTGTCCACCACAAAATAAAATGCATAATTTGAAAAAGGTGGAATTACAGTAACATTTATATCAGTAGTTAGATTACAATACCTTTATAACAGAGGTGAGCTTTCAGTAGCCCATCTTCCTCACGGATCACATCCAAATAACGCTAGTGTTCTAAGCCCTGAAAATTGATAACATTCATCCACTGAAAAAAGCGATTTCCCAGAATGAATCTCTCTGTTATGTTTAAGCCTCTTGCCTCGTTATATGCTTGATAATACTTTTAAAAACTGATCCTTTAGGATGGCTTCTGATCTCAAAAAGAACATTAGTTCATTTATATCTGTTCTTGGTTATGTAGAGCAATTAGCACAAAGTCTTGGCAGACAGTTCTCCCTTTCACAGTAATTATTAAAAAGGTATCATGGGGGAATATCACCAAGCTTTTACAGCACATGCGTGATGCAAAAAGCCAATTCACCACATACAGCAGCAAGAAAGCATTTATTACCAAGTCTGTCTGGAAAATGTTTGGCAAACATCTGTTGTTCATCTGCAGCGGAGAACACCTATTTAGCTGGCAAGCAGGAATACAGCAAAGGCTGTTAACCGGTACTTTGTCAGTTAGCAGGGTAGTTAGCTCAGATGCGGATCTGAAAGAGATTCAGAAACTCAGCTCCATGCAGCATGAGACTGTATGACTGTGGTGGTGACATGCTATGGTGCTCCATCCATGACTGGCTGGAAGAAGCTTCCCCAGGAAGTCCAAGTGCTTGGCCCTGGTGCATTCCAGAGGGAGGCTGCCATGAAGGAGCGGAGACGGAGAGCTTGATGCTGCTGGTGGCCTCACCTGCAGGAACTGTGCTGTGGCTGAGGAACTAAGTGACCAGGTACAGGAGGTGTGGGAAGTTTGGATAGGAGCTGATGTGTCCCGCAAGTTAACAGCCCTGCAAGCTAACAGCTGCCTGCATAACTATTGCTGCAGTTAGTGCTTTGGCTTTTATAATTATGGTCACCTACTTGGGATACAGACTGTTAGCAAGAGATAGGATTCTTGGAGTAGGAGATCCTCTAATATAGAGACTTTTCTAGACAAATTTTTAACCAAATTCTAGCTCAAAACTCGAGACCTCAGAACAGTTTGGCCTTTATAGTACTTGTCATAATGCCCTGTAATACATAGAAAGCCTGATTTCAAATTGCTCCTGCTCCATCTCACTTAGCTATATTCTGTAAATCTGCCTCTGGATTCAAAGAGAGCTTCTGCTTCCTCAGGGATATTTGTTATTGATAAAAAAATAGAACAATTTAAGCAGGAGAAATCAACATGGCAACAAACACTGAATTAATCTTGTGGTTGCTGCACACACCTAGTACAAGAGAGAACAATCCCTGTCTCAGAACCTCAATTATTTATACAAAATGGAACAGCTCAAAAAAGAACACTTGAAAAATCCTGGATATTTTGAATCTTCTCTCTCTCTTTCTGAATATTATTCCCCATTTCTCTCTAGTCCATCTTCTTTCTTCTTCCCAAACAATATGGCTGTTCCAGAGGCTCCAGATCTGTGCAAATGCAGATGATGAGAATTCTAGTCATTTTAAAAAATTTCCATCCCAGAAAATGTTTCTTGCCACATTCCATATATAGCCTGGTATAACTGAAAAACAACATGCATAAATCTCTCTTGTATTTTCAAATATAGTGCAGAATTAAACTATGAAGACATAGAAAGTTTCAGAAAATGACAAATGCTGATCTAGCTAATTGGATGCAAACACTAAAATGCTTTCTGCAAAGCACAGGTGAAAGTAAACATAGGTAATTACTATATTTTGGTTTGCATCCCTGTAGCTATAAAATATGTGCAATCAGTACCATGAAATTGGAAAGCAAACTTATGTTCTAAATCAAAGAAACAGGGCTCGGTCTAAGCTCCACTATTTAGAAGACATGGTATCACAAAGAACGCTAATGTTCATTGACAATGTTCACAACCATTAGAAGATTGAAGTCATAATGAAACTGCAGCTAACACAGTCTTCTGGCCCTAGGATGTACATTGTTGATGTGTGTATTCTGGAAGCCCCATCTGTTAGGAGCCAGGCTTTATATACTGAATAATTGCTAAATTCCAAGGAGACCAGGTGGCAGGGCAAATTAATTTGGAAAGAAATAGAAAAGTCATGGGGGAGAGAGCAAAAAAATTGTAGGCGAAAGTTAATTCAGCATTTTCTGAATGTACTGAATGAGGACAGGAATAAAAAGAGGAAGAAAATATGCAACAAGATGTGGAGAGGAAGGATGAAGGCTGGAAAAGAAGGGACACTTTTACATTAGAAGATGTTTATGGAGATCTTTCTTGGACTACAAGAAACAAGAATGTGAGGGAGATGAAAAACTGAAAATATTGACATGAAAATTTCTATTCATGAATATTTATATTCTCAGTAATCACTCAATCATATATTTGTAAAATCAATTCACAATACCATGTGCAAACCAAAACAAATCTAATGTTCTTCATGAATTGTTGAAAATTACGCTGATGTGAAAAAAAAGACAAGAGCCAAAAGGAAGAAAGCCAGAGCTATATTAGCTTCCCAGTCTGAGTGGCATATTCCCAGTTTTTTATGTGAGAAGCACTTGCAGAAAACTAATGAGATCAATACAAACACCACAACTGCTACTATAAACACAGAAAGCCCTCTGTGCAAGAAATCTCTGGCATGAACACAGGGGACCATAAAGCTGCATTAAGGTTTCTTTAAAGAGCATCTGGTGTCACATACGGTTCTGCTGTCCTAGTCCTCACATGCTCTCATTGTCAGCAGCAAATGAGACAGAGGAGTTAGGTTAAATTGTTTTCATTAAAAGTTTGATTACTGTGGTAATCTTCTGGATATACATATATACAATAATCAAGCATACTGCCTAATTCAGAAGTATATCTGTAACATATTGGTAGAGGCCTATGACACCTATAAATTACAAGTGCACTACTCAGAATGTAATTAATATTAACTTGACTTGAATCCAAATATAGGCATAGAAAAATTGTGAAATCAACAGCACAAAAGAATTTATTAACACTGTGACATTGTAACAAAATAAAACATATGTTTAGGTTGTATTATTTTACCTAAGTGTATGAGCAGTGTGACCCCTGAAAGTGCAAAGAAAGAGTCATGTAGACATTTAAGTAAGAGAAAGTTGCAAGGCCGGAAGCAAGGTAAACATGACTGACTGCAGGTATGCAACACATCCTGCTGAATGCACAAGGATGAGTGGCAATATAAGGAAGGAAAAAAAAAAAAAAAAAAAAAAAGGAAAGTCCCAAAGACAAATAACAAGATTAATAGTATCAAAGGAAGAGAAGACTCCCTCTTTTGGGAGGCAGGCAATGCTGTCTTAGTCCTAACCACCCCTGACTAAGCCCAGGAAGAACAGTAGCTTTCAGTGCTAACTGTATGGCATCAGCTCCATAGGTAATTCAGGATATAACTCTTAAACACTAACAGTTTTGTATATGTAGAGTTGATGTAATCATATTGTATAACAAACAAAAATTAGAATGAAGCATGTTATTAATGAGTTAATATAGCAAAATTTAGTTTTGAAATTTAAAGCTGGTTTATTTTCTGGTTTTCCTAAACATTCCCATCACAGCAATCTCTACTTATCTGATACATATACTCAGTTGCAATAATGGGCTCCTGTTGGAAAATGTGACTCAGTCTCCAGTTCTAGATCATCTGATTTCAAGTTTTCTACAACCAGTTGTTTGTTTGTTTTGTTTGTTTTCAGTTCAGAATATCAGAATATGCCACAATGCATCATTCTTGGAATACATGAACTGTCAACGCAACCAATCATGCTCAGTTTGCTGTCTGCCAGGACGTCCATGCCAGTTTTTCAGACCCTTTCCTCAACAGCTAGTTTTTAGTTTGTACAGTGGAAAAGTTCGATCCATCCTAGGTGCAGGACTTTGTTGTCACTGAATTTCATTAGATTTCTGTTGTGCATTCCTCCAGCCTACTATCAAGAGCATCAGCTGGCTCCCTCAATTTGTTGTCATCTGCAGACTTGATGAGAATGCGTGCCTTATTCTCTTCCACATCATTGACAAATAGACTGGATAGACTATAACACATTAATCACTACTATCTAAGCCAAATCATCCTAATATTTTTTCACCCAGCTGGTTGTCTACACATTCAGAATGTAACATCAGAATGTAATGCAAAAATATTTTGTCAGATAGTGTTGAAAATTAAGGCGAATTAAGGCGAGTTGTTCTTGTTTTTTCAAAAAACCTGTTAATTTTATTGTAGAAGACAGTCAGGTTGGTAATGCATGATTTACCCTTGGCAAATCCATGCTGACTGATCTGTATCACTTCCTTCTCCTGTGCCCAACAATGTACTACTCCAAGAGGACTTGTTCCATGACTTTCCCAGGGACCAAAGTGAGATTAATCAACGCGTAATTGCCTGGTGAGTTTATTAGGCCTTTCTTGCATGTTTCTGGTATAACATCCATATTCCATTAGTCACCAGGAATCTCCCCTGATCTCCATGACTTTTAAAAGACAAAATAAAGCATCCTTGCATGGATGTCAGTTCTCTCAGCACACTTGGATTGAATCAGGCCAGGTTTATGGACTTTTATGGATTGAGGTCTCAGCAATCCATGACCCAATCCTCCTTTTAATTCAGGTATTGCCCTTTGTCTCTTGTTCTCCTCAGAGGAGATACCTCAGGAAATCAGTTTTGGTCTGATATTTTATCCTGGTTTCAATATTCACTGATGGCATTATCTGTCTGTGTCCAACATACCAATCCCTCCATAAATTTTCAAACCTGTTGCCCAAGTTTAAACAAATGTAACTGAATGTAGATATTACATATTTCAGAAAAAAGGTAAAAAAGAAAAGCAAAAATTAATCCCCATAGCTGAAGAATCTACTTTTGCTGTATTCATGACTACAGTACTAGTAACCAGCAAGTCTATTTGAGACCCTGACCCTTCAGTTTTACTTTGAGCACTCCACACGTGACATAAACACCAGAGGTGCAGCCAGACATCAGTAATCAAACTTCAAAAATTCTTATGCCTATGAAAGTACTTCTTTGAACATATCAGATTAAGTCAGCTGAATCATACATAAAACTTTTTCTTTGCAATTAGTTACCCATCTCAAGTATGTCGATAGATCTTATTGTATGACCTTGCTCTTCATATTTTAAGGAGGTGGTGGGCTCACTGGGACAATTTTTGCATGGTTTTTTTATTCCTATTTCTCATTGTTTTCTTCGTCTGTACAATCATTCCTATGATAGCAAAATAGTAATGTTGTCTTACTTCCTCAAAACATTCTAGTTCCCCACGCTGTATCATAGAAATAGTCCTACTGCAGTTACTTCGTGTGATGCCAACTTGATGAATTTTACTGTCTTAGCAATGGCATGCTTTGTTATTTTGTCTGCCTTTTATTGCCCAAGATATACTTCTCTCCTTCTCCTACTCAACATTTTTCTTCCTCTATAAACCTTAGACTGGATACTCTCCCTGACAATACTTGGAGTATTAAATGGAGTTTTAAGAGTAAGGTATGTGGAATATCACATTTGGTCTTTGAGACTTAGCTCCACCAGAACACGTGTATTGTTTTTATTAAAAGTTGAGATTCTTTTCAAGCATGTGTAATGCAGTGTTGTAATATGCAGGCACATTCTTTCCTGGACCAGAAAGACAGATATCAAACAGCAGGTAAATGATTTGTTAGGTGCAACTGAGAGTAGGTAAAAGTACATGAACAACCACTCTCATTCAGATCAAGAGCTTATCCAGCTCATTATTCTGTCTCAAACAGTGGCTGCAGGTAGACCCCAGAGAAGAAGAAAAAGAGAGAAAACATATACATGTAAGCATAAATTTTGCTAGATTTTTACTATTTTCAGATCAGGAGATCTCCTGAGTATCTAATTGCTTCCCATTTAGTAGCTCCCAAAAGATGCCTCTTCCAAGTGCTTGTCAAATCTGTCCTTGAACATACATATACTTTCAGCATAGACAATATCCTTGGACAAGGAGTTTCACAAAATTAGTGCTCATGACATGAACAATCTCCTATTTCGTTTTGGAGGATCCTGAGGGCTGAATCTGATAGCACCTAATTCCTATTTTGGAAAAGACAGTGAATAATCAGATCACTTAAAGTCTTCTCTTTTCCTGCACAGGAGTCTTAGGCTGCTCAGCTGTTCTGTATATTTTTCACCATCCTTCTTTTCCTCTCTGAACTGTTTGTAGTTCTGTTATATCTCAGACCCAGAACTAAATACTGTACTCAAGAGGAGGGCAAACCATGAATTTTATATAACAGCCTATATATTTTGTCTGTTTTGTCTTCTACTTCTTTCCTTATTAAGTTCTAAGAGTAAGTTCTTAACTAGGTGCAATCTTTACGGAGGAAAATAGTACAAAGAGGCGGTAAAAAGGACTGACATAGAGTAACCAACCTATACTGCACGTAGCATAAATCAGAGACAAACCTAGGTCTATAAAACTGGTCAGTAGTTGTCATAGTATCTCATAAAACATCTATGTGTTTTGATAATTTTAAATTCTAGAGCTTAACAAGATCCAAAATTAGTAAAAATATTCATACTGATATCTCTATTTCAGGTAATTTTTAAACTCTATCTGTTCATAAGTAACCTGTGCTTATTTAGGTTTATTTCCTGAGCTCAAACTATCCTATTGTGGTTTTTGGGCTTTCTTGCATCTTTGTCAAATGCGTCTGGAACTGGTCGCCACCAGATACATACTATTAGAATCGATGGACAGCAAGGCAATCAGATATGGCATGTTAAAAAAGAATATGCTAGTGCTGCAGGATGGCACATTTATTTATGCCTTCAGCAGCTTCAGTTAATTTAAAGCAATTTAGAAAAAGGACCAGTCTGTACTAACTGCATTTTACCTTCATTCATTTCTAAGTAAATTTCTGTCTATAAATTATTTTATATCACTTTTATTCAGAGTTGTTGGAATACTAAAAAAGAAGTAATTATCAGAAAATATGAGAAATAACCTGCTGTTGGAGGTTAATGTATATCATAGTTTTGGGTAGCTTTACTATGACAGCCTGAAGACTAGTCAAATGAAATCTTTCAGGGAGAAAATAAGAATGAATTTATAGTGCAAAATTTGAGGCACATTTTACCTGCCAGGAAAACATGAAAAGCTGATGATCAAAGAAGAAACAACCAGTAAAAAGTCATTGTTTCAACTTAGGCTTTCAGCAAAACTTTTGAAAATAGTCATGGCAATACTGATCAGATAATCCACCTTTGACATTAAAAAATTTAGCAGTATTCAGGGTATTTAAAATTTCATACTTCATTGTTTAACATTTATACTGTTGCACTTAGATGTTGGAGTTACTGTCAAGAATTCATTTTCTCAAACTTCCTTATGAAACTTATATGCATACTGCTTGACTACTTGCAATAAAAGCAGACATTCAATAGAAGCTCAGGATGTATTTCCAAAACTTTTACAGAAAGGCTTACTCATTGTATATACGGCAATAAAAAAAAAAAGGTAGAACTATTAAATTGATACAAATTATAATTGACCATGTAGGAAAGGATGATATTTATCATTTTGCTGAAATAAGACTCATCTGACTTGTGCTTATTATTTTAAATCACACAGTCTGTATTCAATAATTCTTCTGCAAAGGACCTAACTCAGCTATCACTGTAAAACCCTGAAATTACTCTTTTTCATCACAGTCAAATCTATGTTACAGGCATAACAGAAAGTTCTGAAATGGGGAAGATACACTGAAAAAAAAAATAGCATAGGAAATTAATGTAAGAATTGCTCTTAACAATCAAGGGAATATTTATAAAACCTGAGATGATGATAAGTTTAAAGAAAAAAACCAAACCACAAAACTGAAGCAAGGAACTGTCTTTTCAGAATTAAAAAATCAAAAGTATTGCCTCTGAGTTTAGCTCCTTCCAATCAAGTAATGCCAGCTTTGGAAAGTAATTCACTTTTTGTTATAACTACACATTATATGTAGATATACAGGTAGTTAGGCATATATATAGCACACACAGATACATATTTCAAAGGCAGATCGAAAACCAATTCAGACTCTTGCTAATAAATGACTGAAATATTAATTTTTGCTATACATCATTCTCCCTTGGCCAATAAGTACTGGATATTTTTCCATTAATGGAGGTGACCCTATGTTAAAGGCCTTTTATTGAGCAATTTTCCTGGAATAGTCCTACGTTTTCATGTTATGTCATAGGAGATTTCTTCCAGAATGTTTGCAGTGTTTCAATTGACACATTCTGTTCAGCAAAACAAACAAAACTGAGTTATTCTGAACACATCTGTAAGGTCCTTGTTGAATCAGGACCAGAGCATTCCAAACAAGTATTATTATCCTTTTGACTTAAGTAAGTATAAAGTTCTGAGAAGCCTAAAAATAAAGGTATTTCTCATAACAGTGGTAACAAAAGTGTAGCAAAAAAGGAATGAGAGACCTTACAGGAGAAGGTGATTATATTTGAAAAGAAATCAACATCCCTCATTCCCACTATCATGTCACATACAAGCATGAAGAATTCAGACACAAAAATGTATATACCAAGGTGGCCAAAAGGCATTCCTAGGTTTAGGTTCCCTTTTCTTTTGGACACCTAGAAAAGCTGCAAGCAGATTTACTGTGATCTTCATAACCTGTTAATCTAGATACTAACAACACCTGCCTTTCTTGCAGCCCTTCTGCCATTCATATTGTCATTCTGACAGAATGACAAATTTTTCATTCTGTCATTCAGTGCCCTTGTGGCAGGAGCAGCCACCCCCAGCAGACAAAACAGACAAAGTAAACATGGTGTGCTGGAGCCGTTTGGTCCTCGGCCATTAGGCTGCACCTCCGGGTGCTTAACTGGCGCCCCAGGGTCTGGACCCCTTAGTAAACAGGCTCGGGGACTGTGCTTCTCCATGATTTGTCTGGGCTGGTCCCCTCAATCAGTAAGAATGACCACAGTGGACCCTCAACTGGGGTATAAATGGGGTCCTGCCTAAGAGCTGGAGGAGCTGGTTCTTCGCAGGTCTGGCAGTCAGACCCTCCCCTTGGACAGTCCATCCAAGGAGCCTTCCATGGATTGAGTGAGTCTCTGTGGATCGAGCGAGCCTTGCCCCCTCCCCCCTTTGGGTGAGTGATACCTTGGGCACTCTGGTGTGGGAGGTTTCCCCTTGATGAGTGAGCGTGTGCCCATTTTGGTTTGTCTTTCCATAAGGCTTAGGAATTAGTTGTGTACTTAATTCCCAACAGACATCTGAACTAGTATCTGGTCAGGAGTGCTGAGTTTTATTACAACTTTGGTTGCAATAAATTCCATTTTGGATAGCGGCTGCTGTTTGTTTTGTGGGTGTCTCCTTGGCAATCCTGACATTCATACCAGTCTTAACATTTCATTGAATATTATCTGTGACAAAATTCTCTCCACTGATTATGCAGAAAAGCTAGCCTGCAGCTCTAGAATGACAGCTTCTTGTTGACCCAGGATGCATACAGCTAGCAGCCAGCCATGCATTAGTTTCATATTAATGCATAAACTGCAGGTGTTCCACAAGACAGAATATAAGCATTTGAGATGAACTAAGGGCTTACATTCTAATTAGATTATGTCTTATATACTGTAGCAGGATGTCTGCTGGTCAGAGCTTTGAAATCAATTTGCCTAACTGTCACGGTTTAGGGTCAGGGCAGCCCCTTAGACCTATAACAGATGCTCTCTGTTAAACCCCCTCCCTCCCCAGAAGGGAAGAGAAAGGGAATAAGGGAGAGAGACTTAGCAATTAGAAAAGGAAACTAGAATGGCTTTAAAGAAAATTAAATTAATTATTATA
>WUAM01000323.1:10793177-10843588 GCA_024336885.1 Actenoides hombroni
ATAAATGACCTCTCTTCCCCCCCCTTCCCCCCCCCCCCCCCCTTTTTTTTTTTTTTAACTACAGGATACCATATCTCATTTCTAGGAATCTATTCAAGCTTTGTTCTAAATGCAGGATTAGTTGTTTTCTCCAGAGCCTTCTTAAAGGATCACTGCACTGATGATTGCGCTATTATTCAAACATTTATGATATTTTATTTTTTTTTCCAAAACTACTCCACTCACCCCCTCCGTCCCCCTACAAGGAGAGGTAGTACTTACATACAGAAAAAAGTTCAGGCTAGGATTCATCTATCCTGGATGTTTTAGGCAGTCTAGTATCCTTCTGCCAGAACAGCTTTATTTCATTCATTGTTGTCACCAGATATAACAGTAGCTTATTAGTAGCAGTTAGAAGATGCTCATCTTCTTTTCTGGATGAGTTTTGGTAACCTGCAGGCCCTTCAAGCAACCATTTGATTAAGGCAAGGTAGGTTCCTGCCTCTAGCTCTTACTGTTATCTCAAAATTGATGAATAGTCTGGCAAAGATCTCATTTATCTGTTGAGTTCAGCAGCCTTTTCTGCTTGCTGCTGTACTGCAAAGGCAGGGATTTGAGAAAGGGAAATGCTGTTCTGGCTTTGATGTTGACTGGTAGGATTCAGCTTTTGGGGACAGTGGCCAGTCCCAAGGGCTGGATTGTAGCCACTCATGGAAGTACCTTGTGCTAGATTAAAATGGTAAGGAAAAATGCTTGCTATCAGGTTTGCTCTTCAACAGAGCCTTTCACATACAAGTAACTTGTTGTAGTCACCTTCCACTGGGTGTCCTTTCCGGGTGGGACATAGACAGCACTCCCCAGGGCCTCTTTCAGAAACTGACAGCTGAACAAATGTGTTCACTGCACATGAGTAGGTGGGAGGTCTGGAGAGTCAGTAAGCAGTCTGACATTAAATATAGAGCTGAGTTGCTTTTCATTATATAAAATGGCAGAATCAGGCCAAAACAGGTAATTATCTACACTGAAAAAATATTATTCTCTTGCCTAGAACACAGAAGATAACCAACTCTGTGTTTTATGCCTCATTTAATTTATCAGCTCTTCCTGAGACATACCTGCTCTGGGAGACTAGCTAAATGCTGCAGACAGAAACAGCAGCTGGCCTCGGATCCAGGAATAGCTTTCTACCCATTTGCTACCTGGACACTTCTTTATGCTTGAAAACTAATTCTGCAACACACCTTATGTACCTCCACCACTTTTTTCTTCCTTTAAAATTTCATGGTTCCCTCCTCTTATCACTTTATGTATTACATTATTTATACTACCTTGGCTGTATTGGTCCAAATCTGTTCTTTTATGCCTCTGAGTCAAACATGGAGGTATAACAAGAAGTCTTAGGTCTGTAAAACTAATTCTTCTCTGCCTGTTTAGTTCCTTGAATCACTGAGTAAAAGGAAAGTTCATTTTGGAAAGAAACTCTGGAGATCACTTAGTCCAACCTCCTGTTGAAATTAGGGGATTAGATTAGATTAGATTAGATTAGATTAGATTAGATTAGATTAGATTAGATTATCCAGGGTGCTGTTAAATTACACCTTTAATATTTCCAGGGAGAAGATTGCACCACTTCTCTTGACAAGTTACTCAAATATTTTATTGCTCTCAGTCTGAAGAACTTTTATATTATACCCACAAAAAATTTCTTATGAAGCAACTTATATCCATTGCTTCTTGTCCTGTCCTTGTCCACAGTGCTTCTTTGTGAAGACAGTACCACTGTTTTCTCTGCAGCCACCTTAGACTGGAAGACTGTGATTAGATCACTGACGACTCTTTTCTTCACTAGGATCGGCAAACTCAAGTCCTCCAAACTTTCTTTATACGTTAAGTTCTTCAGATCTCTAATCATATCAGCAGCCCACTGCTAAATATTCTCCATGTCTTTCTTGTTTTTCATGTCTCTCTTGAACTAGGACCAACACCGGACACAGTATTATAGATGTGGCCTAACAGGTACTGAGTAGAGATGAATAATCACTTCCCTTGATCTGCCGGCTATACTCTTGCTGACACTTCCCAGGACACTGCTTTCTTTGTTACAGACCACAGTGCAGGCTTGCTTTCATTTCGCTGTCCATCAGTAGTCCTAGGTCTTCTTCAGCAGAGCTTCTCCCTAGCCAGCCTATACAGTTATTTGGAATGAATTTGTGCCAGGAGCAGTACTTCTTGGCCCAGCCTTTCACACTGCTGAGTCTGGTTTATATGGCAGCCCTTCCTTCTGTTGTATCAAACTCTCCTCCCAGAATGGAATGATCTGCAAATTTGAGGAGTGTGCATTCTATCTTATCATGTAGTTTGCTTGTAAAGATATTGAATAATATCAGAGCCAGTATCCACCCCTGAGGAATTTCACTAATGACCAGCAGCTAACTGTTTAACCAGAGGGAAGTCTCAATGCTTCCTCTAAAGCCTGCTCCTACAGTGATTGTTGAAGCCTTCTGGCACCGGATATAATGATAATGCATGGGAAATATCAAGCATTTTGAAATGGCTCCACTCTGCTTCATCTCTTACACTGGCAGAAGAAAGAGACACAAAGAATGGGTACAATTATGAATGGAATGGATGACAGTGACAGCTGTGGAGATAGTATTCACCATTGTGGTGTTGATGTCCAGTTGTGGAGGATGTCAAACAGTAAGTGAGCACTGTTCTCAATGCCAGGCCTGGTAACTAGTCTTCCAGAAAGAGGTCTTTGATTCCTTGATCTCAGTCAGGCCTTGAGTTACAGTATTCCCTTACAGGAGATACTTCTTGATATACAGATGATTTTTTTCTAGGACCTCGTAATACATGGGAGTCAGAAGACACAAGTATCTATGCACCCTAGGTCATTTGAAAAGAACAGTAGCTGTTATGGTGAATGAGTGATGAGCCAGACAAGGCATATGTAGGCTGGGGAAATATTGGACTTGGAATATTTGACAGCATCTTGCAGGCCTTTGCTGGCCCTTGTCATATTAAAGAAAACCAGATCACACAGGGTGAAGAAGAATCTTTCTAAATCAGATAAAGCCACAGATAAATATGCCAATTGACAGTTTGACTTAGGAGTTACATTTCAAGAAAATGCATTCAAATTACTGAAGAACATGAGTGCAGTTTGGATATATAGACTCAAGACAACAGAAGGAAGTAAAAAACAATGTATCTGTGATCTTTTTATTCTATATTTATTCTGAGTAAGGCTTACATTTTGCCTCAGATACAGTTTTGATTAAAATGAGCACCTTGAAATTACCAAGAGTTTTATTATACATTTTATGAGATAGTACTTGACCTATCGGTCTCATTGTGTTTAAATCTGTAGAAATACGTAGTAATTTGTGATTACTGCTGGGAACTTCTCATAATCTAGAAGAGGATTGCAAAGTATGCCTGAAAGCAGATACAGATTAGACTATGATGACTGAGGGAGGGTAGCAGAGTGTTTAAAACTGTGGAGTTGCTTTGGGATGGACAATTTACTAGGGAGAGTTCAACAGTTGCATAATTGCCAGGAACCCAAGCTTTGTCAAATGACTTTCTGAAACAGAAAAAGATGCTTCAAGAAATGTCAACCTCTTTAATCATCCATTATTGCCAGAAAGCTGAAGCTGAGATATATATCAATATGACCTTTCTTCATATTTTATACAAACATCTAAAATACATGCCAGAATTTGTGTATTCACTGCCAGTGAAACAACAGGGATTCTGAATGGGTTACAAAATATTTAAATGTCACCCTGCAGAAAGGCAGCTGTCCCTGCAAAGACCAAACTTAAGTGTAAAGATCAAGTAATAGTACTTAAATCTTACCAAGCTAATGGAGAAGTGTATATACAAACATGAATCTTTAATCCAAATAGACTGACTTTATGTCTAGACCTATCTTGTTGCACAGGTGTATAAACCCAGAGGAGACACATGGGTGAGGTTTATGTGAACATTTCCTGGGTATTTCTAGCATTATCAAGAATGAGGTTGCATTTTAAAATAATCTTTTCCCCTGCTAGTGAATAGACTTTATGGAGTGAAAAAGGAGATCACACTTGCTTAAAAAAAAAAAAAAAAGACAAAAAAAAAAAAGGCTGCAGTCCAGAGTGACAAACAGCAATAATAACCTTTTTACAACTTACTTTACTTATTGGGGGAGGTGCATAAAGCCTGAGATTTTCCTTGGACTCAGTACTGAGGCCAGTCCTGTTTAATATCTTTATCAATGATCTAGATGAGAAGATCGATGGCACCCTCAGTAACTTTGCAGATGACACCAAGTTGATCAGGTGTGTTGGTCTGCTTGAAGGTAGGGAGACTATACAGAGGAATCTCAACAGGCTCAATCAATGGGCCAAGGCCAATGGCATGAGGTTTGACAAGGACAGGTGCAAGGTCCTGCACTTGGGTCACAACAACCCCATTCAATGCCACAGGCTTGGGGACGATTAGCTGAAAAGCTGTGCAGTGGAAAATGACAGCCAGTTGCATAGGAGCCAGCAGTTTGCCCAGTTGGCCAAGAAGGCCAACAACATCATGGCCTCTATCAGAAATAGTGTGGCCAGAAGGGCTAGGGAAGTGACTGTCCAGCATTGGTGTTGGACACCTCACTACAAGAAAGGCATTGAGATCCTAAAGTGAGTCCAAAGAACCACAACAAAACTGATTAAATGTCTAGAGAACCAATCTTATGAGGAGTGACTGAGGTACCTGGGGTTGATTAGTCTGGAGAAAAGGAGGCTGAGGGGAGACCTTATTGCTCTCTGCAACTACCTGAAAGGAGGTTGTAGTGAGGTGGAAGTAGATCCTTTCTCCCATGTAACAAGTGACATGGCAAGAGTAAATGATCTCAAATTGTGCCAGGGGAGGTTTAGATTGGATGTTAGGAAAAAATTCTTTTGTGAAAAGTTTGTCAGGCACTGGAACAGATTACTCAGGGAATTATCCAGGAAGTATCCCTGAAAGTATTTAAAAGATGTGTAAATGTGGTGCTTAGGGACATGGTTTAGTGGTGTCCTGGCAGTGCTGGGTTAACTGTTGGGCTCAATGACCTTAAAGGTCCCTTCCAAACAAAACAATTCTATGATTCTATGAAATCAGTGACAGAAACTAATAAAAAAAAAATCACTTTAGCTCAAACTTGTGATGAGCTTGCATTGCTCCATTGACACGTGGGAATTTATTAAGTTTTAGCTGTTTTATCACACTGGTGAAACTTCTATTTTTCATGGACATTTAAAAGTAAGAAGTGCTTGTTCTATAGATAAGTTGTTACTGAAATGAGAGAAGGCAAAGATGACAACAGTTTTTAAAGCAGTCTTTATTTTATTCTGATCCAGAATCCATGAAAATTTTGATTTTTTTTTTCTATATGCCTGAGAAGTTTTGTCAGAATGTATAGCTCAGAGTTCTGAATAAAAAATATCGAGGGAGTAATAATACAATATTATAATGTAAAATGGGCATAAAAATTTCATTAGAGTAGGATTCTACATATTTTTTTATATCAGAAGTCTATCTCAGTAGCATCAATGTCATTCTGTGGTATCATCAGACTTAATGTTGGCATGTTTCTGATTTTTAGAGCACTTTCTCTATTTCCTACACATAGTATTTCATAAGAAAGATTGTTTTAGACACAGATAAGAAGTTTTGTAATGACCGTACTATCTTTATATGATACAGTAACGAAATTGCATTTATGCAACCCCTGTCTATCAATCATGCTTTGCTTCTTGTTTACACCAAGCACAAGACTTCATGAGTATAACACGCGATGATGATCTTTCAGCTGACTGTGCCTCAGCTGCCTATGGGACTCATCTATAACACCATTTTCAGCTGTAGCATCAAGCTAAATCTCCTGCAAGAAGATGAACTGATTTCATTTTATATTATGAAACAGATAAGTAAAAAATGATGCATGACACTTAGCACTCATTTATACTAACACTCACTGTCTACTTTTAATTCACAATGGAAACTTTTAGTTATTTTATCTTTCATTCCTGAGATATGCTGATATCCTACAAAAAGGCTACTATAACTTTTTACTCCTTTTGACATTGACAAAGAGATTATGGAAAGAGAGAAGATCAATGTATGCCAATAGTGTTTCATTTTTCTTTTATTGGAGCCAAAGGGTAGTCTAGGGTAAAATATTCGATTGACTCAAATGGAAGTGTAAGAGAGGTCAGGCAAAGCTGCAAATATCAAATATGAACATAAAGAATTATATTCCTTGACAGAGAGTTAACAGAATTGTGATTCTGTCTTATTATCTGTATGGTACACCATTCTACCAAAACCCTCATCTGTATAGTCATAACTTGGAACTGATGTTAACTTTGAGAAAGTTACCATAAAAAGTTATGTTATTGCAGAGAGTATGAAGCTCTCTGCAGACATGTCATACCCTGCCATTCTCCCAGTAACACATGAACATAAGCCAGTTAGAAGATAATATTCTACATCTATAAATACTAATCCAACTACATATTTTATTCTGAAGCTCATGCAGAGTTAAGCTGAAAGGTGTGATGAACACACAACTGGCTGAAGTCAGGGAGGCTATATTTCACTGTTTTTGCCAAATACAGTCTCATCTTGTTTCACTGTTTCACTTCTAAGGGCATGAAAAAAGAATCAGAGCTGTCTCTGGATGCTGCTTTCCCTCTCAATTTATTCTGTTGATGTCCTGTAATGTGTAACAGGACTGATGGCCATTTTTAAAATTGTAAGATGTATCTGTAGTAAGAACTCCATTTTGTATTACTTGCTAACAGCTGTCTAACTTGCACTGGATAGCTTACAGAATTGCAGTTCAAACAGCTACTCTAAGAAAAGTGTTTAAAACTTCAATTGCTATTGCTGAGAAATTGTCGATGCTGCAGTCAAGGACACTTGGCTGTTTGTCTTTTAGCTAGTGGTGTATTTCCATGAAATGCTGAATCTTCAGTTCAAGGAGCCTTTGTAGAGAAAAGGGCAAACTTGCCACAAAAAGGCATGGGTAAAAAAGCAGAAACCAAATTTGAATGGACATTGCTAGCACAAGATTTAGGAATAAGCATAGAAAACAATAAAACAATCATATCTTGCAAGAAGGATGAGGGTAGGATTTGCTCTCCAGTCTCATGTCAAGAGTCTTCAAACTCACAAAAGGTGAGGCCATAATGGAAAGGGAATACATCACGGAAAGTCTGATATTTGGTAATGAAGTCATAATTTCTGATGACTTAAAACCATAAAGTGGTGGTTGCAAGAAAATTCTTTGCTAGGCTTATTTCTCACCTGCAGGACATACTCACTAGAGAGTTTAAACTAGAGGATCTTATACTCAACAGGCTTGTCTGGAATGTAATGGAGAAGTGATCGTGGCAATCAGAAGTTTAAGACATTCATCTCATGCCACAGAGCAGTTGGATGGCAGCATGTATATGCAAAGTACTCTCCAGCAGGGGTTAACCCCCAGAACACATCCTTAGAGTATACAAGTAGACTGTCTGGAGCTTGCTATGTTCAGCAACATGTTATATCTAGTATCTAGTTTCCTTGCAAAAGAGAAGTGGATCCTGCAGGGAGAGTTCTTGGCAAGTGGGAACAAAAAAATGCAATGCTCTATAAAGCCTGAGGCTGTGTAATGGATCCCAGTCTGCTGTTCAGACACAGACTGATATACAGAGAATTTACCTTGCAAGAACCCATTTCTTATGGAGAAAATTCATTTAAGGTTAAATCTGCATCTAAATTATCTTCTCCCATTATTTTTTTTTCTCAAAGTGGGAAAGACTAAAGGCTTTTTTATGGATGAAATACTACTTTTACTTATTTGGACATCTTTCCTTCTTTTCATAGTGAAAAATCAATGGTAAACTGAAATTTAAAAATTAGCAGAACTTTAAGAGTAAGTTGTTGCTTCACTGGAGCGTTTATTGTATTATACATTTGGTGTTAAATCAGTCTTTTCAAATAAAATATGTCAACGGCAAATGTTATAAAGCTGGAATTATCTGGGAGAAGAATCACCACAAAGTTACAGTGTGACTGCCATCAACCCACTGCTCATTACAGGTTTAAAGACAATGCCTGCATTTAAGCTTGAACTTAAGTCCCACTTAAAGCAATAGTATTTTAACACGTATCTGCAAAGATTATAATTAAGTGCTTTGTTGTAAATAAGGCTGTGTGCTGAGGCTACTCTATACCTTCTGTGATCAGGCTTTAATTATAATTGCACTAGATATACAGGCTTTTATACTCTTGCTTGAAAAGAGGATAATGATCTATAATGTGCTTTGAAAGTATAGACAGTGAACATCTGGAATAGTTACGATGAAATCAGGTAGCTGACTATGATGAATCTTTTGATTTATGATGTTCACATCTGCCAGAGAGTTTGTAAATCTAGGTACTATATATAGGTAAAATGAGAAAGTGTTTATCTCCATGCTATGTGAATACCTCAATTTGTGGATCATTTTTCATTTTTATTACTCTTTGGGTTAACTTTCCAATTTAAGGAGTTCTCCATTTACTCTGATAAACTTGAAAAAATGTCAGAATAAATAAACATATAACATCTAGCAATATTTTGCCACTAATATATTATTTGAATTATATTTATTGTTCTAATGTATCTTTCACAGGGCTTTAAATTTTATCATACTCTCTGTGTAGCAGTAAAGCCATTTCCATTGCAAACTTGTAACAGTAATGGATAGCAGCCTTCCGGGGATAGGCTTCTGAGAAATTTATTTCAACTCATGTTGTTCAGCCACCCAGTGAATGAATTTATTTCCATGACAGATAAGGATTGCACAGATCACTTTTAAAATGATCATGGGACACCACAAATCAGTAGTAGTGAAGAAAAGGAAAATGCAGGATCTTATTATTTCTTATGTTTTCTTTAATCCTCCTAGTTCCTGCTGTAGAAGTGTCAAATGTGTACTGTTTCATTAGTAGTCATTAAGAAACCTGAGAAACCAGTTGAGACAATCTTTTAGATCTCTGAAGTCTGAATGGCTTATTATTTTTTATTTTTAAGAGGTGCGTTGAGAGTTTTCTTCTAGCGGATATGCATGGAAATCAATAAAGCTGGATTTCTGCAAAATATATTTCAACATCAGCACTGCTAATAGAGAGAGTTACATCTCAGAGCCTGATTAGTGCATGCACCTTTACTGAAAAGATTTACAGAGCAGGATTATTTTGATACACTATGAGCACCTATTGACTTGAATGATCTACTCAGAATGCATGAGATGAACTATAGATGTACTTATGAATTCATGTTTACACTATAAATAGGTTTGTCTCATCGATAAAAAACCAAAAGACCACAAAGAAGAAAATACCTCTAGGCCTGGGGAGGCTGTCAATTGGTTAGCCTACATTAAGAGATTTTTACACAGATGTGGCTTTCATAGCACCGTATGTGGGCTTTTTTCTGCCTTTCTGAGTTGGCAGTTGTGCTTCAAAGCCCATTTTGGCAGCCTCATATTAATGGCTTTGTGATGCTGTGTTGAACCATTGATCCTGCAAAGTGTACAAGCTCTGTGACAATGAAAGAGGCATCATGTCGCTTCTTTCACACTTCTTTTCAAAAGCAAAGAAAAAACTCTTTAAGAAAATATTTTCAGTATTTTCATTGCAGCACTTTTGAAAAGAAACCTTGAAAATTGTCCCAGAAAAGACTCGGAAGGGGAAATACATCCCCGAAATTTCATATTACTTTTGATGTTTAAGATATTTTTTACCATCTACATGCAAACACTCATGTACATTAATTTAACCAGGAGTTTATAATTGTAATAACAATCCTCAGCTTCAGAGGAAAAGTGTGAGGTGATGTAAAGAAGCAGCTTGTTACGAATACTTATTGCCATGGGGGAAGCAAGACTCCATTCTGTCTATTTTAAGTAATGAGGCAAGCATAGCCAGCCACTGTATTTGTTCCACCTAGTGAACAGGTCAGCAGGAGGGATTGGCTCCTCACAGGTGGTTTGAACACTGGCTTCACCTAAGCAGCAGGAAAAATCTTCATGATCTTGATTCCTGTCAGAAACCCTAAGACCCAAGCATTATGCAGATAAGCTACAACACCATCTAGCTTGACCCATTTTCTAACCCAAGAGAATTTTGCCACAGACTACAGTTAAAGTGTGCATGTGCATGTGTGTGTAAGAGAAAAATTTAATCTTCTTTTCTTCAGATGCTCAGGTACTGCAGACCTGCTCTGGTCTTGCTTTGAATGATTAGCATTCATTGTTCTACAGCATTTCTAGTAGCACAGAAATCCCCCGGGCTTAAATGAAAAGCTGGACTCCACTCCAATGTTTGTACGTGTGTATGCCACTTCAGTGATACCAGTAAAATGGGATTTGCTTGTGGTGTATAGGCAGGCTGTGACAAACATCTCTAATGACTACTCTTCTCATAAATGTTGCTTTTCAGCATTACTTCATGCTATTTTGTTTTCAGTTCCAAAATAACAAGATGATATTAGACAATACTTTAGGTACGACTGCGTGGTGCTCACCATAGCTAATATACTCCTTGCAAATTTACTTGAGTGGAGGTATTAACTTCATGGCTTTTCAGGACATGAATGACTAACATATGGGAAATGGTGGGCACAAGGTACCTGTCAAAGCTCACAGGTAGGTCTGTACTGTAACAATAACAAGCAGTGAAATCTCCTGGCCTGCAGTCGTAGCTTTAATTCCCAGGTTGTCCTTTGGCTTTGTACCAACAGCACCCTGTTTGCTTTCAAAGTATTTACTTCCTTCTGTTTTCTAGTGATATCTAATAGTGCCATTATATAAAGAATGTATTTGTTTGAACACACTCTTTTTCAAGATAAAAACTTCAATAACTTCTTGTTACATTTTCTGAGATGTTTTTGCACCAATACTGAAATACTACCTGAAGTTCCATATATGGAACATGGGAGAGGTCCCACGATAAGAAAATAATTACAGAATCACAGAATCACAGAATCACTCAGGTTGGAAATTACCCTTGGGATCATCATATCCAACCATTAACCCTATTCTACAAGTTTACTTCTAGACCATATCCCCCAACACCACATCTAAGTGATGTTTAAACACATCCAGGGATGGTGACCCAACCACCTCCCTTGGCAGCCTATTCCAATACTAATTAATTAATTAATAACATTAATTAGTTACAAAAGCAAGTTTTTAAGCATAATACCTGTAGCGGTGAAGGCAATGCAATGCATTGCTGTGTGAGTGTTTCACCCTGTGTCAGATGGGCTGCAGCACTTGCCTTTGCATTTGAACAGAGCCCGTTGCAGAAAGGAAGCAAAATGCATTCAGTTCTGTAAACTACTGTAATTCTTATTCTCTTTGCAACAGCTGAAAGTACATGCAGTAACTTCAAAGCTTTCATTAAGATTCATCAGTTCAGGCTGTTATTTGAGCCCTAAATCAAAGTCTGACTGTTAAGCTGTTGTCTTTCTTTTGCAGACATGGCATTGTCTCAGCCCTTGCCAGGTATTCAAGAAGTTTTTTTCACAGTTTAGTACATTTATCTTCAATACTGGCTCTTTTGCTGCAGTCTTCTACTGCTGTGCTCCATTAAAAGTCTATTATGCAATATTCATCTATTCTAATATTCTCCATTCCCCAATTTTCTGAAAACTGCCAGAATATGTAAAACCTTGTTCTCTGAGAAATTCAAGTGACATGATTTAGATGGAAGACCTGTAAAATGAACACAGCATTATTCTGTAGTTTATTAATATAGCTGATCATTAAGCATTGTTCTACTGTTTATCTATTTTGTCAATGGAAACCTAAAGTGCTTGTGGTTACTAGGTTTTGGACTCCAGATTTGTTAAATACCCCCTCAACCAGCTATACTTCCAGGAAATTGTACTTGTTCTCTTCAGATTCTGGTTGAAATTGTAACCACAAGGATCAGCCAAACCTATGAACACTGTAAGTTCAACTGTAAGATGCTGATATCATATTGATATCTCAGCTTCAGCAAATATCTTTGCTATTTTATGTCTCATGTCTTCAAAGTTTTTGTGGAGATCAAGACAATCATTCCACCTTTTATATTCTGCAGACACATTTCAATGACATTTTTACCTCACTGTGCAGTTTCAATTTCTCTGGTGACCTTAGCTTAACCCACTATGTTCATTCTCTGCTTGCACTAATCTTCACCCTGCATACTCCACATAATTAAATTTAGCACCAATTATGCTCCAAATTTCTGTTCTAATAGAGTTATCAAGGATTTTAAGCTCCTTACGCTTTTTTTTTTACTTTTTAGTCTATGAAAGACAGGATCATAGAAGTTCTTAGGACTTAGATTACAAGCCTTTATCAGAGAAATGTGAAAACCACACTAGATTTAGAGACTGTCTGCACATTTCAAAATAAAGAGATGCTAATGTCTCCTGTTTATCACAAATATTTCAATACAATACATCCTGGACTGTATTTTCAGCAAAGTATATCTTTCTGGATGTTTTGAATGGAAATGAAATTATTTGATTCAGGAATCTACAGATAGCATGACATTACTGGATTTTTTTCCTGATTTAATTTTTTTGGTTTTGAAATATTAATCACCTTACCTTATTTTGTGTGTGATAATGTATTCAAACAAATAATTATTTTGATACAGATTCAAAATTTACTAGAGCCTGTCAATTTTTCTATAAATCACAACATTGGTGTTTAATTTTTGTAACAGCAGTCAATTTTCCAATATGTAGGGATTTAATTAAATAGGTATTTCATATCTAACATCACAAAAACATGCACAAGTAAAGAAGTCATTATATTTAAAGGTTACTCTAGGCAAACGAAAGCAAAACAAACCCCACAATTCTAAGATTAGCTTCTCAATCTCAGTTTAGGATTCCTGATCTACTGTTTTAGCTAAATGTCCACTTCTACTATTCTGCTGCACAAAAACTGCTCCTGATATCATTCAAAATTCCGCATATGAGATGAATGAAGGAGCAGAACCCTATCTAAAGAGGGATTTGGCCTATCAAAGGTTTATGTCCTCTAAAGAAACATGAGCATTATTAACTTTCCAAGTATTTTGTATGACAAGACTCTTAGCATATAAAAACATTGGTATTATAAGAGCCATTTCAGTTTCAGACTACTGTTATCATCCTCATTTTTGATTGTTATTATTCTCTCATTTTTTGATAGTGTGACAGCAGACTTGAAAGTGATCACTCATTTTCCTGCCATTATTCATTATTAAAATGAAAATATATTTCCTTTT
The DNA here is from genome assembly GCA_024336885.1 of Actenoides hombroni. NCBI lineage: Eukaryota > Metazoa > Chordata > Aves > Coraciiformes > Alcedinidae > Actenoides > Actenoides hombroni. Next base: position 10,806,486 of record WUAM01000323.1, read on the forward strand.
TTCCTAAGCTTATTTATTTATTTCACCAAGTGAATATTAAAGTAACAGCCGAGTATTTTGTTTCACCAAAAAGTTTAAAGCTAAAAAACCCAACAACCAACCGACTATTTTGTGGGAGTTTGCTTGCAAAATAAGAACAAATAATTAGGGAATAAATTTATCAAGAGCGAAATAGTGAATCAAGCCAAATTATATTATGCCAAATTCTGTTCTCTGTTGAATTTACAGATACATCGTAGCTAACACGGCAGTAGAATTTTTTCCCAGTATGTAGCAGTGAATCTTAACCAGGTAGATTAGCAGAGACAAACATACAGCTGTGTCTTCCTGGCATCCGTGGGGTTTTTTGAATTTTTTTTTTATGATGGCCAATACAGCATCAAATCGTGTAATTTTGTTTACACTTGAAAGTTAGACAAACATTAGACTAAATCACTTATACTTGTTCCAGAGAGCCAGTTTTCCTTTGATCCTAATGATCTTTGCCTACAGGCATCAAGGGCTACCTTGATACTTATTCTTTGACAAATGATCTACCATCCTTTACAACTGGGACACGGAAAAAAAACAGGCAGTTTTTGAAGTTAAAAATAAACAATTGTACATAGCAAGGACACCAGCTTTAATTTTTTAGAGTATCTTTTTAAGAAGTTGTGTCAAGTTTTCTACAGATACCAACAAAGCTCTTTCAAATGCACTATTCATAAAATAAATTTTTAGCCCGGTTTGTGATAATGCAATGCATCAGCAGTCAATTGCAAATTTATCTTGCATATAAAATATCTCAAAAGAAGGTATTCACATGAACAATGGGTCATAAAATAAAAATTCTTTATGGATTTGGTGCTGTCTCCTATAAAACTAAAAACTGAGGAACAAAAGAAGAGGAAAAACAAGATAAAAGAATTAAAATAATTATGGAAACATTGTATTTTGACATCACTGCAGCAATTTTTCCTTTGATGAAAAGCTCAGCAGTAGAAGATCCTATAAACTGATAAATGGAACACTCAGTAATGAACAGATAATCTGAAAGCAGAAAGTTGAGTCTTTTATCTGCTGAGTTATGCAGTTTCATAACAAGCTTCTTGCCATGGTAAGGATGTATTAACAGAAATGAAACTCAGAAAAAAATTTCATTAAGGTTCTGCCCTAATATTCACTGGAGGGAATCTCCAGAAGTTTCAGATTCTTTGGGAAGTATTTTTTAATTAATTTTACCAAAATATATGGAAATATCTGAACTGGTTTTGGCTGGGACAGAATTAGTTTTCTTCATAGTAGCTGGTATGGGACTATGTTTTGGATTTGTGACCAAAACAGTGTTGGTAATACAGGGATATTTTAGATATTGCTGAGCAGTGCTTACACAGCATCACAGCCATTTCTGCTTCTCATACTGCCCCACCATTGACTAGGCTGGGGTTGTGCAAGAGGTTTGAAGGCAACACTGCTGGGACAACTGACCCCAGCTGACCAAAGATATATCCCAGACCACATGATATTGTGCTCAGCAGTAAAAGCTGAAGGAATAAGGAGGAAGAGGGGCATTTAGAGTGATACTGTTTGTCTTTCCAAGTAACCATTACTTGTGATGGAGCTCTGCTGTCCTGGCCTGGCCATGGGAAGTAGTGAATTAATTCCTTGTTTTGCTTTGCTTGCATGGGTGGCTTTTGGTTTACCTCTTAAACTGTCTTTATCTCAACCCATGAGTTTTCTCATTTTCATCCTTCTGATTTTCTCCCCCATCCCACCTTGAGGGGGGAGTGAATAAGTGGCTCTGTGAGCCTTAGCTGTATACTGGGGTTAATCCATGGCAATACCGTATCCCAAAATGACTAAAACTATGAAAAATGTACATCTGTGACATGTCTGCAAGTCAAGGTCATGACAAACACATGAGGCTTTTTTTAAATTACAGTGTTAGAATGGGAAGTAATGACACCTTCAGCAATAAAGCTGCTGTTCCCTGTTACTAATTTGGACTTAGTTCATTAAATACTTTGGTCCAGTGGTGCTGAAGTTTGGAGTCTATTGACAGAACGAACACAAAATGGGAGAATGCAGTGCATAGTGCAACATTTCTCCCAATATGTCTCAACTAAGGTTTACATGAGCTACTTCAAAGGTTTATAGGATGGTTTCTCTCTATACCCTTTCAAACAGCCTGACAATCTGCAGTGAATAGCAAGATGACTACAAATTATGGGTTTGTTTTCATAATTAGGTAGTGAACTGATGTTCAACAGCTGTTTTCAATAGCACATACATATATACATGTATACATATATGCACACATACATAAATATGCATATGCATATATATGTGTATGTTGGAAGCAAATTCATGCACACATGAATACAAGCGCATGTACACTTACACACTCATACATTTATGAAATTACTGGGAAAATAAGAAACATAACATTACATCATCCCAGTGGGGCTTTTTATCCTCAATGGATATCAGGGGTACTCAGCAAAAAAATATCTATTTGAGACCACTATAGAGGGTACTTGTCACAAATTATTTATTTGAGACCTCTATAGATAATCTTATACTAATGTTCAATGGATGAAACACAGCAGAAATGTCTTTGTGTAAGACAGCTTTGATTAGAAATGATGTAAAATGTTGGACACTGAAAATTACTTCCGTTATCTACCATGTTATTTATCTTTATTGGTAAGCAAAGAGTCATTAATTGGGAATAAGCTAGAACCAAGAGGAGATGCAGTTTAGACTACATAAGCTTGCTATTGAATTGCACTCACAGTGCAGGCGAGCTATTGTCTTTCACATTACATAACTGAATGTGATAGCAGGTAGTTCTTGTACCTTATGTTGTGGTCCTATGATATCCTCATGAGATGCAACACCTCATTTTTATGAGGGCCTTGAGGAGAGCACAGAGTGGACATAGCCTGGAGACAGAAATATGTGGTCATAAAAGGTGTTCACTGCTGGTGCCCATAAGGGCAGCAACATCATTCACCTATAATCGTTATGAAATCTCCAGTGAATCAGTAAAAGTTTGTTGCTAGTTGTGATAGTTACTTTCAATGGCTCAATTGTTTGAAGTTTGATTTGTTGCTTGTTTTCCCTCCTTAGTGCTGAATAAAATCCAATCTAAAACTAAATTACTTGCCTTCTTGACTTAGGTTTCATTAAGCAAGAGTATTAATGACATGGATGATCAAAATGGGGAGGAATTAAGCTTATTTAGCAACCTTTTAGGCAGTAATGTAAACATTCAGTTATTTTAACTTAACAAGATTAATAAACAGGTCAAAAGTACATCAGTAAAATACACAGCAGAAATAACCTGTATTTATTATTACCCAGATCTAGAAGGCCATTTGTCTTGAGAAGAATGAATTTATTCTGTTTCATTATTCATTTCGTTGACTGAATAGAAATAAAATTGGATTTCCTTATAGAATTGCTGATTTGTTCAGAAATTAAGTTCAAATATTTGGTTAAAATTAAACCTGGAGCATAAACATGATTTTTCATTTCAGAAGACTGTACTTCATGCTTTTTTGAAAGTGTAGTTTATTCAGAACTACTATATTATTGCTTAGTAATTTGAGTGCATTTTCATCTCCTAGAGAAGAATGTGTACAACATTACATTGATTTAGATTATTGTTGAGTCTAAAGCATTTTTATGTACTAAAATACCACTTCTGACATGATGAAGACTTGTTATTCCTTTATCATGCCTTTGAACAATGCCCACATCGCTGTACTTCGTTGATACCCACCTCAAGGGCGGGATAAACAGGGAACCTATTGTCTGTCTCCTACACTTCAGCTTACTGAATTTGTCTTTTCTTTATAGCACAGAAAAGTTTCTTCTTTCTACTAGTTAGGCAAATAGCTTAAATGTAAAGCATCAGCCTTTCCGTTATTACTCAAGTACCAAGGGATTGGTAACATTCCTAACTCAATGCTTTAAAAATAAAAATAAACTATTTTTCCTGTTTAAAAATGTACTTTGAGGGGTTATCTGTATCCTGGGAAAAACTAGAGTGATGATGAAATCAGTTTACTGACATCTTTCTTGCCTGAAATGTTTCCTTGATCACAACTTCTGTAAGAGGTCAAGCTAAAGATCAGTCTAGCACAGTATCCCCCGGTGGCCAATAGCAGATATTTAGAGAAAAAAACCTCTAAGAAATAGGGTAAATAGAGAATGCTCTTCCATCTGGTAAACTATTCCAGCTGTCAGTGGAACAAACTCCACATCTTAGCCCAAAAAATTTACCTAGTACATTTTTAAGCCATTTACACCTTTGACTTTCATGATACTCTGCAATAAGGAGGTCCACAGTGTAACAGTGACTTGTATGAAAACAGTATTTCCCTTTGGTGTTCCTAAAACTTCTGTCTCCTACTTGCATTGTCCGAGCCTCAGACCCTTCATGTGTTAGGAGTAACTAGTGAGTAATCATTCCCAATGCCCCTGTCATTCACCATTCCATCAAATCAGCTTCCTGAGACTACAGGTTGTATAAAATGAAGTCATATCTTGTCTGCAGGCTTTGGTTTTCCCCTTCTTATTCAAGTGTGACTGAGAAGACTTTTTTTTTCTTTTCCTTTTTAAGCCGTTCTATTATCTTTATCTGTATTGGCCATATAACTTCCAGGAATCCTGCTGGTTTACTTCATTATTCTCTCAGATGTTTTACCATGTAGCTTATATTAGGTGTTTCTATCATAACTTTTTCTATCATTTATACACACTTCCATGCTTGCTTGCTACTTCTTTATCTCCTTTTTATCACTATATGCTCCTTACTAGCATATCTGTATAATTGATCACTGCGTGATCCACAGTTTTACAGACTCTCCATATATTACTGACATAAACTTGAAGATGTCTCTGACGATTTCCTGATTCTAATATTGATACATTTCAGCTGGTTTAGTTTATTATTTATCACATTGCTTGGCTCTCTTCCTTCTTCCTTGTATTTCCATCTGAGTAATGGCAAATTGAAATTTCCGCTCTCTAGTTTCAGATGTGCAACTTTCAGCAATTGTTAATGCAGCTAGAAAAGTTTTTGAAGTGTATTACATTTGCAGCATCCTGCCCTAGAGCATACAAAAGCAAAAGCATTATATAAATTCATGTCTAGATCTATATGAAAAAAACTAGTCCAAAATATTCCATTCATCTAGTTATACTATTTCATCTACTTCACCTCAAAGTTATTCTTAAAGAACATCTTTGCATATTCTTGGAATTGACAATAAAAGACAATAAAAGAATGAAGCAGAGATGTACAGGTGTATCAGTTGAAAAGCATAAAAACTACTACTAACAAATCTTTTTCTGTCATGTGCATTTATTTCTTGTAACTTTTTCAAAAGGCAGACAAGCTGCTTTTGTTTGTTGGTAGGTTTTTTTCTTATTTTACAACCGATACAAATAATTGAGCATGAATGAAAAAAAAAAAAAAAAAGCAACAAAAGTAAATAAAATGACCTACAAGAAAGTGGTAGTGCAAATATTGCTAAAATAAGTGTCACTCTCCATTTGTATTCTAAATTATGGAACTATGAAATCTAACTGTAAAAACTAAAAACAGCAAGTGTGCAGTTACATTTAAGCCAGAAAGCTACCTGTACCACTGCCTTTATATTGGACTTCTACTCTGCCCAGAGAAGCAGCACACCAAAAGAAAAATATAGCATCATGTCTATAACAAAAAACTGCTGGGTGCTTCCCTTATTTTGGATTTCATATATGCTGTGCATAAAGTGAAGGACTCTGCAAGAGAAAGTGAAACCACTTCAAGTTCCTCTTCACTTTGACAAGATTTTTTCCTAATTCACTATGCAAGTGCAACTAAGTAGGAAAGTTAGACATTCACACATCTTTTCTTGTAAATATGTCACATAGAGGGGAGCTGATGAGAGCTTGATTTGAACTCCTAGGTCCTATTTGCATTACATATGTATTTATAGAAGATTATAACCTCTTCTGGCAGGGTTTGATATGTCCTGGCTTTGATTCTTATTTTACATTACTCACAATGTGAAATATATGTCCCTTTCATCTTGTAGGTAGAAAAGTGAGATAAGCGACAGTCCTTGATAAGTGTCTTACAGCTATGATAACTGTGAGGAAGTAATGACTTATCACCTGGAACACTGGTATTCACAAGTCTGGGTGTGTTACCCAAAGAAATAAACAAGCAGTACAGGAAAAGCTTTGTCACACAGTTTATTGCTGACACCCTGAGAATATGACCCTTTTACTCTTGTTCCCATGGGCATTCCTAACGAAATTCACTTCTTTCACTAAATTACCTACAAAACACTCCTAAGGATGTTCTTCACAATATAATAGTTGAGATAGTTCACAGTGATAATGCAAGACATACATACTCCAGACTTGGCAGCAGCTAATTTTCAATTATCATGCTCCGTTACTTTCCTAACAATGGTACAGGATGACCCAATTCTCTGCTGCATTTCTCCATTTGCAGACTGGGGAGCCTGGTTGTGTCTTATTAAGCCTTTTCTTTTCTCTGTTCCATCGCTGCTGAAACAGGCAGCATCCTGCAGTCTGGCTCTACATCTCACTGTGAACTCTGAGACTTTCACAGACCTCCACATGTTTGGACTATTCCCAGCTAGGAAGCAAATCAAGGAGAGTTCAGAAGCAACCTTTAATGCAAGACATCTCCATTTGCCTCTGTATATTTAAACAATGTATACCAGAACCCTTATATGAAAAATATTAATATGGTTGAGGCCAAACTGTTCACACTTGGAACTGTAACATGTCTTTTGTTGTGTTGCATTTTTATTTTAAGCAGTAGAGGTCTCAGTATGAAAATCAATTGCCTGGGTTTTTTTAAGTGCTGAGGAACAGCTTAAATGTAACCACAATTCAATAAGCAAAATGAAATGCACTACCTGAAATACAGGTGTAGATGTTAACAGTTAAAACATTACCAGAAGACATTAAGCTTCCTATGTGTTATCTTTTTTCATTTTAGTGCAACAAACGTGACTGTGACAGTCTAGGTGAGACTTGAAAATTTTGGTTAGGAATCCTTTTATTTTAAACCAGATGGATTGATGATTAGTTGAGGTAGTGTTAAAAGGTAATAATGAGCAAAATAATTATTAATGTTTCATTGATATTCTCCCTATTTCCATCTTTTTTTTCCATTCTTAGTCAAGCAATATATTTACCTTTTAAAAATTGCAAAGAGAAATGAACATGCAAAATACATAGCAGTCACAAATTTTTAGATTTTTTTTTTTTTCTCAGATGTCACAGTTGATACATTGTTTGTTTCCTTTAAGGTCTTTCTGATTATTGTTAGAATAATAATTCCCTTTATATGCCTATACATAGGATATGGAAATACAGCATTGTTAATCCTGAATATCTTCTTTACACTGCAAATGTATTAACTTTAAGATAGAAACAGTGCACAGTAACCCTGATTCAAACTAATGATTGTTATTAACAAGTAGCCCTGTGAGTATCTGAAGAAAATGAACAGCATTTTCCTATGGATTTCTTTCTCTGGCTTCTAAATACATTCAAGCTCCAGCTGAAACTTTCTTGCATGTAGGGAACACAATTGTCCTTCATGTGGATTTTCTGGTGAATTGATAAGAGTTAAACACACAAGTCACCTTTTTATGTTAATAGAATATCTTTTCTTTACCTCTAAATCTGACCTCATTAAAATGCTAAAGTGGTTGAAGCTATCAAAGAGGTTCAAATACCAGTAGGGAAGACAGAGAGACATCTACACTTCATTTCCTTTGGAAGCTGGGCTAAATCTTTACTTAATGAGAATTCTCTATAAAACTGAGTAAAATCAAGGTAAATGTATACACATTATTCTACTGAAAGACAACAGAATTGTGTCATATGCGGCTTTAGTGTTTAAGATGAAAGTGATCCTCTACCTGAGGGAAATAACGAAGACAAAATCTTTTGAGCTGGGATCTCTGCTGTATTCTTGTAAATGGGTCAAGGAAATGAGAATTATTTCAGAACACCAGAAAAATGCAAAATGAATGAGAAGCCATAGAATGGGATTGCCTGACAGAAAGTTTGCCTGCTCTGTTCCAGGTACCTGTTGATCCTAAGTTATCAACTGTTTCTGTGTCCTTAGACCATTACCATGTAATTACAGGTTTGGGTTTTGATACTACCAGAAAGTTTATACTACAAAAAAGAACACCTTCCAAACATCATCCTTTTTCTAATTTGATTTGCAGCTTTCCATAGGAAGAAATTAAAAACAACAACAAAAAAAGGTCTCTAGATCTTGAAAACAGTCGACAGGATGTCTGATAGACTCTTACTAATATGAGAACAAGCAGCAACAATAGATGGGTGGGTAGTTGTATAGTAGGGACATACTGTAAAATTCATAACCTTGTAGATAATGATTATCTCCAGGAACAGGACAAGATGTTTTGAGGCACCTGAGCATGCTGAACAGACAAGAACTGGCAAAAATACGGATTTTAGGTTTTACGTCACTAAAAGAACACAGTGATGAAGAAGAGAAGATGAAGTAAATGTCCACCAGAGGTCATGGAAGACCACCAAAGGGAGAAGAGACCCTAACCCTGATTTTATTACACATGCTCGGACTATGTAAATGAATTCCAGGAACTCATAAGACTGCCCTTTCTAAGAAATATAATGAATATGTATGCTTAGCCTGCATATAAACTATGTACCTAGCTTGCACTGGAACACGCACATTTGGAGGAGTGATCCCCTGTGTGTCCGGTGCCGCAAAATAAAGAATGCCTGCTTAATAACTTCAGTTACTGAGTTTTTCACTGCATCAATCTCTTGCTGTGCATGTTTTTAGCCTTGTCTGCATCACGTATTCCTGCTCAGATGCATCTCCCAGCAATCCACTTGAAATATGCTATGAAGGGAGCAGACACTTTGGAATATAGGAAGAGATTGTTTAGACAAAGAAGAATCGAGGGTGGGGGTCTTCCAGTATCACAGAACTTAACTTCAGCTCATGCACAGGAAAACATCCCACATTTCCTCTGTACACATTCTTCCTATCGTATTATTTGGGGAAAAAGGCAGGTATATGACATGTTTCGTCTTCTGGTTTGTATAATATGGTGTCACTCCTACAGCCTAACTCCCAGTTTTGAGAACCTAATCCTAGGATGGTTTCTTTCAGTGAAAACTTTGTAATCAATTTGATTTGGCATTACCAAAAGAAAAACCAAGCCTTCTTGAGGAAAGCAAATAAAAAAGAAACCTAAAACCAAAGCAAAGCAAAACAAAAACTTCAGGCATGTTGCAACTTTTCAATCAGGTAAGTAGGCTGGTAGATTTCACCCTTGCTGAAAAGAAATTTTCATTCAGATCGTGGGTTGCCTGTCTGTCAGAAACTCTATGAACATTGTGACATTAAATGATTCCTCTACTGACTGAATGTATTTATGAACATCTACCACTGAGCCTATGAGAGCAAGTCTACATGCCTCATTAAAAATCAGAGCTTCATAGACAGGAATATTGTGGTTTATAAGACCCTGTCTCATAACTTACAATGCCTTTGGAGTAACAGGAAGAAAAGAAATGAAATACACTTTTTTCTAGGTTATGTTGCCCAGACAGGCCCACTCTTCCTGAATCATGGGTAAAGTCTTTTATTTTTCTTCTTTCTTTCTGACATACATCTACAGGGCTTTAGAACAAGGTAAAAGATGACTTCAGCCAGACGGACAAAAAAATACAGTCCTTGAGTCTTTTGGGACAGCCTATAGATTCAAGCAATACCTTCACCTCAAAAGCAGTTCATAGCAAGCTAATAGAGATTTTCCTTCAAGTCATCCTTTCCCCAACTCAAAAAAGTAGGAGGGGAGAGATGACCTTTGATTAAGTTGCTCTCTCTTTTATTCCTTTAGTTCAAACAAAGACTCCAGCCTTTGAACTGCACTGGTTTCATTTTTTTGTTTGTGGAAAGTGAAGATATGAGGCAAGTTGAAGACATATAGAATGAAAATTCTGACAGTTATTTAAATTTTGGGGCCTTAATAATCAACTAATTGTGACTGAAGATGACCTTTGCATATTTTAAATGTATATGGATTAATGGACAAAACCTGAAAATAAACAGATATTGAACTGCAGACACTACAAGATTTTACTCTGAAAAACACGTGAGGCCTCAGCTATGCACATTTTAGAACAGCTACTGCTCTTAAGTTATTAATAAGTAATTAGATGCCTCTAAATTAAAATTATGAACAAGTGACTGGTCACATTATTTTATATTTGAATGTAATTCTTTTTATGAAATATGTCAATATGAAATAAAAGCATTTAACTTTCTAATGACCTTGTCATTCGGATTTGATTAAGTCTGTACTGCAGTTTTATTTCCTGTGGTGCCCATTACTGCTAGGGAAGACACATTATAATTACATGACACTGCCAGAATAATTTAAAAAATATAAATGTTTGTAGTTAAATGTAAAATATTCCCTTTAACTCATCATGGAAATCTGTGTACTGTAGCAAAAACTAAGCAAGAAAAATCACCCTCTGTATTCAACCAACAGTGTAAAAGACAGAATATCAAGAATTTAAGCCTTTGTTTTGCTAGAATGAAGGTGATTTTTTTCTTTAACTATGTGTTTAAGGAAATCTCAAAAACTTTCTATTGATTTGTAGCAGCAGAAACAAGAATTTGATGTTGATCAGGCATGATATCTGTGTTATATTGATGTCAAGTGTGAAATTTTGCTGAAGAAATCGAAATATGTGCATTTGTCCTTTTCTCTCAGGAGACCAGACATCACTGTCCTGTGTGCTTAAAAAGCATAATCTTCAGTAGAATATAAACTTTAATGTCATCTAGATTTAGCATCAGATTGTAATCTAGTTACACTGCTATATTATACCTGATAGCACAGCTACATAGAGATATATTTTTGTATAGAATTTTTGAGAATTTCAGTCATCTCAAATCATCAGAGTAACATTTTCTCATCCTTAGGTTCATATTAAATACTATTCAAAGCTGTTAAGTTATTTGGCTTGAAAGATCAGTTCTGAGTAATCTGCCCTCGACTTCTGAAGGGACCTTTTTATTCTACAGCATTTATGTACATTACTTAGACCTTTAATACTCTTGAAATGCAACCACTTCTAGAAAGAAGAAAGCATTAGTCATGCATAACAACACTGGACAAATAGTTTAGGAACGGTAGTGAATACTATAACCTTATACTAAATAATGCAAACTGACAAGAGGAATTTGGGAAAAACAGTATACAGATATCCAAATTGGAATCTCATCATGACAAACACTCCCTTGATCCTCACTGAAAAAAAAGTACGTAATGTCCCCCAGTCTACTTAATTATAGAATCACAGAATCATAGAATTATTTAGATTGGAAAAGATCAACCATTATCCTAACACTGCAAAATCCACCATTAAACCAGAATAGAGAACAAACTGACTCCCCCTTGCTAAATCCTCCTTTCAAGTAGCTGTGGAGAGTGAGAAGGTCTTCCCTCAGCCTCCTTTTCTCCAGACTAAACAACCTCAGTTCCCTCAGCCATTCTTCATAAGACTGGTTCTCTAGGCCCTTCACCAGTTTCGTTGCCCTTCCTTGGACATGCTCCAGCACCTCAGTGTCTTTCTTGTAGTGAGGTGCCCAAACCTGTACCCAGTATTCCAGGTACAGCTTCACCAGTGCCAAGTACAGGGGGACAACTGCTTCCCTAGTCCTGCTGGCCACACTATTTCTGATATAAGCCACAATGCTATTGGCCTTCTTGGCCACCTGGGCACACTGCTGGCACACTTCAGGAAACTTTTCAGTCACTCGTCCCCCAGCCTGTGGCATTGCATGAGGTTGTTGTGACTCAAGTCCAGGACCTGGCAGTTGGCCTTGTTAAATCTCAAACCACTGGTCTCAGCCCATCTATTCAGCCTGTCAACTGACAGGCACTAAGATCAGGCTGACAGGTCTGCAGTTTCCTGGATCCTCCTTCTGGCTCTTCTTTTAGATAATACCACATTTGCCAACCTCCAGTCAACTGGGACCTCCGTGGTTAGCCAGGACTGTTGATAAATGATGGAAAGTGGATTGGAGAGCACTTCTGCCAGCACCCTCAGTACCCTTGCACAGATCCCATCCAGCCCCATAGACTTGTGTGTGTCTAAGTTTACTAAGTATACTAAGCATGTATACAAAGAATATGTGGTGTCTCTGTTATACATACATATGATGCTATTCCTGAAAATGCAAGCCTTCTTACAATGATACCTTCACTTTCCTAAAGGTTTGACTTTAACTCACAGGCAGTGCAATAAGACACAAATAAATCTCTTGAATTAATAACTCTGCAGCATCATACAAGTATAAATTCATTGCAGGTAAATCCTGGTAGGTGTAGAAGAAAGAAAGATCAGAAAGTGACCTTCAGCTTTCTAAGCTTTCTGCTTCATCCTTCCTGCAGTGTCAGGCACAGTTCCTAGAGTCCCTGGCAAGTGCTCTCCTCTCGGTTTAGCTGGGTACAGCACTGCTCTTGGACATTCTTGTCCAACAGCCATCGATGGTGCTATTAATGCCACAGTTCAGCCAGCCTCTGCAAGCAAAAGAGTGCTTCCCTTTCATGTGTTGTCAGCAGGATCTCAACAAACTTACTTTCAAGGACGGGATCTGCCTTTCTTGCATCAGACTGGGAACACTTATTTGTAGTGGAGGTACCTGCTGGCAGAAAGCTGTGGAGAATGCAGCAGGATGTGTGTTGCCTCAGGTTTGCAATGGACCAATTTAAAATAAATAATAAATAAATAAAAATGTGAAAATTAGTAGTGAAACACCGTGCCACTTTTCCACTGATGTTTGTCCATTTATATCATTAGCATTGGTCCTGATCAGAACCACAGTGCAAGTTTTTCAGTTGGCTGGGTCAAACAAGAAAAGGGTTTTAAACAGTAGAAACTCTAAAACACCAACCAGTATGTTAGCAACCTCATCAGTTACCAGTGGCCATGACTTAGTATAGACATATCCTAAATGAAACTGGTGCACAGTTTCAAATCATGTCAGTTGTTGTTCAAACATTTTACACACCAACTTACGCAAAAGTAAAGCAACAATAAGTGTGCAATCAAGGTATTTATAGTGAATTAATGACAATGTAAGGGAACTGAAGGTCAAATGCTTACGCCATTAAGTTGCAGTTATGAACTGCTTTGAAATTCCTAATCTAGATTATGAATATAAACTATGCAAAATTAATGAATGGAGATAAAATAATTGTTTAATCCATTCTACACTTTAATTAATAATGTCATCCTATTAGTATTAACAATTTAATACATATTTTATAGTATCATGGGATAAATCAGTATGGATGGGTCTCTGGAGGTGTATAGTCCATATAAATATATACAAATATATTTATCATTTAATGGCATAATTTTTTCCTTAGCATTTAAACATTATTACAAGCACAATAACCTTCAAATGAACCTAGTGAATTCATCATGTATTCACTCTTCACTGGAGCCTAGACTTGGTTCCTCCTTATATCCTATGGTACCAAGCATTATGAAAGCTTGTGAGTGCATTTCCTGAACTGAGGGAGAAAGGTCTTACAACAGAATTTATTGGAATATTGACTCTTAATAGTCAAGGAAAATCTTTTGTTCTCTGTAAAACTGAAAAAAAGATTATATGGATATCCTTAAATATGGAATAATAGCTTAGAAGTAGCTGGTATTGAGGGGATTTTTGTACCCTTTTCTAAAATAACTAAATAAGTATATCTTCTGAGTTAACTGGTAATAATAAGAAATTTATTTTTGAGGAAAGTGTAAACATTAAATATTAAGTAGTTGACAGTGTACAGGAGCTCTTACAGTTTATGAAATAGATTTTCCTGTGTGGAAAATGATTAATTATCTTCATTAGTTTTACCAATTATAAATCCAGTTAAAAAAGTATAGTCACATCACTATTTTTCTCCTCAGAATTACAAAACAATCTTTACAATGGTACAGTGTCATTTTCTTAATTTTTTTCTCACCCAGTCTAATTACTACAATTTAATCTTATTCTTACAATGATCTCATAGTGAAAAAATTACATTTCCTCTGTATATGTACAAAGAATTATTACTATAACTGACCAAAGTTAAAACATATAATCTTAAATTATTTTATATATTCTTAATATCTTCTTGTATTTGTAAAAAAAATCACTTCTCCTGGAACTTCCCATTAACTATAAATTTTGACACAAATTAAGCTAAATCTTCTTTGTCCAAATTTGTTACCACAATGGAAATTACAATATCTATTATAAGAACATCCATTTTATTTAGACAGAAATAAGGACAAATAATTCTCAATGCACTTTCCTACTTCTGCCATCCCCAAATAAGTGCTCACACAAACAAGTAACTGCTCCTAAGTCAATCCTGCTTTGTGAAGTGTGATCTTACCATTATATTATCTGGCTGCAATTTTTTTTAAGGTAACTTCTACAGCAATCCTGGAAAAATGTTTGTATTCAAACAATGTATAACATGCTTTAATGTTCTCACTTTTTGAGTATCTGATTAAATTTCAGGAACGTTATTTACTACCTAGAAAATGTAAAAAAAATGAATTTGTCACACCAAAAAATGAAAGGAAGATTAGTTTGCATATGAGAATATGGAGGCAGTTCCAAGTATCCCTTGTAACAGGAAAGACAATTCATAATCAGGAAGGGATAGAAGAAGAGTTCTTAGAAAAAAAGAGGGCAGAGTAGGAAGAATGGACTTTGAGACTATTGTAGGATAACCCTCTGGTTGTGCAAGGCTTTCAAAATGAGAACTGTATCTCAGCTGTGGAGTTGAAGGGGATAAAGACTAAAAAAAATAAAGTGGGTTGTCTGACATTGTCAGAATGACAAAAGGAAGATATCTTACTTTTATTATTCTCTACCATAGAGAAGGTTCACATTTTTACATTATGCAGCAAGTTCTTTAAATACACATTTACAACTTCCGTGAAGTGAGAATAGCTTTAAAAAAAAAAACCCAAATAGCTGTACCGGTAAAACGTTCAAGTCTCATACTAACTTCATCTCATTAAGTATGAAGCATTTCTCCAATATGTTTTGCATTCTCATCAGAGTTAATATGAAGAACACCACCAAGTACCACTTCTCCAGGGCAATGTTACTACAAATTAATCAGAATAATGAAATATATTTTTTTCTTCACAAATTCTACTTAAGACAAATAACCAGGCTGACAGTGACCACAGTGCTTACCACATTAACATACATTTTAAGCTTATTTTAGTTTATGTCCTTCAAAACCACCTGCAACAAATGACCTTATTGTTGGCCTCTGTTTCATCAGAAAAATCTGCTACCACAGAAACACCAGAACAGGGATGCCTAAAGTCATTTGCTTGGAAGCCTCATATGTTTTCTACTAAAGACATAGCAGTTGGGGTACTTGTTCTATGGCCTTTAGGGGGGACGGGCATTATAACAAGTCTTTAGTTGCACCTTTTTATGAGCAAAGATCACTGCAAAAATTATATTCCTTTTTCTGTTCATTTCAGTTTTCATGGTAGCCATTCTAGTTATATTTTATTCAAGCAATGAAAGCTAAGGAATTACTTCACAGTACATTAATTTAATGCTAAGGGTCTAATGAGAACTGACAAAAGCAAAGAAATTCTAGCTTAAACTGTCATTCCAATCACTTGAAGTGACAACCTACACTAGAAATGTCCTTGTTTTGGTTTTAATTTGTATCTCTAATATTATTTTAACATGTTCACTGCAACTGCGTTATTGCAAAGCAATAAAAGAGGTAACTTTAATGGACATTTAGGTAATGAGATACATGTTTAAAACGTCAGGCAGAAAATAAAAGTGCCATGACTTATATTTGCCTGATGAGTTTGATGAGTGATATGCATAATGCTTTCAAAAGGATGACTGTACTTGGCTGTGAAAGTTCCAAATAATAATTTGCCATTAGCTTTGAGCACACCTTAGCGCAAGACTGAATCACACTACTAGCACTGGGAATTATATAGATGTTTTAACTTCAGATTGACATTTCCCTTTGACAAGAAATGTATATGAATTACATTGCAATAATATGCGTACAACTTGGTTTTCAGTTGGGGTGAGACTATAGTTTTACCATTTAACAGAAAATTTAAGTGGCACAGGTCAGGTTTTTCTTTGGTGATGAGTGCCAGTTTGATAGAAAATTTAAATCTTAATTGGGCAGTATACTAAATACGTGTAGAAAACTATAATTTCTACAAATAAGTACTAAGATTATTTATAATAAAAATAATTTGTTCTTCAACTTTGACAACCCAGGATATATGGCCTTGGTACTTCTTCCCACCCAGACACTGAGCAACACCGAGAAAGAGAACAACACTTGTGAAAATGTGATACCACTCCAGCTCATTGGGTGAGAGCTGCTAAAATGATTGATAGCTTGCCCTTTAGACTCTGTAATGGTAATGTGTATTTAAAATTTATGCAGAGTACAGTCCTTTAAATAATGTGTGAGTCCTGATTCTATTCAAATGTTGAATTGACAGCCCTGAAGATGGCAGTTCTCTATTCCCAGATCATACCTACAGAACTGGCAACAGCCTGGCTGTCAGTCTGGAAACTCATCTCTAAATTCACACATACAATGCAGTCAGAAAAAAAAGATGTGATTATTTGAATTATTCAAACCCCTCTCTGTGTTCTCCAGTTCAAACAGGACTAAGCTCAGGAAATGTTAGGACATTAGTTACTTTTCTAAACAAAAAGCAAAAACAAAACATGAAGCTGAAAACATCTCAAGAAAGCCCCCTCAGCTATCTCCAGATCAGCTTCAAGATTAAATATTTTTGTAATACCCAGAATGCCATTAGGGTTTGGTTTTGTTTAGGGGAGAGTGGGTGCTTTGGTTTTTAAAATTCCTACAAAATACTGGTTTGCCCCGGGAATGTCTTCTCTGCCAAGTGACGCTAGCATTTAAGAGCCTTAAAATAAAAATAACACTGAATTTTAGATACACTTCTGAAATTGGCACAATCAGTTGTCAGTAAAGTCATAGCATGCTTTAGTTGAAAGTACTTCACCATCTCTCCTGTCACTCACTCCTGTTCCCTCCATAACTAGAATCCCCTTCTCATATTTTTGAGACTGTTACAGAAAACTGAAGACCCTTGCCAGATCTCAGAAACACCTCTATTCCCAATTAGTGCATGCAAATAGCACAGACTGGGTAGAAGGGAAAGACAATTTCACTCATACAGCAAGAAGAGACAATTTACTACAGTATCTGAGGCACGGTTTGAAAAGTGTAGAATTTATGTTCCAACACTTTTATGCTTCAAGTTGAAAATAATTCCACTAACGTGTTTAGAACACATTTGTTTTAAATTCCACTAATCAATGAAAATGAAATGTTGGTGTGAACAGTAGTCAGGTACATTGGTAATAGTGCATAGAAATGCATAGCTAAATAGGCTTTATCTGTATGTGTATGGGAATTTTCACTTTAAAGATAGTCTGCACTCCCTCTAGTCCACTATTACTTTAAACTCTAACAAGGAATTTTCTCAAGGGGGAAAGGAACACTTACTTCTAAAACAAATTACCTTCTGTGGTAGAACAATTAACATTTATAATACTTGCTGTATTCAGTTCATGCTTTGAATACACTGTCAGATATTGCTTTGTAATGCTAAGCTTTGCTGTTGTTTTTTTTTTTTCCAGAATCCATAGAAAGAGTTTTAATATATTATGTGAGTTTAGGCATATTTATGACATCCTTATTGAATTTACTGTTTATGTCATTGCTTTCATTAAAAAAAAATAACCCAACACAAAAACCAACCAAACAAAAAACATTTTCCTATTAAGCAATAAAGTATTGCTTTGCAATGCTCTGCAACCCTGTTGCTACATTAACTGTATCCCTGCCACAGACAATTTTTAACCCAACTATTTATACACCTAATAAAGTAAAATTAAAATTGAAAAGATGTCATTTTCACTCAAGCAATATCTAGAATTGTCCATAAATTCTCCATAAACTGCAAAAACCCAGCTATGCCATAATTGAAACTATTTCATTAT
This sequence comes from Actenoides hombroni, assembly GCA_024336885.1. Taxonomy (NCBI): domain Eukaryota; kingdom Metazoa; phylum Chordata; class Aves; order Coraciiformes; family Alcedinidae; genus Actenoides; species Actenoides hombroni. Next base: position 10,824,646 of record WUAM01000323.1, read on the forward strand.
AAAGGATTAACAACTGTATTCTTGAACAGTAGAGTCTGAGATTTGTTCGTGGGAGACACTCAACCCAAGCACCATCAGATCACAGTGTCACTGCCTTGTAGGCAGGCAGCCTTCACTGAATCCTGGAAGTCAGTCACCTCTGAACTCAGTTTCTTATTTCATTGCTGTTTGCTCAATTTTCTTATTTTCTTTGCAGCCTGTGTGCAAATAGTGTCTTACATCACATACCTGCTTCTCAGGATGACCAAAAAAAACCAAACAACAGAGGAAGCATGTTTTTAGACAGCTAGAGGATGGCTAATCACAGGGTTAAGGCTGCCCTGGAAAAATTTCCATCTGGTTTGGTAGAAGAATGAGCCATTATGCATCACTCACAAGGTTTATGCCATGTCCTCTGCTATCCTTCATGTTTTCCCAAGGCAAAGGGACTCATAGCTGTATTCCGTTCTCTGCAGGCTCCTAAAAGGACATCTGCTGTCACTGCTGACAGAGACTGATAAATCAGCCTGAGGGCACAAACCCCCAAATAGCACACAGTGACTCACAAGGTCTCAGGCACCCACCAAGGTATCCTACTACCTTGGTTACCTCTAGTCAGAGGGATGAATTTTTCTCCTATTACATGCTCAGATTCAGAGGTATCTTTCCCTCATTCTGTTTCCTTCCCCACCCTCAGAGCTTGTGGAGCTGGTTTTTTTAGCATGGCAGTAAACTCCAGATATATACCTCTACAGAACTGAGAGGTTAAAGAGTAGGCTCTTTAGGCAGCTTTATTTGCAGGGGATAGTTAGAACAGGCTCCCATTTAAGTTACAGCTGCTGCAGAGCTCAACAGACTCTGCTAGCAGTGCAATACTTCAGACTTTGTGCACCTTATAGGCTTCATGTCCAACTTTCCAGACCCAGAGGATATGAACTGCTTCTATTTAAGCAGATGAATGAAGTCCCTAAAGTCAGCCAGCTGACTTGTGCACTGTAGGCTCCTCTTTTGACATCATTGCCTGTAAAGGCAGTTATATGTAGCTAGTGCAGAGACACCTTCCCTTGGTCAAATGAGCTGCATCCATCATGTGCTCATAGCCTTTTCTGAGATGACAGCAATTCCAGCGATTAAAGCATGTTAAAGCCATATATAAACCCTCTGGACTCATACTAGAGTGTACTGGGTCTAGCTGGGTTGGAGCTAACTTTGTTTTTGTGTGTAAAACAGCATTAGGTAGAGAATTTTTCTGAAGCAGTACCAGCACACCTGTAAAAACATTAATAGACTGTGAGAGGACAGTCAAGACAGCTGATCCAAATTGTCTAGGAGGATGATTAATACTATGTAATGTCATGCTTGGTGTTAAAAAGGTAGATGGAGGAGGGTGGTAGTGACTTCAGAGGTGACTATGTAGAGGCTGATTATCTGAGATGGGGGTGAGTGATTTTTCTGGTTTTTTCTTCTCCTCACCTTTCCTTCAGCTATTAAACTGCCTTTATTTTTTGTGCAATTGCTGTGCAATTCACACAGAGTAAGAGCAGTGTGTGTCTCTTGTGCCACATGAAGCAATTCCCAGTTGCACCATAGAAGTGAGCCTACCATGTGTTCACATTGGTGACAGAGTTCAGACCCTCTGCTGCACTCTCCTTGAAGTTGGACCAAGGAGCTCCCTTTAGATTTTAGTATGCCAAAACATGAGGAGAGATTTAAATCAATGGTCACATGCTTCTAAGGACTGTAACACTGAAAGTAGTGTGAATATTGCACATAAAATTTTCAAAGGACATTGGTATTCTCTTCACGTTAATGTATCTCACTAGGAACCTGATCTTTCCTGTTAGTATTTGGGGCCATGTGATGGAGGCCCTGCAGGGCCACCAAATCCCACCAGGCCATAGGGACACCTACATTAGTTCATAGTGCAAACAAACTGGGCAGCAGCATAATACCAGGTAGCTCTTGGTGTTTTGAACTCTGTTTGGTGCTTGCTAGCAAATAAGTAGAGATGTTTATCTAACTAATGGCAACATTTTCACATTACTTGGATCCAAATTAAGTACTGGGCTGCAGAGGAAATAAGATAGAAATCAGACTAGAAAGAAGTCAGCACTGTGACAGTCTAACTTGCCTTCCAGTAAATATTAAAAACCATAACTGGTGAAAAATCATGAAAGAAATAAGATTTCAGTGTAATATTTGACAAGTCATACTAACCACAGAAAACTATCAGAGCAGATGTTTGTTATGTTTGTGTGATAGCTTATCTTGTTCCAATAGCAATTACATTCAGGTGTGAGCATGTTCTCAGTTGCATGTCATCTTCTGTCTTTTCATTCTTGAGTACAAGCTTGAAAATCTTAGCTCATGCTGTGATATTACCTTATAATATAAGATCTTATCTACTTTCTTTTTAATTGCACCAGCTTATCTCTTCAACCTGACAACTTTGACAATAAATTTCTTTCTGGTTTTATCTGCACTGTTTTTCTTATGCTGGGCTAAAGCATATAAACTAGACCTGATAGCAATCCTACAGTTACTTTATTATTACTTGTTTACCAAAACTAATTAGAAATAAATTATGAACACTAACTGGAAAGCAAGCCTTACTGTACAAAAGGACATGCTTCTACAAAATCTAGGCCAAATGTCCTTGAACTAAACAAAAAGCAGAATATAATAAAGTTAAAAGTGAGCTAAGCTTTGGGCTTTCTTCCTGTCATGACTAGTGAATTTCTTGTATCTGTGATAATGTGGCTTTGAAATTACTCATGTCCAATAAGATTCAGTGCCATTCACAGATTTAAGATAAGCAAAATTTCAGACATAGTCATTACCTTTTTTTTTTAATTTTAAATTTCTATGTAAGCTAAGTTTTGACAAAATGAGGTACAATTCAATGATTTAACTCAAAGTATACTTGAAATAGCTCTCAGTTTATTACAAAAATCATTGAACCCAACAGTTTGAGAAATGGTGTATATTTTAAATCACAACTACAGGGCTGTAGGAAGACAGCCAGATTAATCTGCTTTAGCAGGGTTTTTTGGAATCAGAATTTTTTCTGTAAGAAGTAATCATATAACACCTATCCATAGCAGGATTTCTGCAGAAAAATGAAACACCTTAGATGTTTAACTGCCCATGTCTGATGTGAAGGGAGTATGATCCTCCTGAAAGGCTCTGTGAAACAAGGGACAGTGGGCAAAGTTCCGTTCTGGATATCCTGCTGTGGTACCAAAGGTGTATATGAATATCACTGTTAGGATTCATCTGACCAAAAATATGTGCCCATGCCTGTACAAGCTATTTAGATTCTTTGTATATGAATGCAGTGAAATAGCAATTTTAGATTAATTTGCCCTTGTAATAGATGTTCACCTTAGGACGCACCTTTATTTCTGAATCCCACCCCATATCTCAGTCTAGCGTTGAAGATTCTTTGCATGAACCTTGAGCAGTTCTAGATCCTTAAGCAACACGTGTTCTTAGCCTCTCTGCTTTGCAGTCTTTTGAGGATTTGCCTTTTAGCAAAGTTTAGCAATTCTTTCTTGTATGCTGACATAACAGCTTTAGATTAGCTTGTTTCATTCATTTTTACATATACTTGATATGCTCTTTGGGGTAAAATAAATCACCAGTACGTTCCAGGAAAAGGAAATAAAAAATGCAGCTATCCTAAGCAAGAATCTTTCATACACCAAATGTATGTATGGACCCTAGAAAGCCTCTTCGTATTCTCAGCCCTGTGTAGTCATTCATAAAATTCTATTCTTAACATTTCTGAAGTAGCATTTGAGGCTTCAAAGGCTGTTTATAGGATATATAGGAGAAACACACAGATTCCGAATCTTGTCATCTGATACATACCCCAGCACTAGTCTAGAAATCCATAGCTGTCTTTTGAGAAGGGGAATACCTTAATGATTCCCCCAGATATTTCTGAGATTTGATGGGACATGCTTATCTTTGCTGCTTTTCACTTTAGAAGCTTTTTTTTTTTTTCCCCCTAGTTCTCACTGCAAAGCAGCAAGTCTATAGGAGAAGGCAGCTTCTCTCACTGTGACTGAAGAAAATCTGTTCTAGGAGCTTAGTTTTTTTATGGCTAGAGAATGTAAAGTACCTCTTCTTAAAGATTCACCTGTCAATCAGGTAGTACAAGTTGATATTCCAGGCAGAGAGGCATAAGCATTAAAGAAGGAGCCTTATCCACTCAAAATCTGATGTTGAAGGTAAAGAAGCCACAGAGATGAAGCAAATGGCAAGACCCAAGATGGGAAAGAAGAGACACTGCTTCAAAGGACTACAGACAGGGGAGAAGCACAAGTGTCTGAGGTGTCTCATCTGGTTAAGACATACAAAGACCTGCACAAAACACTTTCTCTGCCTTATGTTTCCAACTCTGCCATTTTTACATCACTGTGGAGAAAAAGGTGTTCTCAGGTGGATTTTTCTACCCCAAATCACATTGCCAGAAAGTCTTTTAGAAAGGGGTCTTTTTTCCTTCCACCCTGCAATGTACAGATAAGGGCTAAACAGCAATCTAAATATATATCAACCTAATGCCATATTTTAGTGACAAATCCCTGGCTCATTCTGTTGGAACAGCAAGAGACCAACAGCACCATCTGAGACCATGCACCTACCTGGACTAGTATCTTGTGTCTGACAACAGAGTAGCAAATGCCTCAGAAACCACATAAAAGCAAGGCATGCATAGTAGAAGCAGTATTTCCCTAGGCTATTTTCCCAGACGCTAGCAAATTGCAGTCAGCTCAGAGTAGGCTAACAACACAGGTCCAAGTATGCTGGAACAGCAAAGAGTGTTTTATCCTCAGGAAAAGATTGTAAGCACAGAAAAATCTCCTTCCTCTATAAGGAGCTTCAAAGAAAACCAGAGGTGAATGGTTCTGTAAGGAGGGAAAGATCACCTGACTGCAGGATCAGGAGACTGAAATTATTTATAGGCTGAGGAAAAACTTAAGTTATCAGAAGGAACAAAGGACTAACATTTAGTCAGTCAGAAAGTAAAGAATATCTAGAGCAGGCTAAATATTTGCATGAAAAGTGCATACCAGAACACAATGTGCAGATTAGGTGGACCAGAGGTGAGAGTCTCATCACTTCTTAAGGAATTCTCTGAGAACTTTGTTAGTCCTTGCCTCTTCCTTCTGAGTTGCATGATGAAAGATTGAACAATCTTGGAGGGCAATCTTGGAAGCAGGAGGAGTTGTATAATGCCTGATTAGTAAGAGCTCTATGAAATTGATAGACATGTGGGTAATTTCATGCAATATGTGAAAGCAACCAATACTAAAGGAATTGAGCCATATTCCGAGCTTCAGTTTTAAACTGCTGCTAAGTTTTGCCTATCCTTGGTTTCAGGTTTTTGGTTCTAATCTGATTTCAAGCAGCTAGACTAGAAAATCTGCAGTCAAATATTTAAAATATTTCAACTATATCTTCCCTTAAAACTACAGTACTAGTGAAATTTGCTGGATGCAATTCCATAAATACATGTAGAAATAAAATTTTCTTTAAAAAACACTTCAACTATGAACTCAGATTGGACTTTGTATAGAAGTGGGACATTATCTTCCAAGAATAATTAAAATATCACCAAAGAAATACAGGAACTGTAGCTAATGAAAAAAATGCAAATGTGGTGCATAACATATTAGTATTAAGCGTTACACTGAATAATGTTCCATAGATGTGTTCTGCAAATTTGGCAAGCATTACAATTTGCTTGTAATGACAATAGAGAAAAATTAATTCTTAATTGTAACACCTTTGGCTAGGAGGGCAAAGCTACTATCAGCCATCTTGTAAAGGTTTTTATTGAAGCATAAATAACCTCAATCTTATTATATTTCATTGTTCCTGCTCATGAAAGTGTAAATTTTGTGTGTGTGTGTGAATAATCCATGTAATGTTTCCAGAATGAACCTCCTAAAGCAGTAATATTTAAATACAGGAGCAAAGGGGTTTAAGTGATTATGTCACATGACCCAGCAATTCAGTAGATGAGGAAAATCTGAACGTTCCTTTTTACAAATTCACAGACCAATGCAAAATACTGGAGTTGGAACTGGAAAAATACTAGAGTGAAACACTGAAACAGGTTGCCCTGGGAAGTGGTAGATGTCCCATCCCTAGAAATATTGCCAGGTTGGATAGGGCTCTGCACAACCTGCCATAATTGAAGACATCCCTGCTCATTGCAGGAAGGTTGAACTAGATGACTTTTACAGGTCCCTTCCAACCCAAACTATTCTATGATATCTGTGACATTATTTTCTTAATTAGACTAGAGTTTCAGCCTTGAGACAGCTAATGGTTTTCACAAAGTTAACTGAAGGATTAGTCTGAGCTGATTTTGTAAGACGATTGCATGATGTATGATTTATTGAAGATCTTTCTCGCCTTAAATTTTAAATTAGGGAATTACCATTTTAACTATATATTAAAAAAAAAAAATCTCTTCTGGATTTCTTAATTTGCAGATATTTAACCTTACTCCTTAGCATTATGCTTCAGCTGTGAATTTTTAAGTTTCATTTTGTAATCTCTGACACTGCCAAAAGTGTGTGTGGGGTGAAAGTAACTGCTGTGCACAAGAATCAAAAGCACAGAAACAAGAAAGGAAATCAACAAGTACTAGAAATCACATGTGAGAGCTATGATTTCAGATGCATTCAATGTGGAAAATTATAGATTTGAAGTAAATTAACAGGGTGGAACTTAGAAGCATTTTATCATTTTAATTAATCTTACCGAGGCTCTAAACTCTGTAAAACTGTTTGGGACAAAATACATTCAAAGAAACTCAAATGCGTCTGCCCACCCAGAATTAACTCCATGATTTTTAATTTAGCAAAAATCTCATCGAGGTTAACAAGTTACACATGTTCTGTTTCAATGAACCGTGTCTATGGATCATTTAGGAAGTAAAAATAGTCCCAGCCTATGCTGTCATTATCCAAAAGGGCCATTTATGCACTACTTTTGTTTGCCTTCCTCATCGTGGCTGTAGCTGTAATTTATTATCACAAGTGTAATTTACATTATAGTTTACATATATTTACATATATATATACTTTTGTTTATATAGAAATCTATTTACATATATGTGTGTGTATATATATACCCAAAGGATTCTGTGGCCTGCACACATGCCAAAGAAAAGCAGGCTGCAGAATGAAAGTGGCTAGATGAAGATAAGACATGGAGCTGAAGAGACTGCAAATCCAGCAAGTCATGTCTAGAGTTCCTGTAATTTAAACACTTTGTTTCCAGAAATCATATGCATGCCATGATGTCCAGTGCCTATCAGGATCCAGTGATAAGCAGCATTCTTTACTGTCACTAGTATGTTGACTGTCTTTCAAAAAATCCCATCATTCGATAGTCAGATTGCCAGAAGTATAGGGGATTCACCTTCCTTCAACTGCAAAGTGTAAAGTATTCAGATGGAAAACCAGAGCTCAAACCCCTTTCTCATAAAGAACAATGGGTGAAAGACCCCAAAGTGTTCTATGTTCCAGATTATGAAAGAAGGAATTTTGACCAATGTCAGGAATACAAATACACAGCCTTTTGTGAAGTAAATTAAAACTTAATTGCAAGTTAATCAAAACAGTCTGCTGTGGCTTGATACAAGTTCATATTATGCTCTTTTTGGTTTTTCTTTCCTCCTTTCTCAATTAGCATAAAATATGTTCAAGTTAACCAAACACTAAAAACACTTGCAAGCAAATTCATGATTTCAGGTAATGTTTGTGCTTTCATAACTCTTAGGATGATTTATCTTTCTCCTACAGTTATCTATAACTCCTCCAGAATTAATTAATGAATATATCATTCACTTCTACTCTTTTTCAACTTATTTTACCAACAAAATAAAAAATAAATTCAGTACCCTCAAAACCTGTAATTAAAACATTAAATCAATTTAAAAAAAACCCCACATTTAATTAATGCTCAATGTTCTTTGGTCAATTGTGTTATAGACACATAATGAGACTTGATGTTCATTGGAATAAATGAAATTTGATAAAGGTTCTGAAAGCTGTAGAAACACTATATATTAAGGGAATTAGATCATTGCAGTTCAAAGTGCACCTCAGAAGACCTTTTGACTCATTTAATAATTTTCTCCAAGAAGGCAGAAGCAAATTTAGATAAACTCAAAATCCAGTCAGAGTAATAGAAAACTCTAACCAAGTCTTGAGCAAGTCATTAATCCTACACATTTAATTTAGAACTCAGTATGGTGCTGCTACAAATAGAAGTGAGAGTTTCAAAGAAGTTAAACTTACATGTATCACAATTACAGACAGAGTTATGACAAATATTTTTTTTCTGATCTGCAGTGAGACCACCGTATTTGGTACTCCTTAAATATTTTGTTTTGATTGTATAGTGTGGTGGTCTAATGTTTCATGCTGGAGACATAATGAAAAACCCAAGGGAATGAAAAGGAATTTGAAGGGAAAGGACTTGCCAAAGAGAAAAGGCATACAACATGATGTAAAAAAATCTTTCTGGATTGCTTGAACTGACATGTCAAATACTAATGCTTTTAGGTCTGCCTGCTACTTCTGATTCTGATATTCCTAAAAGCCTAGGCTGTTACAAAAAAAAAAAAAAAAAGGTAAAAGTTTTTTAAAATTTCAAAAGCACCCAAAGCTCAATAATATTTAAGTTTGTTTAAACATGGTCATTATATAAGTTTACAGATACTTCATTAGGGAACTATATTAGCTCATACAGGACTTGGACAACAAGCCTGTTAGTATTTTGAAAATCAATCCTTGTGCCCCTAATGTGGAACCTAATTTTCCAAAATCAACCACTGCTACCTGTCTCCTAGCAACAGGTAGAAAGTCTAGCAACTGCAAGATTTTTTTATTATTATTTTATTTTTTAACCACCTTCACAGAGTAGATTCTTATCTGTGATTGCATAAAGAAATGAGAGGCCTCTGGAGATGGTCTTTCTCAGCTCACTTGTATGGAACTCTATTCTGATTGGATAACTATATACACCTGCTCTGTATAGTGCTGCTACAGTACATTACTGTAAACCAGAAGTACTTAGGCAGTTGAAAGGAGTATTAAAAACTGGATTTAAGTTTGAAGTTCTGCATGTGCAAATCCTTACAAAGAACAAATTCCAGTCTGTCCCTTATGGCAACTCAGGCTAATTCCTGGGAGTTTTAGAAGCTAACAAACATCCAGGAGCACTGGATGAGTTTAACAAATCTAACATGTATGTTTTTTAAAGGGGGAAGAATTGAGTACATTAAACAGTACCTTACCAAGGCAGAAGATACTCCTTCTGGCAGAAGATACTCCTTCAGGCACCAAATGATACAGCCACAAGAACTACACAGTTTCTTCAGATCACCTCTTGGATGTCTACATGGAAAGATGCCTACTCAGAAAAGAAGGGTAGTTTGGGAGATAAGCTGTATCTTGTCTTGAAGTTGTTCTTATCCTGAAAGTACCAGAATTTTAGCAAGGAAACTTTCATAGATTCACAGAAAACAGTAAATGGAGTGGAAAAATTATTTGCTGTCATCATTACAGAAATGTTGGTGGACAGCTAGAAAGCAAACAGGGAGAGTACTAAAATAGTCCTAAGCTCTCAAATGCTCTACAGAGTCTAGATCTGAATGTGACCTCCACAATAGGCCATGGAAATTTCAGTCCTTTCCATTTAAATTCTGGTTTAGATACTTTCTAAATGATTTTCTATGTAAACCGTATGAACTCAGTAGATTAAACTGAAGGAATATAAAATGAAGATGAATTCTGTGCAGAGGTAAGTGCATCTGTTGACTGGATGGGTACTGTTTAAGAACAGGAATGAATTCTGACAGTGTTCTGAGGGTTTAAACATAGAAACTGAAAAACGGAGTTTCCTTTCACACAAAGGACACATATCCTGTTATGTCTTAACTTCTGCATTCAGTGAAACAGCACGCTTCCTGGCTTTCCAATATATGTCTTTCCATTATAAAGCAAGAATTGTTAAATGGTTTTCCTAACTTCTGCCATTTTGTATCATTCATAGACAAATATTCAAATTAGGACCTCTAGTAAGTACTGTAACTTAGGAAGGCTCCACAGGAGTTTTCGAAGGGATTTATTCTACCTAGCAATTCAACATTAAATAGATTGTCAGTATAAAATTCCCTCTAAAGCATCTGTACATGTTTGCTTTTTCCTGATTTTTTCCATTAGAAATGTATCTGCTTTTTATTCATTCTGGTCTGTTTAAATGAGTCCATTTTGTGTTACAGAATGTCTAGGAAAAAAAATGACTGAATAGTGTCCCATGTATTCTTTGTATTTTTAACTTCAGTCCTCTCAAATGATTCAGGCCTTTCAGATGGTTCTCTGTTCACTTTCAAACCTTGTTCTGAAAAAAATTTGTTCTATATGACGTATAGAGCTATGTACTTAATTCCATCTATGTGTCTGTTTATCTATAAAAAATATAAACAACAAAGCACTACTTAAGGCAAAAAGTTCCAAAAGATATACCAAAAAACCAGTCTTATTCCCCATAAATACTGGTAAAATACTCACCTAAGTATAAGATCTTACACATTTTTTTAATAAGAACAACTTTGTGATTAGGTAGTGGCTATAAATTGAAAAGACAAAAAACCCCAACATTTGAAACATATCTGACCAAAAGAGAATGATAGGTCATGACAATTACAATATGGTTTTTGAAAAGTCTTTTCATACCTACAGAAAAGGAATTGCTAAAAACCTATTGACTATTTACATGGAAGAGATGGGTTTGTGTCTCACAGTCCAACATTACTGTAATACTTTTTTACCACATCAGAAAAGAAAACTACACCTTGAAATATAATGAGCAGTTTCACTATTGCAAATCACTGTTATCACAAAGAATGAGTAGGTGAGTTTAATTTTGAATCTGTTTGTTTTTCATTACAAAGCAGAATGGAATATGGATGCTTTATCTCATCTTCATTAATTCCCAGGAAGAGAAGCACTAACAAGCTTGAGAACGGACCCTACAGTTCTTCAAGGGATCATGAGTCGAAAGGAGATTTTGAATAGCCTTATGAGCAGATGATATTTTGCTGTCTATCTTTAAGCCTATTGTGTCTGTCTTTTGCTGAAAGTCTTCGACTTTTTGAGAGACTGATGGTTATATCAAGCTGTTATTTTTTTTCTTTTAGGCAGACATTCTGTTAAAGGGGTGCGCTGTACTGACAGGAAAAAATGCGTCCTGTGCAGCTTTCTGCATCTGTAATGTACATTAAGGAGATGGCAAGACTCCTGCTCAATTTTTTCCTCTGAAACCATGAAGTGCACCTGTACAAATCATACATCTGCTTTAAATTCTGATAACATGTTTTACCATTCACTATCTTTTTCACACAAAGCTTGTAAATGCAGAGCAGGGATCAGAAAAAAAGGGATGCACAACAGGGAGAATACATAAGTCATGGAGTGAAGGAGAAACTGATCCACTGGCATCCCACAGAGTGGAAAAGGAAAAGATGCTTAGTAGAGGTGTGTGTCTAGGATATTCATAGATAGACCTTCCTAACTGTGTAGTGACTTGCCATCCTGCCATCATTTACTTTTATCTAGGCAAACAGCTGCTTCTGGGGAAAGTAGTTGGAGACACCTTCAGAAATTTAACAGGAGCTACATCTCTAGCTAAGTGACTGCAACCACCACAGATTAAGCCGTTCCCAAAGCAGCAGTCTTCATAGCTGCAATATGTCCCTAATCTCTGCTATACTGTTTCTGGTACACTGCAACTATGAGTCACAGCTTCCATTTTTGGGTTTGTTTTTTTTTTTGGTTGTGTTTTTTTCGCCTTGAGCTCAGCAGGATCTGGAAAATCTTATCCAGCATGTAGAAGCCTTTCCTTTCATGAAGGCATTGCCTACACAGCAGCTACAGATTTGCAATTTTTGCTGACTACAGCTAGACCATGGCCCACACTCAATCTATAATTGAATGCCACTTTTTATCACTGTATTAAAGACAAACACCCAGCCTTAGAGACATGTGTCAGGGTGGAGGGATGCTGTCTCCTACTTCTCTGTTAGGAGAGCTTGTGCTCATGTTGTGTATTCCCATACTTCCAGTGAGGAAGGAGAATATGCCACTTATAAAGGAAGAGATCTGCATATCAGGAGAGAGAAAATCAGTGTTTTTATTATCAGTAGCTTTTCTGTATTTCAGTTGAACCAGATCCAGAAAAGGACATAGGAAGGGATTAACTGTTTAGATACAGAAACTTCATCCTCAATATCCTCCCCTCCCAAATACTTCCTAATCTGTTTTCAGAATGAAAGTTTCTCAAGTACTTAGGTTTTTTTCTGGTTTTAGTACTCAAGAAGCACCTAAGGTGCCATCTAAATCATGTAGATTCTTAGCAGGACTTACAAATGACATTTCACCAGTTTATCCTCATTAGAAGCATACATTTGTGGGGCAATTTTAATAATGTACTATTAATGTTGTCATAACTGCAATTTTTGGTAAAAGGAATGGGTATAGGAAAAATGACAGGACCATCTTCTCCAGGGTACTTCCCAGCTGAGCAACCCATACTCCAGAAGACAAATATTTGTGGACATTTCTCCTTCAAGCAGCTTTGAACACTATACACAGTAGCAACATGCAGTCCATGTAGGTAGATATCACTATGCAAAGCAAATCTTGTGAAATACACATACTGTAAATGTAGAGACTTCAGCAGCACCTGCTTTAATCCAACTCTACGAAAGTGCATTACCTGCTAATATGGCTTCACTGTCACAAAGTGAGGAAGGAGAAGCTTAAATTATTAGTATTATTCACCTTTTAAAACTACTTGCAATAAGAGTAAAGCCTATGACCATTCTTACCAGGAATGATAGCATTAAAAAATGTGTGTTTCACCTTGACTTCTACAGTGTTTGTGGTTCACCATTTACCCCTGATAACAGAATACAAAATGCTTATTGCTTTGAGGCAAAAGGAAAGTACCAGGTTTCCAAAGAAATAGCTGTATGGCCTATTTAAATGTATCTCTGATTGAATCATGAATTGGCAAGAAAGTTTCAAGATTAAAATGGAAAAATTATCATCTCTATTAGTGGACATTGTTAACGTGCCCATTTATTAGAAAAGACAAGTGGAATTAAAAAAAAATGGTTTGCCCTTGGGTGAAAATTAAAGTGAGTGTTGGGAGGAATTAGAATAAAGAAAAGTGATTTTTTTTTTCTCTCCCAAGATCAATTGAATTTTCTAGTGATTCCAAGGTGCTAGACAGGTTATGCCATAAAGATCGACTATTGCCTCAGGGAAGAAAAAATTGATAGATTCATTAATTCACAAAGAAAACTCAAAATCCTCCTAAGTAGTCCAAGAGGGAGCTAAAATCATCATAACTTCTAAAGCAATATACCTCAAATTTAAACACTTATTCACAACCACTTAAATGATTTTATATGTTTTAAAGCATAACTCATAAAACTCTGTAGTATGTCTTCAGAAGAGTGATTAAGTCATGCAAAATCTCATTTTTAAAAGAAAAAGGCATCAGACCATCAAAAATTAAGAGATAAATAAATATGCAATGAAAGAAGAGCTCATTTGATGGAGACAAATCTTCTGAGAAGTACTGAGATTTATTAATGTGCTAGAAATAGCATGATTTTCTAGAAATTATTACATGGTTAGAGCCAATAATATCTCACTCAGGAAGTCCTTATGCTGATTGACTGCAGGGCAGTTGGTGATGAGAAAGACATTACAGGCACCTGCCTAGAGGAGAATAATCCAGTTTCTAAGGTTTTCAAAGTAAGGAGTTCGTGTTTTTAAGGACTTGTTTCCCAAAGCCGCCTCCTGGGCAACTTGGCAAGATAGAGATTGGGTGAGTAGTCTGTGAGATGGGTAGGAAATCAGTTAACAGGCCACACTTACAGTGTGGTAATCAATGTTTTTTACTCAGACTGGCAGTCTATCATAAGTGTTGTCACCCAGGGATTGTTACTGTTACATTGTTCAACATCTTCATAAATGATCTGGACAATGGGATTGAAAACACCCCCATCAAGCCTGCAGACACTAAACTGGGTGGTGAGGTAGACATGTCAGAAGGGAGAGACTTCTTACAGAGAGATCTGGACAAGCTGAAAAGAGCAGGCAAGCAAGAACTATATGAAGTTGTATAAAGATAAGCACAAGGTCCTGCACTTGGGAATTTTTTTACAGTGAGAACTAGCATTCAGTGGAAAAATCTGCCCAGGGACATTATAGGTTCAAGATGCAATTGGACAGGGCACTAGCTAATCTCATCTAAGATGCTTTCCCACAAAAGGCTGGACCAGATAATCTAGTGAGGTCCCTTTCAACTTGGGCTCCTCTATGATTCTCCAGATTTTGTATTACAGCCTATACAAAACTGATGTAAGAAATGTATCCTTGGTGTGAGGGACTTAACTTTCCTCACAAGCAGATGGCTTATTCTCCAAGACCACCCTATGTAGACCAGAATGCTTAGCAGGGTGAAGCCACGTTCTCAGGCAAGATAAGGGCTAAGTGTTGTCCCATACTTTGTTGGAGTCTGAGGAAATTACATTAGAACTTCACTGCAGTAACTGGATAAAACTCTAGAAATATTTATGGGATCACAGATTAGAAATACAGAGTCTGCAGTTCCTGTAACTCCTGTATCCTTGACTGTATGTAGCTCAGTTTCAATAGGAAAGTGAAAGGTACACCTGCCAGAGTACTCTAAAGCCCAGTAGGAAGACCATATACTTAGAATGACAAGACACAACACTCAACATACATATAACCAGCATTGTCTTAAAATCAAAACTTCCTGCTTTTTGGAAAACCAGTCTGAACCATTGACTGCTATACAGAAAACAGAAATCACAGTCAACTTACAAGTTACTTCATGAGTATTGTGTAGTTTAGGTGAAGAATTCTGATTTATATTGACTGAACAAGAGTATAACAAAGATATAAGTAATAATTAATTTAATCCAGAGAAGATAAATGCCCTTGATAAATTTATTTTATAAAATAGGGGAACAGGAGAATAAAATAAAAAGCAAAGTAATAAAAGTAAACGAATAAAAGGAACATAACAAGTAACTCCCAAGTAGCTAGTGATAGAATAAGAGGAAATGACCTCTAGTTATACCAGGGGAGGTTTAGATTGGATATGAAGAAGAATTTCTTCAGATAAATGATTGTAAACACTGGAACAGGCTGCCCAGGGAAGTGGTTGAGTCACCATCCCTGGAGGTATTTAAAAAATGTGTTAATGTGGTGCTTAGGGACATGGTTTAGTGGTGGACTTGGCAGTGTTAAGTTACCAGTTTGACTTGATGGTCATTTTTCCAGCCTAAATGATTCTATGATTCTATGAAATTCCTCATTTTTTTCACTGAATGACACAAGCTTTTTTATCTTATCTCTACAAAGTTGTTGCAAGTCACGTTTTCTTCCTGTTGACTTTGAAACCCCTGCTGTTGCAGCCACAGTTCAAATTGAAATTTGGAATCATCAGAACAGGTATTATTTTAAGTGTGTCATCTCTGTGAAAGGTCCTAGAGAATTGCCTTTATCTCCCTTGTAACACAAAATGAGAAAGAAACAAGCATTACCATAACCGCACTTGTCTGCCTTTGCTGTTACTTGAATAAGAGAATCACCCCATAATGTTCCAAACAAGGCAGGCTATGAGCTGTCTAGCGAAAGGAATATTACTTCCTCTATGTGCTAGAATCACTCTTTCTGGCACAACAAGGTGAAAACTGCACTGCTTACCACTAATATGACTTGTCACATGAAGAAAGAAACTAACTCTAGTTCTGTCAGGAAAGCAGCTTTAATTTCCATCTTGAACTCTAGATGGGAAGAGTGCCAAAGGGGTATCCTGACTCAGAGCACAATTCTCTTTCCCAGCATATCCATGCTACTGTTACTATGAGGGACAATTCTGGCTCTTCTGTAGAAGACAACACCTATGCTACTTTGGCAAGTTTGTTTATCATGAACAATATAAAGATAAAATATCTTTACTTTTAATCTTTTTCATGTATCTGCAAATGTTGCCTGACAACATGATCCTTTAGCCTTTATCTATACTTCGTGGTGCCACCTGTTCTCTGTACTGTGGTTAGAAAGAGTAGAAAAGCAAAGGAAGAGGAAAAGATGATCTGAAAGATGAACATGGAAAGTGTTTGTTTTCTTAATGTAACTACAGTTTTACACAATCACCTCTTGTAGAATAGTTATAATTCTCTGCAGCTAATAGTTCATATTTACCTTCTTTCTTGGAGACAGATTCATTCACAACACTCAAGATGATCATTGCATTAGAGAAAAATATTCATAGTCTTTTGAGGTATCCACACAGACATCACCCAAGATCCCACCAAAACTAGACTGGTGTCAAATAAATCAGAGAACAGAGAATAGAATCAACTTGTAGTATATGATTAAAAGTCAAATTCATGCCAGCTAATGCTGTATTAAAAATAAATAAAGAAATAATAATTTAGTCCTGTTGAGCTCTCCTTGTAATGAATAACTGTGCACCTCCAGAAAGCAATGTAGACTGCCTCAATTCTGAATCCAAGTGGATATGTTCAAGGAATACAAAAAGATTTACACCACAGTGGAAGCCCTCAGCCCAGACTTTCGGATGAATTTTCTAGTTTATAGATTACAAAAATCATATAATATTAATGTAAACAGCTGAGATCTTTAGCCTCCAAAACATCAAAACATGGTGTTTTTTATGGCTATGCACCATAGTATTAAACTTTTATATTCACTAATGAAAAACTTAGTCACAAGCCTGGTCAGTAACTTATTGTTATTGTTGTCTAGATCATAACCAATATTAAACTATATTAAAAGAGCAGAAATCCTAACACAAACCCACATTTCTGTGTATGACTGTGGAGCCAACATTAGTTGCTGTTAGGTGACAGTTATTGTCATTATAACTGCAGTAACAGGGTAAAACTTAGTAACCAAGTTCATAAAGTTACCATCTTCCAACAATTCTGCTTGTCTCCTTATTATGTAGCAACAGGAAGCAAAGAGAAAAAAATATATATGTTTGACAGTTATATTAAATAGCACTTTTTTTTCTTTATGTGTTTTTCCACTGTAAATGTATATTTTGCTGGTGAGGTGGGCACAGAAATATCTTTTTCCTTTTATCATGTACCTCAGCATTTGGGACCAAATGTTTTTGTTGCATACAAATCAAAGGGGAAAAAAAGAAAAAACATACTGAAAATCAAATCTAAGACCTAATTTGAATCTGCTGATAGAGTCATTGCTCCCCTTAGCCTGATCCATAGCTGAACGATCTGTAACAGAAGAGGAAAATACTATTCGATGAAAATACATTAAATTATGGTGTCAAGAAGATGAAGAGCAGTCAAACAAAAGGACTTTTTTTGTCTAATGTATGCCACCAACGTGCTCTCCACAACGTCTCTCACAGCCATTGGAAACTTGGAAAATCATATTCTGGAAGGCACAACCAGAACAACTACAGGATGTAAAAAGTCATCTCCCAGAGTATGGAAACTAGCTGTATCCCATTCCTCAGGACACATTTTATCAAAAATGAAACAGCTTCAGTACTGCTATGAATTCATTAGGACTGAGGAGTCTCTTTCTCCAGTTACATACCAAGCATATGGAAATGCATACTTGGTTCACAAAGGGCTTGATCCTGAACCTGTTTAAGTCGGTGAGGACTCTCATGACTTCATTTAATTTAATATCATCTACACGTGGGGTTGATGGAATACATATAGTAAAGTTTGCTGTGAATTTTTAGAGACTCACCCTTGCCTCCTATTAGTTAAAATACTATAATTTAGGGCTGAGACTTCCAACCCCTTCAGAGTTGTGATCTGAATTATCATTCAGAAAAAAAATAATCTTGTGACCTTCATCCCCTCAATTTCAATGAGGAAATTAAAAATATATATCACTTCTGTTTGTTCCTATTACTTCATAATTGTCACCATATTCAAGGTAAAAATTTACTGTTGTAAATTTTACTTTTCTGAATGTGTTCTGCAATTATGAACTAATTAGATATTAAAACCAATTATTAGAAGTAGTTTTAAAAAAACTAATACAAATGTTGTATGTAGTATGTTAGTACTTGCCAGGCAAAGGCAAATGGTTTGATAATTACAATTGCTAAACTCAATATATCTGATGTACAAAGCAAACTTCTGAAGCAATGAAATGGGTCAGCTATCTTTTTGCAGGCAAATCATCTGACAAACCACCTCTAGGCCAATGAAAATGTCTGTTACACTAATGATTCATTCAGTACCTCAATATTCGTTCTATAAAACCTGAATTCTTTAAATCTTTGTCAGAAAAAAGAAAAGATTACATGATCTCATAATTTTATCAAATGTATGTACCAAATACAGACATATTTTCATCTTCTTCAGTAAAGGTGTAATCCATCAAATTCAGTGGACTCATTACAGAGTTGCTATATCAAATCTTATGGACATGGGCCAGTGGCTTGCTTATTATCTTCAGACACTGAGTCATTTTTTTTAATTTCAAAAATCTGTAAGCCAGAAACAGGTTTTTAATCTGGATATTTTTTATAATATAGTCCTAAAATCACTTGCAGATAGAATCACCATGTATCAGATCACTAATACAAAACATACACTTACCAGAGAGAGACGTGTCAAGAAGAACAGGAGGCCACAGCAGCTTCAAAAGATGCTGGGCCAGAACTCCCCACACCTCTTCCAGAGTGAGAAAAGAAGCCTGCAAGCTGTACTGACTAGTAAATTTAATATCTTGGGATGAAAGATGAATTGGCACCAACCTAATTTTGTCAAACTTTTGCTTTAGGAGAAAAACTTAAGTATATAAGCATATTATCT